>JANJXV010000652.1:0-489717 GCA_024803745.1 Megascapheus bottae
CACACCTTCATTCTGTGACTTCACACAAATCCATTCTGTGATTTCATACTCCTCCATTCTGTGATTTCACACACCTCCAGTCTGTGACTTCACACATCTCCATTCTGTGACTTCACACACATCCATTCTATGAATTAACACACCTCCATTCTTACTTCAAAAACATCCATTCTATGACTTCACACACCTCCATTCTATGACTTCACAATCCTCCGTTCTATGACTTAACACATGTCCATCTGAGACTTCACACACCTCCACTCTGTGACTTCACAGACCTCCATTCTGACTTCACACACCTCCTGTTTGACTTCACACAACTCCATTCTATGACTTCACACACCTCAATTCTGTGACTACACAGACTTCCATTCTATGACTTCACACACCTCCATTCTCTGATTTCACACACCTCCTTTCTGTGACTTCACAAACCTCAATACTCTGACTTCACACACCTCAATTCTGTGACTTCACACACCTCCATTCTATGACTTCATACACCTCCATTCTGTGACTTCACACACCTCCATTCTATGAGTTCACACAGTTCCATTCTGTGACTTCACAAACCTCCATTCTAGAACTTCACACACCTCCATTCTATGATTTCACACACCACCATTCTATGACTTCACACACCTCCATTCTATGACTTCACACGCCTCCATTCTGACTTCACACACCTCCATTCTGTGACTTCACACACCTCCATTCTATCACTTCACACACCTCAATTCTGTGACTTCACACACCTCCATTCTAGAACTTCACACACCTCCATTATGTGACTTCACACACCTCCATTCTATGACTTCACACAACTCCATTCTATGACTTCACACACCTGAATTCTGTGACTTCACATACGTCCATTCTATGACTTCACACACCTCCATTCTAACTTCACACAACTCCATTCTATGACTTCACACACCTCCATTCTGACTTCACACACCTCCATTCTGTGACTTCACACATCTCCATTCTGTGACTTCACACACCTCCATTTTGGCTCCATTCTGTGACTTCACACACCTCCATTCTGTGACTTCACAAACCTCCATTCTATGACTTCAGACACTTCCATTCTGTGACTTCACATACCTCCATTCTGTGACTTCACACACCTCAATTCTGTGACTTCACAGACTTCCATTCTATGACTTCACACACCTCCATTCTCTGACTCACACACCTCCATTCTGTGCCTTTACACACCTCAATTCTGTGACTTCACACACCTCAATTCTGTGACTTCACACACCTCCATTCTATGACTTCACAAAACTCCATTCTGTGATTTCACACACCTCCATTCTGTGACTTCACACACCTCCATTCTGTCACTTTACACACCTCCATTCTTACTTCAAAAACATTCATTCTATGACTTCACACACCTCCATTCTGTCTTCACACATCTCCATTCGGACTTCACATGCCTCCATTCTATGACTTCACTCACCTACATTCTATGACTTCACACACCTCAATTCTGTGACTTCACACACGTCCATTCTATGACTTCACAAACCTCCATTCTGACTTCACACACCTCCAATCTATGACTTCACACACCTCCATTCTGTGACTTCACACACCTATATTCTCTGACTTCACACACCTCCATTTGCTGACTTCACACACCTCCATTCTGTGACTTCACACACCTCCATTCTGACTTCACACACCTCCATTCTGTGACTTAACACACCTCCATTCTATCACTTCACACACCTCAATTCTGTGACTTCACACACCTCCATTCTAGAACTTCACACACCTCCATTATGTGACTTCACACACCTCCATTCTATGACTTCACACACCTGAATTCTGTGACTTCACATACGTCCATTCTATGACTTCACACACCACCATTCTGACTTCACACAACTCCATTCTATGACTTCACACACCTCCATTCTGACTTCACACACCTCCATTCTGTGACTTCACACATCTCCATTCTGTGACTTCACACACCTCCATTCTGTGACTTCACACACCTCCATTCTGTGACTTCACACACTTCAATTCTATGACTCACACACCTCCATTCTCTGACTTCACACACCTCCATTTTGGCTTCACACACCTCCATTCCGTGGCTTCACACACCTCCATTCTGGGACTTCACACACCTCCATTCTGTGACTTCACACACCTCCATTCTATGACTTCACACACCTCCATTCTATGACTTCACACGCCTCCATTCTGACTTCACACACCTCCATTCTGTGACTTCACACATCTCCATTCTGTAACTTCACACACTTCCATTCTATGACTTCACACACCTCCATTCTGTGACTTCACACACTTCAATTCTATGACTCACACAACTCCATTCTCTGACTTCACACACCTCCATTCTATGAGTTCACACACCTCCATTTTGGCTCCATTCTGTGACTTCACACACCTCCATTCTGTGACTTTACACACCTCCATTCTATGACTTCAGACACATCCATTCTGTGACTTCACACACCTTCCTTGTCTGACTTCACACACCTCCATTCTATGACTTCACACCCCTCCATTTTGGCTTCACACACCTCCATTCTGTGACTTCACACACCTCCATTCTGGGACTTCACACACCTCCATTCTATGACTTCACACACCTCCCTTCTGTGACTTCACACACCTCCATTCTATGACTTCACACACCTCAATTCTGTTACTTCACAGACTTCCATTCTATGACTTAACACACCTCCATTTTCTGATTTCACACACCTCCTTTCTGTGACTTCACACACCTCAATTCTCTGACTTCACACACAAATCAATTCTGTGACTTCACACACCTCCATTCTATGACTTCACACACCTCCATTCTGTGACTTCACACACCTCCATTCTATCTCTTCACACACCTCACTTCTGTGACTTCACACACCTCCATTCTAGAACTTCACACACCTCCATTATGTGACTTCACACACCTCCTTTCTATGACTTCACACACCTCCATTCTATGACTTCACACACCTGAATTCTGTGACTTCACATACGTCCATTCTATGACTTCACACACCTCCATTCTGACATCACACAACTCCATTCTATGACTTCACACACCTCCATTCTGACTTCACACATCTCCATTCTTTGACTTCACACACCTCCATTCTATGACTTCACACACCTCCATTCTAGAGCTTCACACACCTCCATTCTATGATTTCACACACCTCCATTCTATGATTTCACACACCTCCATTCTATGACTTCACACTCCTCCATTCTGACTTTACAGACCTCCATTCTGTGACTTCACAAACCTCCATTCTATGACTTCACACACCTCCATTCTGTGACTTCACACACCTCCATTCTGTGACTTCACATACCTCCATTCTGTGACTTCACACACCTCCATTCTATGATTTTACACACCTCCATTCGTATTTCAAAAGCATCCATTGTATGATTTCACACACCTCCATTCTGACTACACACATCTCCATTCTGACTTCACAGTCCTCCATTCTATGAGTTCACACACCTCCGTTCTGTGACTTAACACATGTCCATCTGTGACTTCACACACGTCCATTCTGTCACTTCACAGACCTCCATTCTGACTTCACACACCGCCTTTTTGACTTCACACACCTCCATTCTATGACTTCACACACCTACATTCTATGACTTCACACACCTCCATTTTGTGACTTCACACACGTCCATTCTATGACTTCACACACCTCCATTCTGACTTCACACACCTCCAATCTATGACTTCACAAATATCTGTTCTATGACCTAACACAACTCCATTCTATGTCTTCACACACCTCCATTCTATGACTTCACACACCTCCATTCTGTGACTTCACACACCTATATTCTCTGACTTCACACACCTCCATTTTCTAACTTCACACACCTCCATTCTATGACTTCACACATCTCCATTGTGACTTCACACACCTCCATTCTATGACTTCACACACCTCCATTCTGTGACTTCACACACCTCCATTCTATGACTTCACAAACCTCCAATCTATGACTTCACACACCTCAATTTAGAGACTTCACAAACCTCCAATTTGACTTCACTCACGTTCATTCTGTGACTTCACAAACCTCCATTCTGTGACTTCACACACCTCCATTTTGACTTCACACACCTCCAATCTGTGACTTCATATTCCTCAATTGTGTCATCACACACTTCCATTTTCACTTCACAGACCTCCATTCTATGATTTCACACACCTTCATTCTGTGACTTCACACAAATCCATTCTGTGATTTCATACTCCTCCATTCTGTGATTTCACACACCTCCAGTCTGTGACTTCACACATCTCCATTCTGTGACTCCACACACATCCATTCTATGAATTAACACACCTCCATTCTTACTTCAAAAACATCCATTCTATGACTTCACACACCTCCATTCTATGACTTCACAATCCTCCGTTCTATGACTTAACACATGTCCATCTGAGACTTCACACACCTCCACTCTGTGACTTCACAGACCTCCATTCTGACTTCACACACCTCCTGTTTGACTTCACACAACTCCATTCTATGACTTCACACACCTCAATTCTGTGACTACACAGACTTCCATTCTATGACTTCACACACCTCCATTCTCTGATTTCACACACCTCCTTTCTGTGACTTCACAAACCTCAATACTCTGACTTCACACACCTCAATTCTGTGACTTCACACACCTCCATTCTATGACTTCATACACCTCCATTCTGTGACTTCACACACCTCCATTCTATGACTTCACACAGTTCCATTCTGTGACTTCACAAACCTCCATTCTAGAACTTCACACACCTCCATTCTATGATTTCACACACCACCATTCTATGACTTCACACACCTCCATTCTATGACTTCACACGCCTCCATTCTGACTTCACACACCTCCATTCTGTGACTTCACACACCTCCATTCTATCACTTCACACACCTCAATTCTGTGACTTCACACACCTCCATTCTAGAACTTCACACACCTCCATTATGTGACTTCACACACCTCCATTCTATGACTTCACACAACTCCATTCTATGACTTCACACACCTGAATTCTGTGACTTCACATACGTCCATTCTATGACTTCACACACCTCCATTCTAACTTCACACAACTCCATTCTATGACTTCACACACCTCCATTCTGACTTCACACACCTCCATTCTGTGACTTCACACATCTCCATTCTGTGACTTCACACACCTCCATTTTGGCTCCATTCTGTGACTTCACACACCTCCATTCTGTGACTTCACAAACCTCCATTCTATGACTTCAGACACTTCCATTCTGTGACTTCACATACCTCCATTCTGTGACTTCACACACCTCAATTCTGTGACTTCACAGACTTCCATTCTATGACTTCACACACCTCCATTCTCTGACTCACACACCTCCATTCTGTGCCTTTACACACCTCAATTCTGTGACTTCACACACCTCAATTCTGTGACTTCACACACCTCCATTCTATGACTTCACAAAACTCCATTCTGTGATTTCACACACCTCCATTCTGTGACTTCACACACCTCCATTCTGTCACTTTACACACCTCCATTCTTACTTCAAAAACATTCATTCTATGACTTCACACACCTCCATTCTGTCTTCACACATCTCCATTCGGACTTCACATGCCTCCATTCTATGACTTCACTCACCTACATTCTATGACTTCACACACCTCAATTCTGTGACTTCACACACGTCCATTCTATGACTTCACAAACCTCCATTCTGACTTCACAAACCTCCAATCTATGACTTCACACACCTCCATTCTGTGACTTCACACACCTATATTCTCTGACTTCACACACCTCCATTTGCTGACTTCACACACCTCCATTCTGTGACTTCACACACCTCCATTCTGACTTCACACACCTCCATTCTGTGACTTAACACACCTCCATTCTATCACTTCACACACCTCAATTCTGTGACTTCACACACCTCCATTCTAGAACTTCACACACCTCCATTATGTGACTTCACACACCTCCATTCTATGACTTCACACACCTGAATTCTGTGACTTCACATACGTCCATTCTATGACTTCACACACCACCATTCTGACTTCACACAACTCCATTCTATGACTTCACACACCTCCATTCTGACTTCACACACCTCCATTCTGTGACTTCACACATCTCCATTCTGTGACTTCACACACCTCCATTCTGTGACTTCACACACCTCCATTCTGTGACTTCACACACTTCAATTCTATGACTCACACACCTCCATTCTCTGACTTCACACACCTCCATTTTGGCTTCACACACCTCCATTCCGTGGCTTCACACACCTCCATTCTGGGACTTCACACACCTCCATTCTGTGACTTCACACACCTCCATTCTATGACTTCACACACCTCCATTCTATGACTTCACACGCCTCCATTCTGACTTCACACACCTCCATTCTGTGACTTCACACATCTCCATTCTGTAACTTCACACACTTCCATTCTATGACTTCACACACCTCCATTCTGTGACTTCACACACTTCAATTCTATGACTCACACAACTCCATTCTCTGACTTCACACACCTCCATTCTATGAGTTCACACACCTCCATTTTGGCTCCATTCTGTGACTTCACACACCTCCATTCTGTGACTTTACACACCTCCATTCTATGACTTCAGACACATCCATTCTGTGACTTCACACACCTTCCTTGTCTGACTTCACACACCTCCATTCTATGACTTCACACCCCTCCATTTTGGCTTCACACACCTCCATTCTGTGACTTCACACACCTCCATTCTGGGACTTCACACACCTCCATTCTATGACTTCACACACCTCCCTTCTGTGACTTCACACACCTCCATTCTATGACTTCACACACCTCAATTCTGTTACTTCACAGACTTCCATTCTATGACTTAACACACCTCCATTTTCTGATTTCACACACCTCCTTTCTGTGACTTCACACACCTCAATTCTCTGACTTCACACACAAATCAATTCTGTGACTTCACAAACCTCCATTCTATGACTTCACACACCTCCATTCTGTGACTTCACACACCTCCATTCTATCTCTTCACACACCTCACTTCTGTGACTTCACACACCTCCATTCTAGAACTTCACACACCTCCATTATGTGACTTCACACACCTCCTTTCTATGACTTCACACACCTCCATTCTATGACTTCACACACCTGAATTCTGTGACTTCACATACGTCCATTCTATGACTTCACACACCTCCATTCTGACATCACACAACTCCATTCTATGACTTCACACACCTCCATTCTGACTTCACACATCTCCATTCTTTGACTTCACACACCTCCATTCTATGACTTCACACACCTCCATTCTAGAGCTTCACACACCTCCATTCTATGATTTCACACACCTCCATTCTATGATTTCACACACCTCCATTCTATGACTTCACACTCCTCCATTCTGACTTTACAGACCTCCATTCTGTGACTTCACAAACCTCCATTCTATGACTTCACACACCTCCATTCTGTGACTTCACACACCTCCATTCTGTGACTTCACATACCTCCATTCTGTGACTTCACACACCTCCATTCTATGATTTTACACACCTCCATTCGTATTTCAAAAGCATCCATTGTATGATTTCACACACCTCCATTCTGACTACACACATCTCCATTCTGACTTCACAGTCCTCCATTCTATGAGTTCACACACCTCCGTTCTGTGACTTAACACATGTCCATCTGTGACTTCACACACGTCCATTCTGTCACTTCACAGACCTCCATTCTGACTTCACACACCGCCTTTTTGACTTCACACACCTCCATTCTATGACTTCACACACCTACATTCTATGACTTCACACACCTCCATTTTGTGACTTCACACACGTCCATTCTATGACTTCACACACCTCCATTCTGACTTCACACACCTCCAATCTATGACTTCACAAATATCTGTTCTATGACCTAACACAACTCCATTCTATGTCTTCACACACCTCCATTCTATGACTTCACACACCTCCATTCTGTGACTTCACACACCTATATTCTCTGACTTCACACACCTCCATTTTCTAACTTCACACACCTCCATTCTATGACTTCACACATCTCCATTGTGACTTCACACACCTCCATTCTATGACTTCACACACCTCCATTCTGTGACTTCACACACCTCCATTCTATGACTTCACAAACCTCCAATCTATGACTTCACACACCTCAATTTAGAGACTTCACAAACCTCCAATTTGACTTCACACACGTTCATTCTGTGACTTCACAAACCTCCATTCTGTGACTTCACACACCTCCATTTTGACTTCACACACCTCCAATCTGTGACTTCATATTCCTCAATTGTGTCATCACACACTTCCATTTTCACTTCACAGACCTCCATTCTATGATTTCACACACCTTCATTCTGTGACTTCACACAAATCCATTCTGTGATTTCATACTCCTCCATTCTGTGATTTCACACACCTCCAGTCTGTGACTTCACACATCTCCATTCTGTGACTTCACACACATCCATTCTATGAATTAACACACCTCCATTCTTACTTCAAAAACATCCATTCTATGACTTCACACACCTCCATTCTATGACTTCACAATCCTCCGTTCTATGACTTAACACATGTCCATCTGAGACTTCACACACCTCCACTCTGTGACTTCACAGACCTCCATTCTGACTTCACACACCTCCTGTTTGACTTCACACAACTCCATTCTATGACTTCACACACCTCAATTCTGTGACTACACAGACTTCCATTCTATGACTTCACACACCTCCATTCTCTGATTTCACACACCTCCTTTCTGTGACTTCACAAACCTCAATACTCTGACTTCACACACCTCAATTCTGTGACTTCACACACCTCCATTCTATGACTTCATACACCTCCATTCTGTGACTTCACACACCTCCATTCTATGACTTCACACAGTTCCATTCTGTGACTTCACAAACCTCCATTCTAGAACTTCACACACCTCCATTCTATGATTTCACACACCACCATTCTATGACTTCACACACCTCCATTCTATGACTTCACACGCCTCCATTCTGACTTCACACACCTCCATTCTGTGACTTCACACACCTCCATTCTATCACTTCACACACCTCAATTCTGTGACTTCACACACCTCCATTCTAGAACTTCACACACCTCCATTATGTGACTTCACACACCTCCATTCTATGACTTCACACAACTCCATTCTATGACTTCACACACCTGAATTCTGTGACTTCACATACGTCCATTCTATGACTTCACACACCTCCATTCTAACTTCACACAACTCCATTCTATGACTTCACACACCTCCATTCTGACTTCACACACCTCCATTCTGTGACTTCACACATCTCCATTCTGTGACTTCACACACCTCCATTTTGGCTCCATTCTGTGACTTCACACACCTCCATTCTGTGACTTCACAAACCTCCATTCTATGACTTCAGACACTTCCATTCTGTGACTTCACATACCTCCATTCTGTGACTTCACACACCTCAATTCTGTGACTTCACAGACTTCCATTCTATGACTTCACACACCTCCATTCTCTGACTCACACACCTCCATTCTGTGACTTTACACACCTCAATTCTGTGACTTCACACACCTCAATTCTGTGACTTCACACACCTCCATTCTATGACTTCACAAAACTCCATTCTGTGATTTCACACACCTCCATTCTGTGACTTCACACACCTCCATTCTGTCACTTTACACACCTCCATTCTTACTTCAAAAACATTCATTCTATGACTTCACACACCTCCATTCTGTCTTCACACATCTCCATTCGGACTTCACATGCCTCCATTCTATGACTTCACTCACCTACATTCTATGACTTCACACACCTCAATTCTGTGACTTCACACACGTCCATTCTATGACTTCACAAACCTCCATTCTGACTTCACACACCTCCAATCTATGACTTCACACACCTCCATTCTGTGACTTCACACACCTATATTCTCTGACTTCACACACCTCCATTTGCTGACTTCACACACCTCCATTCTGTGACTTCACACACCTCCATTCTGACTTCACACACCTCCATTCTGTGACTTAACACACCTCCATTCTATCACTTCACACACCTCAATTCTGTGACTTCACACACCTCCATTCTAGAACTTCACACACCTCCATTATGTGACTTCACACACCTCCATTCTATGACTTCACACACCTGAATTCTGTGACTTCACATACGTCCATTCTATGACTTCACACACCACCATTCTGACTTCACACAACTCCATTCTATGACTTCACACACCTCCATTCTGATTTCACACACCTCCATTCTGTGACTTCACACATCTCCATTCTGTGACTTCACACACCTCCATTCTGTGACTTCACACACCTCCATTCTGTGACTTCACACACTTCAATTCTATGACTCACACACCTCCATTCTCTGACTTCACACACCTCCATTTTGGCTTCACACACCTCCATTCCGTGGCTTCACACACCTCCATTCTGGGACTTCACACACCTCCATTCTGTGACTTCACACACCTCCATTCTATGACTTCACACACCTCCATTCTATGACTTCACACGCCTCCATTCTATGACTTCACACACCTCCGTTCTATCACTTAACACATGTCCATCTGTGACTTCACAAACCTCCATTCTGTGACTTCACAGACCTCCATTCGGACTTCACACACCTCCTTTTTGACTTCACACACCTCCATTCCATGACTTCACACACCTCCATTCTATGACTTCAGACACCTCCATTTTGGCTTCACACAAATCCATTTTATGACTTCACACACCTCCGTTCTATGACTTCACACACCTCCATTCTGACTTCACACACTTACATTTTTACTTCAAACACCTCATTTCTGTGACTTCACACACCTCCATCCTATGATTTCACACACCCCCTTTCTATGACTTCACACACCTCCATTCTATGACTTCACAAAACTCCTTTCTTAGTTGACACACCTCCATTATGAGTTCACACACCTGCATTCCGACTTCACACACCTCCATTTTGATTTCGCACACCTCTATTCTGACTTTACACACCTCCATTCTATGACTTCACAAACCTCCATTCTGTGACTTCACACACCTTCATTCTTACTTCACACACCTATATTCTATGACTTCACACTCTTCCATTCTATGACTTCACACACCTCCATTCTGTGATATCACAAACCTCCATTGTGAGTTCACTCACCTCCATTCTGTGACTTCACACACCTCTATTCTGTGAGTTCACACACCTCCATTCTGTGACTTCACACACCTCAGTTCTGTGAGTTCACACACCTATATTCTATGACTTCACACACATCCACTCTGTGACTTCACACACCTCCATTCTATGACTTCACTCACCTCCATTCTATTATTTCACACAGCTACATTGTGACTTCACACACCTCCATTCAATGAGTTCACTCACCTGCATTGTGACTTCACACACCTCCATTCTATGACTTCACACAGCTCCATTCTGACTTCACACACTTCCATTTTTACTTCAAACACCTCATTTCTGTGACTTCACACACCTCCATTCTATGATTTCACACACCTCCGTTCTATGGCTTCACACACCTCCATTCTATGACTTCACACACCTCCTTTCTGAGTTGACACACCTCCATTCTGTGACTTCATACACTTCTAATCTGACTTCACACACCTCCATTCTATGACTTCACACAGCTCCATTCTGTGACTTCAAAAAACAACATTCTATGACTTCACTCACCTCCATTCTATGACATCACACACCTCCATTCTGAGACTCCACACACCTCCACTCTGTGACTTTACACATCTCCACTCTGTGACTACACACACCTCCATTCTGTGATTTCATACACCTCCATTCTATGACTTCACACACCTCCATTCTTTGACTTAACTCACCTCCATTCTTCGAATTCACACAACTCCATTGTGACTTCACACAACTCTATTCTGTGACTTCCAACACCTGCCTACTGTGACTTCACAGACCTCCATTCTATGACTTCACACACCTCCATTCTATGATTTCACACACCTACATTGTGACTTCACACACCTCCATTCTATGAGTTCACACACCTGCATTGTGTCTTCACACACCTCCATTCTATGACTTCACACAGCTCCATTCTGACTTCACACACCTCCATTCTGTGACTTCAGACACCTCCATTCTATGACTTCACACACCTTCATTCTTTGACTTCACACACCTCCATTCTATGAGTTCACACACCTCCACTGTGACTTCACACACTTCCATTCTATGACTTCACACACCTTCATTCTTGCTTAACAAACATCCATTCTATGACTTCACACACCTCCATTCTATGACTTCACACACCTCCATTCTGTGACTTCACACACCTCCATTCTATGTCTTCACACACTCTACTGTGACTTCACAAACCTCCAATCTATGAGTTCACACACCTCCATTCTATGTCTTCACACACCTCCATTGTGACTTCACACACATCCCTTCTATGACTTCACACACCTCCATTCTGACTTCACACACCAATGTATGAATTCACACTCTTCCATTCTGTGACTTCACACACTTCCATTGTGACGTCACACAGGTCCATTCTATGAGTACACACACCTCCATTCTAAGACTTCACACACCTCCATTCTAGGAGTTCACACACCTCCATTCTATGACTTCACAGACCTCGAATCTGTGACTTCACTCACCTCTACTCTATGACTTCACACTGCTCCATTCTATGACTTCCCACACCTCCTTTCTATGACTTCACCCACCTCTATTCTATGACTTCACACCTCCATTCTGACTTCAGATACCTCCATTGTGTGACTTCACACACCTCCATTCTACGACTTCACACACCTTCTTTCTATGACTTCACACACCTCCATTCTATGACTTCACACGCCTCCATTCTGTGACTTCACACACCTCCATTCTATGTCTTCACACACCTCCATTGTGACTTCACACACGTCCATTCTATGAGTACACACACCTTCATTCTGACTTCACACACCTCCATTCTATGACTTCACACTCCTCCGTTCTGACTTCACACAGCTCCATTCTGTGAATTCACAAAATTCCATTCTATGATTTCACACACCTCCATACAGTGACTTCACACACCTCCATCTATGACTTCAAACACCTCCATTCTGAGTTCACACACCTCCATTCTGTGACTTCACACACCTCCATTCTGACTTCACACACCTCCAATGGATGACTTTACAAACCTCCATTCTGTGACTTCACACACTTCCATTGTGACGTCACACACCTCCATACTATGATTTCACACACCTCCATACTGTGACTTCACACACCTCCATTCTGACATCACACAACTCCATTCTATGAGTTCACAGACCTCGAATCTGTGACTTCACTCACCAACATTCTATGACTTCGCACTCCTCTATTCTATGACTTCCCACAACTCCTTTCTATGAATTCACCAACCTCTATTCTATGACTTCACACCTTCATTCTTACTTCAGAAACATCCATTCTATGACCTCACATACCTCCATTCTATGACTTCACACTCTTCCATTCTGTGACTTCACACACTTCCATTGTGACGTCACACAACTCCATTCTATGAGTACACACACCTCCATTCTAAGACTTCACACACCTCCATTCTATGAGTTCACACACCTCCATTCTATGACTTCACAGACCTCGAATCTGTGACTTCACTCACCTCTACTCTATGACTTCACACTGCTCCATTCTATGACTTCCCACACCTCCTTTCTATGACTTCACCCACCTCTATTCTATGACTTCACACCTCCATTCTGACTTCAGATACCTCCATTGTGTGACTTCACACACCTCAATTCTATGACTTCACACACATCCATTCTATGACTTCACACACCTTCATTCTTACTTCGGAAACATCCATTCTATGACCTCACACAACTCCATTCTATGACTTCACACAACTCCATTCTGTGACTTTACACACCTCCATTCTGAGTTCACACAACTCCATTCGGTGACTTCACACACCTCCGTTCTGTGACTTCCTACACCTCCATTCTGTGACTTCTCACACCTCCATTCTGAGTTCACACACCTCCATTCTGTGACTTCACACACCTCCATTCCGTGACTTCACACACCTCCATTTTGTGACTTCACACACCTCCATTCTATGACTTCACACACCTCCGTTCTATTACTTCAAACACCTCATTCTCTTATTTCACACACCTCCATTCTTACTTCACACACCTCCATTCTATGACTTCACAAACTTCCATTCTAGGACTTCACACACCTCCATTCTGTGACTTCACACACTTCCCTTCTGAGTTTACACACCTCCATTCTATGACTTCACACACCTCCACTCTATGACTTCACATACCTCCATTCTGTGACGTCACGCACCTCCATTCTATGACTTCACACTCCGCCATTCTGACTTCACACTCCTCCATTCTGTGAATTCACAAAACTCCATTCTATCATTTCACACATCTCAATACTATGACTTCACACACCTCCATCTATGACTTCACACACCTACATTCTGAGTTCACACACCTCCCTTCTGTGACTTCACACACCTCCATTCTGAATTCACAAACCAATGTATGACTTCAAACTCCTCCATTCTGTGACTTCACACACTTCCATTGTGACGTCACACACCTCCATTCTGTGAGTACACACACCTCCATTCTAAGACTTCACACACCTCCATTCTGACTTCACACACCTCCATTCTATGACTTCACAGACCTCGAATCTGTGACTTCACTCACCTCTACTCTATGACTTCACACTGCTCCATTCTATGACTTCCCACACCTCCTTTCTATGACTTCACCCACCTCTATTCTATGACTTCACACCTCCATTCTGACTTCAGATACCTCCATTGTGTGACTTCACACACCTCCATTTTATGACTTCACACACCTCCATTCTATGTCTTCACACACCTTCATTCTTACTTCACAAACCTCCATTCTATGACTTCACAAACTTCCATTCTATGACTTCACACACCTCCATTCTGTGACTTCTCACACCTCCATTCTGAGTTCACACACCTCCATTCTGTGACTTCACACACCTCCATTCTGAGTTCACACTCCTCCATTCTGTGACTTTACACACCTCCATTCCCTGACTTCACACACCTCCATTCTGTGACTTCACACACCTTCATTCTATGACTTCACACACCTCCATTCTATGACTTCACACACCTCCATTCTGTGACTTCACACACCTCCATTCTGACTTCACACACCTCCATTCTATGACTTCACACACCTCCATTCTGTGACTTCAAACACCTCCATTCTAGGACTTCACACACCTCCATTGTGACTTCACGCACTTCCATTCTATGAGTTCACCCACTTCCATTCTGACTTCACAAACCTCCATTCTATAACTTCACAGACTTCGAATCTGTGACTTCACTCACCTCCACTCTATGACTTCACACTTCTCCATTCTATGACTTCCCACACCTCCTTTCTATGACTTCAACCACCCCCATTCTATGACTTCACACCTCCATTCTATGAGTTCACACACCTCCATTTTGACTTCACACACCTCCATTCTATGACTTCACACACCTTCATTCTTACTTCAGAAACATCTATTCTATGACTTCACACACCTCCATTCTATGACTTCACACACCTACATTCTATGACTTCACACACCTCCATTCTGTGACTTCACACACCTCCATTCTATGTCTTCTCACACCTCCATTGTGACTTCACACACGTCCATTCTATGAGTTCACACACCTCCATTCTGACTCTACACACCTCCATTCTATGATTTCACACACCTCCATACTGTGACTTCACACACCTCCATCTATGACTTCAAACACCTCCATTCTGAGTTCACACACCTCCATTCTGTTACTTTACACAACTCCATTCTGATTTCACACACCTCCAATGTACGAGTTCACACACCTCCATTCTGTGACTTCACACACTTCCATTGTGACGTCACACACCTCCATTCTATGAGTTCACACACCTCCATTCTATGACTTCACACACCTCCATTCTGACATCAAACACCTCCATTCTATGACTTCACAGACCACGAATCTGTGACTTCACACACCTCCATTCTGACTTCACACACCTCCAATGTACGACTTCACACACCTCCATTCTATGACTTCCCACACCTCCATTCTATGACTTCAAACACCTCCATTCTCTGACTTCACACACCTCTATTCTTACTTCACACACCTCCATTCTATGACTTCACACACTTCCATTCTAGGACTTCACACACCTCCATTCTGTGACTTCACAAACCTCCATTCTGAGTTCACACACCTCCATTCTGTGACTTCACACAACTCCATTCCCTGACTTCACACACCTCTATTCTGTGACTTCACACACCTCCATTCTATGAATTCACCCACCTCCATTCTATGAATTCACACACCTCCATTCTGTGACATCACTCACCTCCGTTCTATGATTTCACACACCTCCATTCTGTGACTTCACACACCTCCAATCTATGAGTTCACACAGCTCCATTCTTACTTCACAAACCTCCATTCTTTGACTTCACAGACTTCGAATCTGTGACTTCACTCACCTCCACTCTATGACTTCACACTTCTCCATTCTATGACTTCCCACACCTCCATTCTATGACTTCACCCACCCCCATTCTATGACTTCACACCTCCATTCTGACTTCACACACCTCCATTCTGTGACTTCACACACCTCCATTCTATGAGTTCACACACCTCCATTTTGACTTCACACACCTCCATTCTATGACTTCACACACCTTCATTCTTACTTCACAAACATCCATTCTATGACCTCACACACCTCCATTCTATGAATTCACGCACCTCCATTCTATGACTTCACACACCTCCATTCTGTGACTTCACACCCTCCATTCTATGTCTTCACACACCTCCATTGTGACTTCACACACGTCCATTCTCTGAGTTCACACACCTCCATTCTGACTTCACACACCTCCATTCTATGACTTCACACTCCTCCATTCTGACTTCACACAGCTCCATTCTGTGAATTCACAAAATTCCATTCTATGATTTCACACACCTCCATACTGTGACTTCACACACCTCCATCTATGACTTCAAACACCTCCATTCTGAGTTCACACACCTCCATTCTGTGACTTCACACACCTCCAATGTATGACTTCACACACCTCCAATTGATGACTTCACACACCTCCATTCTGTGACTTCACACACTTCCATTGTGACGTCACACACCTCCATACTATGAGTTCACACACCTCCATTCTAGGACTTCACACACCTCCATTCTGACATCACACACCTCCATTCTATGAGTTCACAGACCTCGAATCTGTGACTTCACTCACCTTCATTCTATGACTTCGCACTCCTCTATTCTGTGACTTCCCACAACTCCTTTCTATGACTTCACCTACCTCTATTCTATGACTTCACACCTCCATTCTGACTTCACACACCTCCATTCTGTGACTTCACTCACCTCCACTCTATGACTTCACACTTCTCCATTCTATGACTTCCCACACCTCCTTTCTATGACTTCAACCACCCCCATTCTATGACTTCACACCTCCATTCTATGAGTTCACACACCTCCATTTTGACTTCACACACCTCCATTCTATGACTTCACACACCTTCATTCTTACTTCAGAAACATCTATTCTATGACTTCACACACCTCCATTCTATGACTTCACACACCTACATTCTATGACTTCACACACCTCCATTCTGTGACTTCACACACCTCCATTCTATGTCTTCTCACACCTCCATTGTGACTTCACACACGTCCATTCTATGAGTTCACACACCTCCATTCTGACTCTACACACCTCCATTCTATGATTTCACACACCTCCATACTGTGACTTCACACACCTCCATCTATGACTTCAAACATCTCCATTCTGAGTTCACACACCTCCATTCTGTTACTTTACACAACTCCATTCTGATTTCACACACCTCCAATGTACGAGTTCACACACCTCCATTCTGTGACTTCACACACTTCCATTGTGACGTCACACACCTCCATTCTATGAGTTCACACACCTCCATTCTATGACTTCACACACCTCCATTCTGACATCAAACACCTCCATTCTATGACTTCACAGACCACGAATCTGTGACTTCACACACCTCCATTCTGACTTCACACACCTCCAATGTACGACTTCACACACCTCCATTCTATGACTTCCCACACCTCCATTCTATGACTTCAAACACCTCCATTCTCTGACTTCACACACCTCTATTCTTACTTCACACACCTCCATTCTATGACTTCACACACTTCCATTCTAGGACTTCACACACCTCCATTCTGTGACTTCACAAACCTCCATTCTGAGTTCACACACCTCCATTCTGTGACTTCACACAACTCCATTCCCTGACTTCACACACCTCTATTCTGTGACTTCACACACCTCCATTCTATGAATTCACCCACCTCCATTCTATGAATTCACACACCTCCATTCTGTGACATCACTCACCTCCGTTCTATGATTTCACACACCTCCATTCTGTGACTTCACACACCTCCAATCTATGAGTTCACACAGCTCCATTCTTACTTCACAAACCTCCATTCTTTGACTTCACAGACTTCGAATCTGTGACTTCACTCACCTCCACTCTATGACTTCACACTTCTCCATTCTATGACTTCCCACACCTCCATTCTATGACTTCACCCACCCCCATTCTATGACTTCACACCTCCATTCTGACTTCACACACCTCCATTCTGTGACTTCACACACCTCCATTCTATGAGTTCACACACCTCCATTTTGACTTCACACACCTCCATTCTATGACTTCACACACCTTCATTCTTACTTCACAAACATCCATTCTATGACCTCACACACCTCCATTCTATGAATTCACGCACCTCCATTCTATGACTTCACACACCTCCATTCTGTGACTTCACACCCTCCATTCTATGTCTTCACACACCTCCATTGTGACTTCACACACGTCCATTCTCTGAGTTCACACACCTCCATTCTGACTTCACACACCTCCATTCTATGACTTCACACTCCTCCATTCTGACTTCACACAGCTCCATTCTGTGAATTCACAAAATTCCATTCTATGATTTCACACACCTCCATACTGTGACTTCACACACCTCCATCTATGACTTCAAACACCTCCATTCTGAGTTCACACACCTCCATTCTGTGACTTCACACACCTCCAATGTATGACTTCACACACCTCCAATTGATGACTTCACACACCTCCATTCTGTGACTTCACACACTTCCATTGTGACGTCACACACCTCCATACTATGAGTTCACACACCTCCATTCTAGGACTTCACACACCTCCATTCTGACATCACACACCTCCATTCTATGAGTTCACAGACCTCGAATCTGTGACTTCACTCACCTTCATTCTATGACTTCGCACTCCTCTATTCTGTGACTTCCCACAACTCCTTTCTATGACTTCACCTACCTCTATTCTATGACTTCACACCTCCATTCTGACTTCACACACCTCCATTCTGTGACTTCACACACCTCCATTCTATGACGTCACACACCTCCATTCTATGACTTCACACACCTTATTTCTTACTTCAGAAACATCCATTCTATGACCTCACACACCTCCATTCTATGACTTCACAAACCTATATTCTGTGACTTCCCACACCTCCCTTCTGACTTCACACATCTCCGTTCTGTGACTTCACACACCTCCATTGTGTGTTCACCCACTTCCATTCTGTGACTTCACACACCTCCATTCTGTTACTTCACACACCTCCATTCTGTGACTTCACTCACCTCCATTCTATGACTTCACACACCTCCATTCTATGAATTCACACACCTAAATTCTGTGACTTCACACACCTCCATTGTGTGACTTCACAAACCTCCATTCTGTGACTTCACACACCTCCATTCTGTGACTTCCACTCCTCCATTTTATGACTTAACACACCTCCATTCTATGACTTCACACACCTCCATTCTATGACTTCACACACCACCATTCTGTGACTTCACACACCTCCATTCTGTGACTTCACACACCTCAATTCTGTCACTTCAGCACCTCCATTCTATGACTTCACACACCTACATTCTATGACTTCACACACCTGCATTGTGACTTCACGCACGTCCATTCTATGAGTTCACACAACTGCATTGTGACTTCACACACCTTCATTCTATGACTTCATATCCCTCCATTCTTTGACTTCACACACCTCCAATCTATGACTTCAAACATCTCAATTCTGTGACTTCACACACCTCCATTCTATGACTTCTTATCCCTCCATTCTTTGACTTCACACACCTCCATTCTATGACCTCACACACCCTCATTCTATGATCTCATACACCTCCATTCCATGACTTCACACATCCATTTTGACTTCACACACCTCCAATATATTAATTCACACACCTCCATTCTGTGACTTAACAAACCTCCATTCTAGGTTCACACACCGCCATTCTGTGACTTCACACACCTCCATTCTGTGACTTCCCACACCTCCATTTTATGACTTCACACACCTCTATTCTGACTTCACACACCTTCATTCTATGACTTCACACACCACCACTGTTTCACTTCACACACCTCCATTCTTTGACTTCACACACCTCCATTCCACGACTTCACACACCTCCATTCTGTGACTTCACACACCACCATTGTGACTTCACACACCTCCATTCTGTGACTTCACATACCTCCATTCTGTGACTACACACCTCCATTCTGTGACTTCACACACCACCCTTGTTTGACTTCACACACCTACATTCTTTGACTTCACACACCTCCATTCCACGACTTCACACACCTCCATTCTATGAGTTCACACACATCCGTTTTTGAGTTCACACACCACAATTTTGTCTTCACTCACCTCCATTCTATGACTTCACACACCTTCATTCTTAATTCAGAAACAACCAATCTATGACTTCACACACCTCCATTCTATGACTTCGCAAACCTCCATTCTGTGACTTCACACACTTCCATTCTGTGACTTCAAACCCCTCCATTCTGTGACTTCACACACCTCCATTCTGTGACTTCACACACCTCCATTCTATGAATTCACACACCTCCATTCTGTGACTTCACACACCCCCATTCTATGACTTCACACTCCTCCATTCTATGACTTCACACACCTCCATTCTATGAATTCACACACCTAAATTCTGTGACTTCACACACCTCCATTGTGTGACTTCACAAACCTCCATTCTGTGACTTCACACACCTCCATTCTGTGACTTCCACTCCTCCATTCTATGACTTAACACACCTCCATTCTATGACTTCACACACCTCCATTCTATGACTTCACACACCTCCATTCTGTGACTTCACACACCTCCATTCTGTCACTTCAGCACCTCCATTCTATGACTTCACACACCTCCATTCTATGACTTCACACACCTGCATTGTGACTTCACGCACGTCCATTCTGTGAGTTCACACAACTGCACTGTGACTTCACACACCTTCATTCTATGACTTCACACATGTCCATTCTGACTTCAGACACCTCCATTCTGTGACTTCACACACTTCCATTCTATGACTTCACACACCTCCATTCTTTGACTTCTCACACCTCCATTCTATGACTACACACACCTCCACTGTGTCTTCACAGAACTCCATTCTGTGACTTCACACACCTCCCTCTGTGACTTCACACACCTGCAATCTATGACTTCACACACTTCCAATCTATGACTTCACACACCTCCATTTTGACTTCACACACCTCCATTCTATGACTTCACACACCTCTTTTCTGAGTTGACACACCTCCATTCTGTGACTTCACACACCTCTAATCTGACTTCACACACCTCCATTCTATGACTTCACACACCTCCATTCTGTGACTTCACACACCTCCATTCTGTGACTTCACTCACCTACATTGTGAGTTCACACACCTCCTTTATGTGACTTCACACAACTCCATTCTGTGACTTCACACACCTCGATGCTCTGACTTCAGACACCTCCATTCTACGATTTCACACACCTCCATTCTGTGACTTCACAGACCTGTATTCTATGACTTCACACAATTCCATTCTGTGACTTCACACACCTCGATTCTGTGACTTCACACACCTCCTTTCTATGATTTCACACATCTCCATTCTGTGACTTCTCACACCTCAATTCTATGACTTCACACATCCATTTTGACTTCACACACCTCCAATCTATGACTTCAAACACCTCAATTCTGTGACTTCACACACCTGCATTCTATGACTTCATATCCCTCCATTCTTTGACTTCACACACCTCCATTATATGACCTCACACACCCTCATTCTATGATCTCATACACCACCATTCCATGACTTCACACATCCAGTTTGACTTCACAAACCTCCAATATATTAATTCACACACCTCCATTCTGTGACTTAACACACCTCCATTCTAGGTTCACACACCTCCATTCTGTGACTTCACACACCTCCATTCTGTGACTTCCCACACCTCCATTTTATGACTTCACACACCTCTATTCTGACTTCACACACCTTCATTCTATGACTTCACACACCACCACTGTTTCACTTCACACACCTCCATTCTTTGACTTCACACACCTCCATTCCACGACTTCACCCACCTCCATTCTGTGACTTCACACACCACCATTGTGACTTCACACACCTCCATTCTGTGACTTCACACAACTCCATTCTGTGACCACACACCTCCATTTTGACTTCACACACTTCCATTCTGTGACTTCACACACCTCCATTCTGTGACTTCACACACTTCCATTCTGTGACTTCAAACCCCTCCATTCTGTGACTTCACACACCTCCATTCTGTGACTTCACACACCTCCATTCTATGAATTCACACACCTCCATTCTGTGACTTCACACACCCCCATTCTATGACTTCACACACCTCCATTCTATGACTCCACACACCTCCTTTCTGTGAATTCACACATCCATTTTGACTTCACACACCTCCAATATATGACTTCAAACACTTCAATTCTGTGACTTCACACACCTCCATTCTATGACTTCATTCCCGTCCATTCTGTGACTTCACACACCTCCATTCTATGACTTCACACACCTCCATTCTGTGACTACACCCACCTCCACTCTGTGACTTAACACACCTCCATTCTCCGATTTCACACCCCTCCAATTTGACTTCACATACCTCCACTCTATGACTTCACAAACCTCCATTCTGTGACTTCACACACCTCCATTTTGTGACTTCACAAACCTCCATTCTATGATTTCACACACCTCCAATCTATGATTTCACACACCTCCATTTTATGACGTCACACACCTACATTTTGACTTCACACACCTCCATTCTGTGACTTCACACACCTCCCTTCTGTGACTTCACACTCGTCCATTCTATGACTTCACACACCTTCATTGTATGACTTCGCACACCACCATTCTATGACTTCACACACTTCCATTCTATGATTTCACATACCTCCATGCTACGACTTCACACACCTCCATTCTGTGACTTCACACACATCCATTCTGAGTTCACACACCTCTATTCTTTGACTTCACAACCTCCATTCTATGATTTCACATACCTCCATTCTATGACTTCACACACCTCCATTTTAGGACGTCACACAGCTCCATTTTGACTTCACACACCTCCATTCTGTGACTTCACACACCTCCATTCTATGACTTCACACACTTCCATTGTGACGTCACACACCTCCATTCTATGAGTTCACACACCTCCATTCTATGACTTCACACACCTCCATTCTGACTTCACACACCTCCATTCTATGACTTCACAGACCTCGAATCTGTGACTTCACTCCGCTCCACTCTATGACTTCACACTCCTCCATTCTATGACTTCCCACACTTCCTTTCTATGAATTCACCCACCTCCATTCTATGACTTCACACCTCCATTCTGACTTCACACACCAACATTATGTGACTTCACACACCTCCATTCTGTGACTTCACACACCTCCATTCTATGACTTCACACACCTTCATTCTTACTCCACAAACATACATTCTATGACTTCACACACCTACATTCTATGACTTCACACACCTCCATTCTTTGACTTCACACACCTCCATTGTGTGACTTCACACACCTCCATTCTGTGACTTCACACAGCTCCATTCTGTGACATCATACCCGTCCATTCTGTGACTTCACACACCTCCATTCTATGACTTCACACACCTCCATTCTGTGTCTTCACCCACCTCCATTCTGTGACTTCACACACCTTCATTCTTACTTCAGAAGCATCCATTCTATGACTTCACACAACTCCATTCTATGACTTCACAAACCTCCATTCTGACTTCACACACCTCAATTCTATATCTTCACACACTTCCAGTCTATGACTTCACACAAATCATTCTGTGACTTCACACACCACCATTTTGATTTCACACACCTCCATTCTGTGACTTCACACACCTCCGTTCTTTGACTTCACACACCTCCATTCTGTGACTTCACACAACTCCTTTCTATGACTTCCCCCACCTCCATTCTATGACTTCACACACCACCATTCTATGAGTTCACACACATCCATTCTATGAGTTCACACACCACAATTTTGTCTTCACACACCTCGATTCTATGACTTCACACACCTTCATTCTTAATTCAGAAACATCCATTCTATGACTTCACACACCTCCATTCTATGACTTCGCAAACCTCCATTCTGTGACTTCACACACCTCCATTTGGAGTTCACACACCTCCATTCGGTGACTTCAGACAACTCCATTCTATGACTTCACACACCTCCATTCTATGACTTCATACCCGTCCATTCTGTGACTTCACACACCTCCATTCTATGACTTCACACACCTCCATTCTGTGTCTTCACCCACCTCCATTCTGTGACTTCACACAACTCCATTCTGTGACTTTACACAACTCCATTCTATGACTTCACACACCTCCATTCTATGACTTCACACACCTCCATTCTGTGACTTCACACAACTCCATTCTGTGACTTTACACAACTCCATTCTATGACTTCACACACCTCCATTCTATGACTTCACACACTTCCATTCTATGACTTCACACACCTCCATTCTGTGACTTCACACAACTCCATTCTGTGACTTTACACAACTCCATTCTATGACTTCACACACCTCCATTCTATGACTTCACACACCTCCATTCTATGACTTCACACACCTCCATTCTGTGTCTTCACCCACCTCCATTCTGTGACTTCACACATCTCCATTCTCCGACTTCACACCCCTCCAATTTGACTTCACATACCTCCATTCTATGACTTCACAAACCTAAATTCTCTGACTTCCCACTCCTCCATTCTGTGACTTCACAAACCTCCATTCTATGATTTCACACACCTCCATTCTATGACTTCACAAACCTCCATTTTATGACGTCACACACCTCCATTTTGACTTCTCCCACCTCCATTCTGTGACTTCACACACCTCCATTCTATGACTTCACACACTTCCTTTGTGACGTCACAGACCTCCATTCTATGAGTTCACACACCTCCATTCTATGACTTCACACACCTCCATTCTGACTTCACACACCTCCATTCTATGACTTCACAGACCTCGAATATGTGACTTCACTCACCTCCACTCTATGACTTCACACTCCTCCATTCTATGACTTCCCACACCTCCTTTCTATGACTTCACCCACCTCCATTTTATGACTTCACACACCTCCATTCTGTGACTTCACACACTTCCATTCTATGACCTCACACACCCTCATTCTATGATTTTACACACCTCCATTCTATGAGTTCACACATCCATTTTGACTTCACACACCTCAAATATATGACTTCAAACTCCTCAGTTCTGTGACTTCACAAACCTCCATTCTATGACTTCATACAGTCCATTCTGTGACTTCACACACCTCCATTCTATGACTTCACACACTTCCATTCTATGACTTCACACACCTCCATTCTGTGACATCACACACCTCCATTCTGAGTTCACACACCTCCATTCTCTGACGTCACACACCTCCATTCTGTGACTTCCCACACCTCCATTCTATGACTTCACACACCTCCATTCTGTGACTTCACACATCCATTTTGACTTCACACACCTCCAATATATGACTTCAAACACCTCAATTCTGTGACTTCACACACCTCCATTCTATGACTTCATACCCGTCCATTCTGTGATTTCCCACACCTCCATTCTATGACTTCACACACCTGCATTCTGTGACTCCACCCACCTCCACTCTGTGACTTAACACACCTCCATTCTCTGATTTCACACCCCTCCAATTTGACTTCACATACCGCCACTCTATGACTTCACAAACCTCCATTCTGGGACTTCACACACCTCCATTTTGTGACTTCACAAACCTCCATTCTATGATTTCACACACCTCCAATCTATGATTTCACACACCTCCATTTTATGACGTCACACACCTACATTTTGACTTCACACACCTCCATTCTGTGACTTCACACACCTCCCTTCTGTGACTTCACACTCGTCCATTCTATGACTTCACACACCTTCATTGTATGACTTCGCACACCTCCATTCTATGACTTCACACACTTCCATTCTATGATTTCACAAACCTCCATGCTATGACTTCACGCACCTCCATTCTGTGACTTCACACACCTCAATTCTGAGTTCACACACCTCCATTCTTTGACTTCACAACCTCCATTCTATGATTTCACACACCTCCATTCTATGACTTCACACACCTCCATTTTAGGACGTCACACAGCTCCATTTTGACTTCACACACCTCCATTCTGTGACTTCACACACCTCCATTCTATGACTTCACACACATCCATTGTGACGTCACACACCTCCATTCTATGAATTCACATACTTCCATTCTATGACTTCACACACCTCCATTCTGACTTCACACACCTCCATTCTATGACTTCACAGACATCGAATCTTTGACTTCACCCACCTCCACTCTATGACTTCACACTCCTCCATTCTATGACTTCCCACACTTCCTTTCTATGAATTCACCCACCTCCATTCTATGACTTCACACCTCCATTCTGACTTCACACTCCAACATTATGTGACTTCACACACCTCCATTCTGTGACTTCACACACCTCCATTCTATGACTTCACACACCTTCATTCTTACTTCACAAACATACATTCTATGACTTCACACACCTCCATTCTATGACTTCACACACCTCCATTCTTTGACTTCACACACCTCCATTCTATCACTTCACACACCTCCATTCTGTGACTTCACACAGCTCCATTCTGTGACTTCACACACCTCCATTCTCCGACTTCACACACCTCCATTCTATGACTTCACACATCCATTTTGACTTCACACACCTCCAATATATAACTTCAAACACCTCAGTTCTATGACTTCAGACACCTCCATTCTATGACTTCATACCCGTCCATTCTGTGACTTCACACACCTCCATTCTATGTCTTCACACACCTCCATTCTGTGACTTTACCCACCTCCATTCTGTGACTTCCCACACCTCGATTCTCCGACTTCAAACCCCTCCAATTTGACTTCACATACCTCCATTCTATGACTTCACATACCTCCATTCTATGACTTCACAAACCTCCATTATGTGACTTCACACACCTCCATTCTGTGACTTCACACACTTCCATTCTATGAGTTCACACACCTCCATTCTATGACTTCACACACCTCAATTCTGTGACTTCACACACCTCCATTCTATGAGTGCATACCATCCATTCTGTGACTTCACACACCTCCATTGTATGACTTCACACACTTCCATTCTATGACTTCACACTCCTCCATTCTGTGACTTTACATGTCTGCATTCTGAGTTCCCACACCTCCATTCTGTGACTTCACACACCTCCATTCTGTGACTTCACACACCTCTATTCTGACTTCACACACCTCCATTCTATGACTTCGCACACCTCTATTCTGAATTCACACACCTCCATTCTGTGACTTCACACACCTCCATTCGATGACTTCATACACCTACATACTTTGACTTCACACACCTCCATTTTGACTTCACACACCTCCATTCTGTGACTTCACACACTTACATTTGTGACTTCTCACACCACCTTTTTGACTTCACACATCTCCATTCTGTGACTTCACACACCTCCATTCTGTGACTTCACACACCTCCATTCTCTGACTTCACACACCTCCATTCTATGACTTCACACACCTCCCTTCCGTGACTTCACCCACCTCCATTCTATGACTTCACACACCTCCATTCTATGACATCACACACATCCATTCTATGACTTCACACACTTCGATTCTATGACTTCACACACCTCCATTCCATGACTTCACACACCTCCATTCTATGACATCACACACCTGCATTCTGACTTCACACACTTTCATTCTATGACTTCACACATTTCCTTTCTGTAACTTCCCACACTTCCAATGTTTGACTTCACAAACCTCCATTCCATGACTTCACACAACTCCACTCTATGAGTTCACAAACCTCCATCCTTTGACTTCACACTCTTCAATTTGACTTCACACACCTACATTCTGTGACTTCACACACCACCATTTTGATTTCACACACCTCCATTCTGTGACTTCACACACCTCCGTTCTTTGACTTCACACAACTCCATTCTGTGACTTCACACAACTCCTTTCTATGACTTCACCCACCTCCATTCTATGACTTCACACACCACCATTCTATGAGTTCACACACATCCATTCTATGAGTTCAAACACCACAATTTTGTCTTCACACACCTCGATTCTATGACTTCACACACCTTCATTCTTAATTCAGAAACATCCATTCTACGACTTCACACACCTCCATTCTATGACTTCGCAAACCTCCATTCTGTGACTTCACACACCTCCATTTGGAGTTCACACACCTCCATTCGGTGACTTCAGACACCTCCATTCTATGACTTCACACACCTCCATTCTATGACTTCATACCCGTCCATTCTGTGACTTCACACACCTCCATTCTATGACTTCACACACCTCCATTCTGTGTCTTCACCCTCCTCCATTCTGTGACTTCACACAACTCCATTCTGTGACTTTACACAACTCCATTCTATGACTTCACACACCTCCATTCTATGACTTCACACACCTCCATTCTGTGACTTCACACAACTCCATTCTGTGACTTTACACAACTCCATTCTATGATTTCACACACCTCCATTCTATGACTTCACACACTTCCATTCTATGACTTCACACACCTCCATTCTGTGACTTCACACAACTCCATTCTGTGACTTTACACAACTCCATTCTATGACTTCACACACCTCCATTCTATGACTTCACACACCTCCATTCTATGACTTCATACCCGTCCATTCTGTGACTTCACACACCTCGATTCTATGACTTCAAACACCTCCATTCTGTGTCTTCACCCACCTCCATTCTGTGACTTCACACATCTCCATTCTCCGAATTCACACCCCTCCAATTTGACTTCACATACCTCCATTCTATGACTTCACAAACCTAAATTCTCTGACTTCCCACACCTCCATTCTGTGACTTCACAAACCTCCATTCTATGACTTCACACACTTCCTTTGTGACGTCACACACCTCCATTCTATGAGTTCACACACCTCCATTCTATGACTTCACACACCTCCATTCTGACTTCACACACCTCCATTCTATGACTTCACAGACCTCGAATATGTGACTTCACTCACCTCCACTCTATGACTTCACACTCCTCCATTCTATGACTTCCCACAGCTCCTTTCTATGACTTCACCCACCTCCATTTTATGACTTCACACACCTCCATTCTGTGACTTCACACACTTCCATTCTATGACCTCACACACCCTCATTCTATGATTTCACACAACTCCATTCTATGACTTCACACATCCATTTTGACTTCACACACCTCAAATATATGACTTCAAACCCCTCAGTTTTTGACTTCACAAACCTCCATTCTATGACTTCATACAGTCCATTCTGTGACTTCACACACCTCCATTCTATGACGTCACACACTTCCATTCTATGACTTCACACACCTCCATTCTGTGACATCACACACCTCCATTCTGAGTTCACACACCTCCATTCTGTGACGTCACACACCTCCATTCTGTGACTTCCCACACCTCCATTCTATGACTTCACACACCTCCATTCTGTGACTTCACACATCCATTTTGACTTCACACACCTCCAATATATGACTTCAAACACCTCAATTCTGTGACTTCACACACCTCCATTCTATGACTTCATACCCGTCCATTCTGTGACTTCCCACACCTCCATTCTAAGACTTCACACACCTGCATTCTGTGACTTCACCCACCTCCACTCTGTGACTTAACACACCTCCATTCTCTGATTTCACACCCCTCCAATTTGACTTCACATACCTCCACTCTATGACTTCACAAACCTCCATTCTGGGACTTCACACACCTCCATTTTGTGACTTCACAAACCTCCATTCTATGATTTCACACACCTCCAATCTATGATTTCACACACCTCCATTTTATGACGTCACACACCTACATTTTGACTTCACACACCTCCATTCTGTGACTTCACACACCTCCCTTCTGTGACTTCACACTCGTCCATTCTATGACTTCACACACCTTCATTGTATGACTTCGCACACCTCGATTCTATGACTTCACACACTTCCATTCTATGATTTCGCAAACCTCCATGCTATGACTTCACACACCTCCATTCTGTGACTTCACACACCTCCATTCTGAGTTCACACACCTCCATTCTTTGAATTCACAACCTCCATTCTATGATTTCACACACCTCCATTCTATGACTTCACACACCTCCATTTCAGGACGTCACACAGCTCCATTTTGACTTCACACACCTCCATTCTGTGACTTCACACACCTCCATTCTATGACTTCACACACTTCCATTGTGACGTCACACACCTCCATTCTATGAATTCACATACTTCCATTCTATGACTTCACACACCTCCATTCTGACTTCACACACCTCCATTCTATGACTTCACAGACCTCGAATCTTTGACTTCACCCACCTCCACTCTATGACTTCACACTCCTCCATTCTATGACTTCCCACACTTCCTTTCTATGAATTCACCCACCTCCATTCTATGACTTCACACCTCCATTCTGACTTCACACACCAACATTATGTGACTTCACACACCTCCATTCTGTGACTTCACACACCTCCATTCTATGACTTCACACACCTTCATTCTTACTTCACAAACATACATTCTATGACTTCACACACCTCCATTCTATGACTTCACACACCTCCATTCTTTGACTTCACACACCTCCATTCTATCACTTCACACACCTCCATTCTGTGACTTCACACAGCTCCATTCTGTGACTTCACACACCTCCATTCTCCGACTTCACACACCTCCATTCTATGACTTCACACATCCATTTTGACTTCACACACCTCCAATATATAACTTCAAACACCTCAGTTCTATGACTTCAGACACCTCCATTCTATGTCTTCATAACCGTCCATTCTGTGTCTTCACACACCTCCATTCTATGACTTCACACAGCTCCATTCTGTGACTTTACCCACCTCCATTCTGTGACTTCCCACACCTCGATTCTCCGACTTCAAACCCCTCCAATTTGACTTCACATACCTCCATTCTATGACTTCACATACCTCCATTCTATGACTTCACAAACCTCCATTATGTGACTTCACACACCTCCATTCTGTGACTTCACACACCTCCATTCTATGACCTCACACGCCCTCATTCTATGATTTCACACACCTCCATTCTATGACTTCAGATATCCATTTTGACTTCACATACCTCCAATATATGACTTCAAACACCTCAATTCTGTGACTTCACACACCTCCATTCTATGAGTGCATACCATCCATTCTGTGACTTCACACACCTCCATTGTATGACTTCACACACTTCCATTCTATGAGTTCACACACCTCCATTCTATGACTTCACACACCTCCATTCTGTGACTTCACACACCTCCATTCTATGACCTCACACGCCCTCATTCTATGATTTCACACACCTCCATTCTATGAATTCAGATATCCATTTTGATTTCACATACCTCCAATATATGACTTCAAACACCTCAATTCTGTGACTTCACACACCTCCATTCTATGAGTGCATACCATCCATTCTGTGACTTCACACACCTCCATTGTATGACTTCACACACTTCCATTCTATGACTTCACACTCCTCCATTCTGTGACTTTACATGTCTGCATTCTGAGTTCCCACACCTCCATTCTGTGACTTCACACACCTCCATTCTGTGACTTCACACACCTCTATTCTGACTTCACACACCTCCATTCTATGACTTCGCACACCTCTATTCTGAATTCACACATCTCCATTCTGTGACTTCACACACCTCCATTCGATGACTTCATACACCTACATTCTTTGACTTCACACACCTCCATTTTGACTTCACACACCTCCATTCTGTGACTTCACACACTTACATTTGTGACTTCTCACACCACCTTTTTGACTTCACACATCTCCATTCTGTGACTTCACACACCTCCATTCTGTGACTTCACACACCTCCATTCTCTGACTTCACACACCTCCACTCTGTGACTTCACACACCTCCCTTCCGTGACTTCACCCACCTCCATTCTATGACTTCACACACCTTCATTCTATGACATCACACACCTCCATTCTATGACTTCACACACTTCGATTCTATGACTTCACACTCCTCCATTCCATGACTTCACACACCTCCATTCTATGACATCACACACCTGCATTCTGACTTCACACACTTTCATTCTATGACTTCACACATTTCCTTTCTGTAACTTCCCACACTTCCAATGTTTGACTTCACAAACCTCCATTCCATGACTTCACACAACTCCACTCTATGAGTTCACAAACCTCCATCCTTTGACTTCACACTCTTCAATTTGACTTCACACACCTACATTCTGTGACTTCACACACCACCATTTTGATTTCACACACCTCCATTCTGTGACTTCACACACCTCCGTTCTTTGACTTCACACACCTCCATTGTGTGACTTCACACAACTCCTTTCTATGACTTCACCCACCTCCATTCTATGACTTCACACACCACCATTCTATGAGTTCACACACATCCATTCTATGAGTTCACACACCACAATTTTGTCTTCACACACCTCGATTCTATGACTTCACACACCTTCATTCTTAATTCAGAAACATCCATTCTACGACTTCACACACCTCCATTCTATGACTTCGCAAACCTCCATTCTGTGACTTCACACACCTCCATTTGGAGTTCACACACCTCCATTCGGTGACTTCAGACACCTCCATTCTATGACTTCACACACCTCCATTCTATGACTTCATACCCGTCAATTCTGTGACTTCACACACCTCCATTCTATGACTTCACACACCTCCATTCTGTGTCTTCACCCTCCTCCATTCTGTGACTTCACACAACTCCATTCTGTGACTTTACACAACTCCATTCTATGACTTCACACACCTCCATTCTATGACTTCACACACCTCCATTCTGTGACTTCACACAACTCCATTCTGTGACTATACACAACTCCATTCTATGACTTCACACACCTCCATTCTATGACTTCACACACCTCCATTCTATGACTTCATACCCGTCCATTCTGTGACTTCACACACCTCGATTCTATGACTTCACACACCTCCATTCTGTGTCTTCACCCACCTCCATTCTGTGACTTCACACATCTCCATTCTCCGACTTCACACCCCTCCAATTTGACTTCACATACCTCCATTCTATGACTTCACAAACCTAAATTCTCTGACTTCCCACACCTCCATTCTGTGACTTCACAAACCTCCATTCTATGATTTCACACACCTCCATTCTATGACTTCACAAACCTCCATTTTATGACGTCACACACCTCCATTTTGACTTCTCACACCTCCATTATGTGACTTCACACACCTCCATTCTATGACTTCACACACTTCCTTTGTGACGTCACACACCTCCATTCTATGAGTTCACACACCTCCATTCTATGACTTCACACACCTCCATTCTGACTTCACACACCTCCATTCTATGACTTCACAGACCTCGAATATGTGACTTCACTCACCTCCACTCTATGACTTCACACTCCTCCATTCTATGACTTCCCACACCTCCTTTCTATGACTTCACCCACCTCCATTTTATGACTTCACACACCTCCATTCTGTGACTTCACACACTTCCATTCTATGACCTCACACACCCTCATTCTATGATTTCACACAACTCCATTCTATGACTTCACACATCCATTTTGACTTCACACACCTCAAATATATGACTTCAAACCCCTCAGTTCTTTGACTTCACAAACCTCCATTCTATGACTTCATACAGTCCATTCTGTGACTTCACACACCTCCATTCTATGACGTCACACACTTCCATTCTATGACTTCACACACCTCCATTCTGTGACATCACACACCTCCATTCTGAGTTCACACACCTCCATTCTGTGACGTCACACCCCTCCATTCTGTGACTTCCCACACCTCCATTCTATGACTTCACACACCTCCATTCTGTGACCTCACACATCCATTTTGACTTCACACACCTCCAATATATGACTTCAAACACCTCAATTCTGTGACTTCACACACCTCCATTCTATGACTTCAGACCCGTCCATTCTGTGACTTCCCACACCTCCATTCTATGACTTCACACACCTGCATTCTGTGACTTCACCCACCTCCACTCTGTGACTTAACATACCTCCATTCTCTGATTTCACACCCCTCCAATTTGACTTCACATACCTCCACTCTATGACTTCACAAACCTCCATTCTGGGACTTCACACACCTCCATTTTGTGACTTCACAAACCTCCATTCTATGATTTCACACACCTCCAATCTATGATTTCACACACCTCCATTTTATGACGTCATACACCTACATTTTGACTTCACACACCTCCATTCTGTGACTTCACACACCTCCCTTCTGTGACTTCACACTCGTCCATTCTATGACTTCACACACCTTCATTGTATGACTTCGCACACCTCCATTCTATGACTTCACACACTTCCATTCTATGATTTCACAAACCTCCATGCTATGACTTCACACACCTCCATTCTGTGACTTCACACACCTCCATTCTGAGTTCACACACCTCCATTCTTTGACTTCACAACCTCCATTCTATGATTTCACACACCTCCATTCTATGACTTCACACACCTCCATTTTAGGACGTCACACAGCTCCATTTTGACTTCACACACCTCCATTCTGTGACTTCACACACCTCCATTCTATGACTTCACACACCTCCATTCTATGACTTCACAAACCTCCATTTTATGACGTCACACATCTCCATTTTGACTTCTCACACCTCCATTCTGTGACTTCACACACCTCCATTCTATGACTTCACACACTTCCTTTGTGACGTCACACACCTCCATTCTATGACTTCACACACCTCCATTCTATGACTTCACACACCTCCATTCTGACTTCACACACCTCCATTCTATGACTTCACAGACCTCGAATATGTGACTTCACTCACCTCCACTCTATGACTTCACACTCCTCCATTCTATGACTTCCCACACCTCCTTTCTATGACTTCACCCACCTCCATTTTATGACTTCACACACCTCCATTCTGTGACTCCACACACTTCCATTCTATGACCTCACACACCCTCATTCTATGATTTCACACACCTCCATTCTATGACTTCACACATCCATTTTGACTTCACACACCTCAAATATATGACTTCAAACCCCTCAGTTCTGTGACTTCACAAACCTCCATTATATGACTTCATACAGTCCATTCTGTGACTTCACACACCTCCATTCTATGACTTCACACACTTCCATTCTATGACTTCACACACCTCCATTCTGTGACATCACACACCTCCATTCTGAGTTCACACACCTCCATTCTGTGACGTCACACCCCTCCATTCTGTGACTTCCCACACCTCCATTCTATGACTTCACACACCTCCATTCTGTGACTTCACACATCCATTTTGACTTCACACACCTCCAATATATGACTTCAAACACCTCAATTCTGTGACTTCACACACCTCCATTCTATGACTTCATCCCCGTCCATTCTGTGACTTCCCACACCTCCATTCTATGACTTCACACACCTGCATTCTGTGACTTCACCCACCTCCACTCTGTGACTTAACACACCTCCATTCTCTGATTTCACACCCCTCCAATTTGACTTCACATACCTCCACTCTATGACTTCACAAACCTCCATTCTGGGACTTCACACACCTCCATTTTGTGACTTCACCTACCTCCATTCTATGATTTCACACACCTCCAATCTATGATTTCACACACCTCCATTTTATGACGTCACACACCTACATTTTGACTTCACACACCTCCATTCTGTGACTTCACACACCTCCCTTCTGTGACTTCACACTCGTCCATTCTATGACTTCACACACCTTCATTGTATGACTTCGCACACCTCCATTCTATGACTTCACACACTTCCATTCTATGATTTCACAAACCTCCATGCTATGACTTCACACACCTCCATTCTGTGACTTCACACACCTCCATTCTGAGTTCACACACCTCCATTCTTTGACTTCACAACCTCCATTCTATGATTTCACACACCTCCATTCTATGACTTCACACACCTCCATTTTAGGACGTCACACAGCTCCATTTTGACTTCACACACCTCCATTCTGTGACTTCACACACCTCCATTCTATGACTTCACACACTTCCATTGTGACGTCACACACCTCCATTCTATGAATTCACATACTTCCATTCTATGACTTCACACACCTCCATTCTGACTTCACACACCTCCATTCTATGACTTCACACTCCTCCATTCTATGACTTCACACACCTTCATTCTTACTTCACAAACATACATTCTATGACTTCACACACCTCCATTCTATGACTTCACACACCTCCATTCTTTGACTTCACACACCTCCATTCTATCACTTCACACACCTCCATTCTGTGACTTCACACAGCTCCATTCTGTGACTTCACACACCTCCATTCTCCGAATTCACACACCTCCATTCTATGACTTCACACATCCATTTTGACTTCACACACCTCCAATATATAACTTCAAACACCTCAGTTCTATGACTTCAGACACCTCCATTCTATGACTTCATACCCGTCCATTCTGTGACTTCACACACCTCCATTCTATGACTTCACACACCTCCATTCTGTGACTTTACCCACCTCCATTCTGTGACTTCCCACACCTCGATTCTCCGACTTCAAACCCCTCCAATTTGACTTCACATACCTCCATTCTATGACTTCACATACCTCCATTCTATGACTTCACAAACCTCCATTATTTGACTTCACACACCTCCCTTCTGTGACTTCACAAACCTCCATTCTATTACTTAACACCCCTTCATTGTATGACTTCACACACCTCGATTCTATGACTTCACACACTTCCATTCTATGATTTCACATACCTCCAATGTATGACTTCACACACCTCCATTCTGTGACTTCACACACCTCCATTCTGAGTTCACACACCTCCATTCTGTGACTTCACAAACCTTCATTCTATGATTTCACAAACATCCATTCTATGACTTCACACACCTCCATTTTAGTACATCACACACCTCCATGTTTACTTCACACACCTCCATTCTGTGACTTCACACACCTCCATACTATGATATCACACCCTTCCATTGTGACGTCACACACCTCCAATTTATGAGTTCACACACCTCCATTCTATGACTTCACACACCTCCATTCTGACTTGACAAACCTCCAATCTATGACTTCACACACCACCATTCTTTGAAGTCACACACCTCCATTCTATGACTTCACACAACTTAATTCTTACTTTACAAACATCCATTCTATAACTTCACACACCTCCAATCTATGACTTCAAACACCTCCATTCTGTGACTTCACACACCTCCATTCTATGACTTCACACACCTCCATTCTGTGACTTCACACACCACCATTCTATGACTTCATACACTTTCATTGTGACGTCACACACGTCCATTCTATGACTTCACAGACTTCGAATCTGTGACTTCACTCACCTGCACTCTATGACTTCACACTCCTCCATTCTATGACTTCCCACACCTCCTTTCTATGATTTCACCACCTCCAATCTATGACTACACACCTCCATTCTGACTTCACACACCTTCATTCTGTGACTTCACACACCTCCACTCTATGAGTTCACACACCTCCATTCTATGACTTCACACACCTTCATTCTTACTTCAGAAGCATCCATTCTATGACTTCACACAACTCCATTCTATGACTTCACAAACCTCCATTCTGTGACTTCACACACCTCCATACTGAGTTCACACAACTCGATTCGGTGACTTCACACACCTCCATTCTGACTTCACACACCTCCATTCTATGACTTCACACACTTCCATTCTATGACTTCACACACCTCCATTCTGTGACTTCCCACACCTCCATTCTGAGTTCACACACCTCCATTCTGTGACTTCACACACCTCCATTCTGTGACGTCACACACCTCCATTCTGTGACTTCACTCACTTCCATTCTATGAGTTCACACACCTCCATTCTATGACTTCACACACCTCCATTCTGTGACTTCACACACCTCCATTCTATGACCTCACACGCCCTCATTCTATGATTTCACACACCTCCATTCTATGACTTCAGACATCCATTTTGACTTCACACACCTCCAATATATGACTTCAAACACCTCAATTCTGTGACTTCACACACCACCATTCTATGAGTGCATACCATCCATTCTGTGACTTCACACACCTCCATTGTATGACTTCACACACTTCCATTCTATGACTTCACACACCTCCATTCTGTGACTTTACATGCCTCCATTCTGAGTTCCCACACCTCCATTCTGTGACTTCACACACCTCCATCTGTGACTTCACACACCTCTATTCTGACTTCACACACCTCCATTCTATGTCTTCGCACACCTCTATTCTGAATTCACACACCTCCATTCTGTGACTTCACACACCTCCATTCGATGACTTCATACACCTACATTCTTTGACTTCACACACCTCCATTTTGACTTCACATACCTCCATTCTGTGACTTCACACACTTACATTTGTGACTTCTCACACCACCTTTTTGACTTCACACATCTCCATTCTGTGACTTCACACACCTCCCTTCTCTGACTTCACACACCTCCATTCTGTGACTTCACACACCTCCCTTCCGTGACTTCACCCACCTCCATTCTATGACTTCACACACCTCCATTCTATGACATCACACACCTCCATTCTATGACTTCACACACTTCGATTCTATGACTTCACACACCTCCATTCTATGACTTCACACACCTCCATTCTATGACATCACACACCTGCATTCTGACTTCACACACTTTCATTCTATGACTTCACACATTTCCTTTCTGTAACTTCCCACACTTCCAATGTTTGACTTCACAAACCTCCATTCCTTGACTTCATACAACTCCACTCTATGAGTTCACAAACCTCCATCCTTTGACTTCACACACTTCATTTTGACTTCACACACCTACATTCTGTGACTTCACACACCACCATTTTGATTTCACACACCTCCATTCTGTGACTTCACACACCTCCATTCTTTGACTTCACACACCTCCATTGTGTGACTTCACACAACTCCTTTCTATGACTTCACCCACCTCCATTTTATGACTTCACACACCACCATTCTATGAGTTCACACACATCCATTCTATGAGTTCACACACCACAATTTTGTCTTCACACACCTCGATTCTATGACTTCACACACCTTCATTCTTAATTCAGAAACATCCATTCTATGACTTCACACACCTCCATCCTATGACTTCGCAAACCTCCATTCTGTGACTTCAGACACCTCCATTCTGGCTTCACGCACCTCCATTCTATGACTTCACACACTTCCATTCTATGACTTCACACAACTCCATTCTGTGACTTCACACAACTCCATTCTGTGACTTCACACAACTTCATTCTATGACTTCACACACCTCCATTCTATGATTTCACACACCTCCATTCTATGATTTCACACATCCATTTTGACTTCACACACCTAAAATATATGACTTCAAACACCTCAGTTCTGTGACTTCACACACCTCCATTCTATGACTTCATACCCGTCCATTCTGTGACTTCACACACCTCCATTCTATGACCTCACACACCTCCATTCTGTGTCTTCACCCACCTCCATTCTGTGACTTCACACATCTCCATTCTCCGACTTCACACCCCTCCAATTTGACTTCACATACCTCCATTCTATGACTTCACAAACCTAAATTCTCTGACTTCACACACCTCCATTCTGTGACTTCACAAACCTCCATTCTATGATTTCACACACCTCCATTCTATGACTTCGACACCTCCATTTTATGACGTCACACACCACCATTTTGACTTCACACCCCTCCATTTTGTGACTTCACACACCTCCCTTCTGTGACTTGAACACCTCCATTCTCTGAAATCACATACCTTCATTCTGTGACTTCAGACACCTCCATTCTATGACTGCACACACCTCCATTTTATGACGTCACACACCTCCATTTTGACTTCTCACACCTCCATTCTGTGACTTCACACACCTCTATTCTGTGACTTCACACACTTCCTTTGTGACGTCACACACCTCCATTCTATGAGTTCACACACCTCCATTCTATGACTTCACACACCTCCATTCTGACTTCACACACCTCCATTCTATGACTTCACAGACCTCGAATATGTGACTTCACTCACCTCCACTCTATGACTTCACACTCCTCCATTCTATGACTTCCCACACCTCCTTTCTATGACTTCACCCATCTCCATTTTATGACTTCACACACCTCCATTCTGTGACTTCACACACTTCCATTCTATGACCTCACACACCCTCATTCTATGATTTCACACACCTCCATTCTATGACTTCACACATCCATTTTGACTTCACACACCTCCAATATATGACTTCAAACACCTCAGTTCTGTGACTTCACAAACCTCCATTCTATGATTTCATACAGTCCATTCTGTGACTTCACACACCTTCATTCTATGACTTCACACACTTCCATTCTATGACTTCACACACCTCCATTCTGTGACTTTACACACCTCCATTCTGAGTTCACACACCTCCATTCTGTGACGTCACAAACCTCCATTCTGTGACTTCCCACACCTCCATTCTGTGACTTCACAAACCTCCATTCTATGATTTCACACACCTCCATTCTATGACTTCACCCACCTCCATTCTATGACTTCACACCTCCATTCGGACTTCACACACCTCCATTTTGTGACTTCACACACCTCCATTATATGACTTCGCACACCTCCATTCTATGACTTCACACACCTCCATTCTATGACTTCACACACCTTCATTCTTACTTCACAAACATACATTCTATGACTTCACACACCTCCATTCTATGACTTCACACACCTCCATTCTGAATTCACATAACTCCATTCTGTGACTTCAAAAACCTCCATTCTAGGATTTCACACACCTACATACTATGACTTCACACAACTCCATCTATGACTTCACACACCTCCATTCTGACATCACCCACCTCCATTCTATGACTTCACAGACCTCGAATCTGTGACTTCACTCACCTGCACTCTATGACTTCACACTCCTCCATTCTATCACTTCCCACACCTCCTTTCTATGACTTCAACCACCTCCAATCTATGACTACACACCTCCATTTTGACTTCACACACCTCCATTCTGGGACTTCACACACCTCCATTTTGTGACTTCACAAACCTCCATTCTATGATTTCACACACCTCCAATCTATGATTTCACACACCTCCATTTTATGACGTCACACACCTACATTTTGACTTCACACACCTCCATTCTGTGACTTCACACACCTCCCTTCTGTGACTTCACACTCGTCCATTCTATGACTTCACACACCTTCATTGTATGACATCGCACACCTCCATTCTATGACTTCACACACTTCCATTCTATGATTTCACAAACCTCCATGCTATGACTTCACACACCTCCATTCTGTGACTTCACACACCTCCATTCTGAGTTCACACACCTCCATTCTTTGACTTCACAACCTCCATTCTATGATTTCACACACCTCCATTCTATGACTTCACACACCTCCATTTTAGGACGTCACACACCTCCATTTTGACTTCACACACCTCCATTCTGTGACTTCACACACGTCCATTCTATGACTTCACACACCTCCATTCTATGACTTCACAAACCTCCATTTTATGACGTCACACATCTCCATTTTGACTTCTCACACCTCCATTCTGTGACTTCACACACCTCCATTCTATGACTTCACACACTTCCTTTGTGACGTCACACACCTCCATTCTATGACTTCACACACCTCCATTCTATGACTTCACACACCTCCATTCTGACTTCACACACCTCCATTCTATGAATTCACAGACCTCGAATATGTGACTTCACTCACCTCCACTCTATGACTTCACACTCCTCCATTCTATGACTTCCCACACCTCCTTTCTATGACTTCACCCACCTCCATTTTATGACTTCACACACCTCCATTCTGTGACTCCACACACTTCCATTCTATGACCTCACACACCCTCATTCTATGATTTCACACACCTCCATTCTATGACTTCACACATCCATTTTGACTTCACACACCTCAAATATATGACTTCAAACCCCTCAGTTCTGTGACTTCACAAACCTCCATTATATGACTTCATACAGTCCATTCTGTGACTTCACACACCTCCATTCTATGACTTCACACACTTCCATTCTATGACTTCACACACCTCCATTCTGTGACATCACACACCTCCATTCTGAGTTCACACACCTCCATTCTGTGACGTCACACCCCTCCATTCTGTGACTTCCCACACCTCCATTCTATGACTTCACACACCTCCATTCTGTGACTTCACACATCCATTTTGACTTCACACACCTCCAATATATGACTTCAAACACCTCAATTCTGTGACTTCACACACCTCCATTCTATGACTTCATCCCCGTCCATTCTGTGACTTCCCACACCTCCATTCTATGACTTCACACACCTGCATTCTGTGACTTCACCCACCTCCACTCTGTGACTTAACACACCTCCATTCTCTGATTTCACACCCCTCCAATTTGACTTCACATACCTCCACTCTATGACTTCACAAACCTCCATTCTGGGACTTCACACACCTCCATTTTGTGACTTCACCTACCTCCATTCTATGATTTCACACACCTCCAATCTATGATTTCACACACCTCCATTTTATGACGTCACACACCTACATTTTGACTTCACACACCTCCATTCTGTGACTTCACACACCTCCCTTCTGTGACTTCACACTCGTCCATTCTATGACTTCACACACCTTCATTGTATGACTTCGCACACCTCCATTCTATGACTTCACACACTTCCATTCTATGATTTCACAAACCTCCATGCTATGACTTCACACACCTCCATTCTGTGACTTCACACACCTCCATTCTGAGTTCACACACCTCCATTCTTTGACTTCACAACCTCCATTCTATGATTTCACACACCTCCATTCTATGACTTCACACACCTCCATTTTAGGACGTCACACAGCTCCATTTTGACTTCACACACCTCCATTCTGTGACTTCACACACCTCCATTCTATGACTTCACACACTTCCATTGTGACGTCACACACCTCCATTCTATGAATTCACATACTTCCATTCTATGACTTCACACACCTCCATTCTGACTTCACACACCTCCATTCTATGACTTCACACTCCTCCATTCTATGACTTCACACACCTTCATTCTTACTTCACAAACATACATTCTATGACTTCACACACCTCCATTCTATGACTTCACACACCTCCATTCTTTGACTTCACACACCTCCATTCTATCACTTCACACACCTCCATTCTGTGACTTCACACAGCTCCATTCTGTGACTTCACACACCTCCATTCTCCGACTTCACACACCTCCATTCTATGACTTCACACATCCATTTTGACTTCACACACCTCCAATATATAACTTCAAACACCTCAGTTCTATGACTTCAGACACCTCCATTCTATGACTTCATACCCGTCCATTCTGTGACTTCACACACCTCCATTCTATGACTTCACACAGCTCCATTCTGTGACTTTACCCACCTCCATTCTGTGACTTCCCACACCTCGATTCTCCGACTTCAAACCCCTCCAATTTGACTTCACATACCTCCATTCTATGACTTCACATACCTCCATTCTATGACTTCACAAACCTCCATTATGTGACTTCACACACCTCCCTTCTGTGACTTCACAAACCTCCATTCTATTACTTAACACCCCTTCAATGTATGACTTCACACACCTCCATTCTATGACTTCACACACTTCCATTCTATGATTTCACATACCTCCAATGTATGACTTCACACACCTCCATTCTGTGACTTCACACACCTCCATTCTGAGTTCACACACCTCCATTCTGTGACTTCACAAACCTTCATTCTATGATTTCACAAACATCCATTCTATGACTTCACACACCTCCATTTTAGTACATCACACACCTCCATGTTGACTTCACACACCTCCATTCTGTGACTTCACACACCTCCATACTATGATATCACACCCTTCCATTGTGACGTCACACACCTCCAATTTATGAGTTCACACACCTCCATTCTATGACTTCACACACCTCCATTCTGACTTGACAAACCTCCAATCTATGACTTCACACACCACCATTCTTTGAAGTCACACACCTCCATTCTATGACTTCACACAACTTAATTCTTACTTTACAAACATCCATTCTATAACTTCACACACCTCCAATCTATGACTTCAAACACCTCCATTCTGTGACTTCACACACCTCCATTCTATGACTTCACACACCTCCATTCTGTGACTTCACACACCACCATTCTATGACTTCATACACTTTCATTGTGACGTCACACACGTCCATTCTATGACTTCACAGACTTCGAATCTGTGACTTCACTCACCTGCACTCTATGACTTCACACTCCTCCATTCTATGACTTCCCACACCTCCTTTCTATGATTTCACCACCTCCAATCTATGACTACACACCTCCATTCTGACTTCACACACCTTCATTCTGTGACTTCACACACCTCCACTCTATGAGTTCACACACCTCCATTCTATGACTTCACACACCTTCATTCTTACTTCAGAAGCATCCATTCTATGACTTCACACAACTCCATTCTATGACTTCACAAACCTCCATTCTGTGACTTCACACACCTCCATACTGAGTTCACACAACTCGATTCGGTGACTTCACACACCTCCATTCTGACTTCACACACCTCCATTCTATGACTTCACACACTTCCTTTCTATGACTTCACACACCTCCTTTCTGTGACTTCCCACACCTCCATTCTGAGTTCACACACCTCCATTCTGTGACTTCACACACCTCCATTCTGTGACGTCACACACCTCCATTCTGTGACTTCACTCACTTCCATTCTATGAGTTCACACACCTCCATTCTATGACTTCACACACCTCCATTCTGTGACTTCACACACCTCCATTCTATGACCTCACACGCCCTCATTCTATGATTTCACACACCTCCATTCTATGACTTCAGACATCCATTTTGACTTCACACACCTCCAATATATGACTTCAAACACCTCAATTCTGTGACTTCACACACCACCATTCTATGAGTGCATACCATCCATTCTGTGACTTCACACACCTCCATTGTATGACTTCACACACTTCCATTCTATGACTTCACACACCTCCATTCTGTGACTTTACATGCCTCCATTCTGAGTTCCCACACCTCCATTCTGTGACTTCACACACCTCCATCTGTGACTTCACACACCTCTATTCTGACTTCACACACCTCCATTCTATGTCTTCGCACACCTCTATTCTGAATTCACACACCTACATTCTGTGACTTCACACACCTCCATTCGATGACTTCATACACCTACATTCTTTGACTTCACACACCTCCATTTTGACTTCACATACCTCCATTCTGTGACTTCACACACTTACATTTGTGACTTCTCACACCACCTTTTTGACTTCACACATCTCCATTCTGTGACTTCACACACCTCCCTTCTCTGACTTCACACACCTCCATTCTGTGACTTCACACACCTCCCTTCCGTGACTTCACCCACCTCCATTCTATGACTTCACACACCTCCATTCTATGACATCACACACCTCCATTCTATGACTTCACACACTTCGATTCTATGACTTCACACACCTCCATTCTATGACTTCACACACCTCCATTCTATGACATCACACACCTGCATTCTGACTTCACACACTTTCATTCTATGACTTCACACATTTCCTTTCTGTAACTTCCCACACTTCCAATGTTTGACTTCACAAACCTCCATTCCTTGACTTCATACAACTCCACTCTATGAGTTCACAAACCTCCATCCTTTGACTTCACACACTTCATTTTGACTTCACACACCTACATTCTGTGACTTCACACACCACCATTTTGATTTCACACACCTCCATTCTGTGACTTCACACACCTCCATTCTTTGACTTCACACACCTCCATTGTGTGACTTCACACAACTCCTTTCTATGACTTCACCCACCTCCATTTTATGACTTCACACACCACCATTCTATGAGTTCACACACATCCATTCTATGAGTTCACACACCACAATTTTGTCTTCACACACCTCGATTCTATGACTTCACACACCTTCATTCTTAATTCAGAAACATCCATTCTATGACTTCACACACCTCCATCCTATGACTTCGCAAACCTCCATTCTGTGACTTCAGACACCTCCATTCTGGCTTCACGCACCTCCATTCTGTGACTTCCCACACCTCCATTCTGAGTTCACACACCTCCATTCTGTGACTTCACACACCTCCATTCTGTGACGTCACACACCTCCATTCTGTGACTTCACTCACTTCCATTCTATGAGTTCACACACCTCCATTCTATGACTTCACACACCTCCATTCTGTGACTTCACACACCTCCATTCTATGACCTCACACGCCCTCATTCTATGATTTCACACACCTCCATTCTATGACTTCAGACATCCATTTTGACTTCACACACCTCCAATATATGACTTCAAACACCTCAATTCTGTGACTTCACACACCACCATTCTATGAGTGCATACCATCCATTCTGTGACTTCACACACCTCCATTGTATGACTTCACACACTTCCATTCTATGACTTCACACACCTCCATTCTGTGACTTTACATGCCTCCATTCTGAGTTCCCACACCTCCATTCTGTGACTTCACACACCTCCATCTGTGACTTCACACACCTCTATTCTGACTTCACACACCTCCATTCTATGTCTTCGCACACCTCTATTCTGAATTCACACACCTCCATTCTGTGACTTCACACACCTCCATTCGATGACTTCATACACCTACATTCTTTGACTTCACACACCTCCATTTTGACTTCACATACCTCCATTCTGTGACTTCACACACTTACATTTGTGACTTCTCACACCACCTTTTTGACTTCACACATCTCCATTCTGTGACTTCACACACCTCCCTTCTCTGACTTCACACACCTCCATTCTGTGACTTCACACACCTCCCTTCCGTGACTTCACCCACCTCCATTCTATGACTTCACACACCTCCATTCTATGACATCACACACCTCCATTCTATGACTTCACACACTTCGATTCTATGACTTCACACACCTCCATTCTATGACTTCACACACCTCCATTCTATGACATCACACACCTGCATTCTGACTTCACACACTTTCATTCTATGATTTCACACATTTCCTTTCTGTAACTTCCCACACTTCCAATGTTTGACTTCACAAACCTCCATTCCTTGACTTCATACAACTCCACTCTATGAGTTCACAAACCTCCATCCTTTGACTTCACACACTTCATTTTGACTTCACACACCTACATTCTGTGACTTCACACACCACCATTTTGATTTCACACACCTCCATTCTGTGACTTCACACACCTCCATTCTTTGACTTCACACACCTCCATTGTGTGACTTCACACAACTCCTTTCTATGACTTCACCCACCTCCATTTTATGACTTCACACACCACCATTCTATGAGTTCACACACATCCATTCTATGAGTTCACACACCACAATTTTGTCTTCACACACCTCGATTCTATGACTTCACACACCTTCATTCTTAATTCAGAAACATCCATTCTATGACTTCACACACCTCCATCCTATGACTTCGCAAACCTCCATTCTGTGACTTCAGACACCTCCATTCTGGCTTCACGCACCTCCATTCTATGACTTCACACACTTCCATTCTATGACTTCACACAACTCCATTCTGTGACTTCACACAACTCCATTCTGTGACTTCACACAACTCCATTCTATGACTTCACACACCTCCATTCTATGATTTCACACACCTCCATTCTATGATTTCACACATCCATTTTGACTTCACACACCTAAAATATATGACTTCAAACACCTCAGTTCTGTGACTTCACACACCTCCATTCTATGACTTCATACCCGTCCATTCTGTGACTTCACACACCTCCATTCTATGACCTCACACACCTCCATTCTGTGTCTTCACCCACCTCCATTCTGTGACTTCACACATCTCCATTCTCCGACTTTACACCCCTCCAATTTGACTTCACATACCTCCATTCTATGACTTCACAAACCTAAATTCTCTGACTTCACACACCTCCATTCTGTGACTTCACAAACCTCCATTCTATGATTTCACACACCTCCATTCTATGACTTCGACACCTCCATTTTATGACGTCACACACCACCATTTTGACTTCACACCCCTCCATTTTGTGACTTCACACACCTCCCTTCTGTGACTTGAACACCTCCATTCTCTGAAATCACATACCTTCATTCTGTGACTTCAGACACCTCCATTCTATGACTGCACACACCTCCATTTTATGACGTCACACACCTCCATTTTGACTTCTCACACCTCCATTCTGTGACTTCACACACCTCTATTCTGTGACTTCACACACTTCCTTTGTGACGTCACACACCTCCATTCTATGAGTTCACACACCTCCATTCTATGACTTCACACACCTCCATTCTGACTTCACACACCTCCATTCTATGACTTCACAGACCTCGAATATGTGACTTCACTCACCTCCACTCTATGACTTCACACTCCTCCATTCTATGACTTCCCACACCTCCTTTCTATGACTTCACCCACCTCCATTTTATGACTTCACACACCTCCATTCTGTGACTTCACACACTTCCATTCTATGACCTCACACACCCTCATTCTATGATTTCACACACCTCCATTCTATGACTTCACACATCCATTTTGACTTCACACACCTCCAATATATGACTTCAAACACCTCAGTTCTGTGACTTCACAAACCTCCATTCTATGATTTCATACAGTCCATTCTGTGACTTCACACACCTTCATTCTATGACTTCACACACTTCCATTCTATGACTTCACACACCTCCATTCTGTGACTTTACACACCTCCATTCTGAGTTCACACACCTCCATTCTGTGACGTCACAAACCTCCATTCTGTGACTTCCCACACCTCCATTCTGTGACTTCACAAACCTCCATTCTATGATTTCACACACCTCCATTCTATGACTTCACCCACCTCCATTCTATGACTTCACACCTCCATTCGGACTTCACACACCTCCATTTTGTGACTTCACACACCTCCATTATATGACTTCGCACACCTCCATTCTATGACTTCACACACCTCCATTCTATGACTTCACACAACTTCATTCTTACTTCACAAACATACATTCTATGACTTCACACACCTCCATTCTATGACTTCACACACCTCCATTCTGAATTCACATAACTCCATTCTGTGACTTCAAAAACCTCCATTCTAGGATTTCACACACCTACATACTATGACTTCACACAACTCCATCTATGACTTCACACACCTCCATTCTGACATCACCCACCTCCATTCTATGACTTCACAGACCTCGAATCTGTGACTTCACTCACCTGCACTCTATGACTTCACACTCCTCCATTCTATCACTTCCCACACCTCCTTTCTATGACTTCAACCACCTCCAATCTATGACTACACACCTCCATTCTGACTTCACACACCTCCATTCTGTGACTTCACACACCTCCATTCTATGACTTCACAGACCTCGAATATGTGACTTCACTCACCTCCACTCTATGACTCCACACTCCTCCATTCTATGACTTCCCACACCTCCTTTCTATGACTTCACCCACCCCCATTTTATGACTTCACACACCTCCATTCTGTGACTTCTCACAATTCCATTCTATGACCTCACACACCCTCATTCTATGATTTCACACACCTCCATTCTATGACTTCACACATTCATTTTGACTTCACACACCTCCAATACATGACTTCAAACACCTCAGTTCTGTGACTTCACAAACCTCCATTCTATGACTTCATACCGTCCATTCTGTGACTTCACACACCTCCATTCTATGACTTCACACACTTCCATTCTATGACTTCACACACCTCCATACTGTGACTTTACACACCTCCATTCTGAGTTCACACATATCCATTCTGTGACGTCACACACCTCCATTCTGTGACTTCCCACACCTCCATTCTGTGACCTCACACACCTCCATTCTATGATTTCACACACCTCCATTCTATGACTTCACCCACCTCCATTCTATGACTTCACACCTCCATTCTGACTTCACACACCTCCATTCTATGACTTCACAGACCTCCATTCTATGACTTCACACACCTCCCTTCTGTGACTTCACACATCCATTTTGACTTCACACACCTCCAATATATGACTTCAAACACCTCAATTCTGTTCCTTCACACACCTCCATTCTATGACTTCATACCCGTCCATTCTGTGACTTCACACACCTCCATTGTATGACTTCACACACCTCCATTCTGTGACTTCACCCACCTCCACTCTGTGACTTAACAGACCTCCATTCTCCGATTTCACACCCCTCCAATTTGACTTCACATACCTCCACTCTATGACTTCACAAACCTCCATTGTGTGACTTCACACACCTCCATTTTGTGACTTCACAAACCTCCATTCTATGATTTCACACACCTCCAATCTATTATTTCACACACCTCCATTTTATGACGTCACACACCTACATTTTGACTTCACAAACCTCCATTCTGTGATTTCACACATCTCCTTCTGTGACTTCACACTCGTCCATTCTATGACTTCACATACCTTCATTGTATGACTTCGCACACCTCCATTCTATGACTTCACACACTTCCATTCTATGATTTCACATACCTCCATGCTATGACTTCACACACCTCCATTCTGTGACTTCACACACCTCCATTCTGAGTTCACACACCTCCATTGTTTGACTTCACAACCTCCATTCTATGATTTCACACACCTCCATTCTATGACTTCACATACCTCCATTTTAGGACGTCACACACGTCCATTTTGACTTCACACACCTCCATTCTGTGACTTCACACACCTCCATTCTATGACTTCACACACCTCCATTCTGACTTCACACACCTCCATTCTATGACTTCACAGACCTCGAATCTGGACTTCACCCACCTCCACTCTATGACTTCACACTCCTCCATTCTATGACTTCCCACACTTCCTTTCTATGAATTCACCCACCTCCATTCTATGACTTCACACCTCCATTCTGACTTCACACACCAACATTATGTGACTTCACACACCTCCATTCTGTGACTTCACACACCTCCATTCTATGACTTCACACACCTTCATTCTTACTTCACAAACATACATTCTATGACTTCACACACCTCCATTCTATGACTTCACACACCTCCATTCTGACTTCACACACCTCCATTGTATGACTTCACACACCTCCATTCTGAATTCACACAGCTCAATTCTGTGACTTCACTCACCTCCACTCTATGACTTCACACTCCTCCATTCTATGACTTCCCACACCTCCTTTCTATGACTTCACTCACCACTATTTTATGACTTCACACATCTCCATTCTGGGACTTCACACACTTCCATTCTATGACCTCACACACTCTCATTCTATGATTTCACACACCTCCATTCTATGACTTCACACATCCATTTGGAGTTCACACACCTCCATTCTGTGACGTCACACACCTCCATTCTGTGACTTCCCACACCTCCATTCTGTGACTTCACACACCTCCATTCTGTGACGTCACACACCTCCATTCTGTGACTTCCCACACCTCCATTCTGTGACTTCACACACCTCCATTCTATGACTTCACCCACCTCCATTCTATGACTTCACACCTCCATTCGGACTTCACACACCTCCATTCTGTGACTTCACACACCTCCATTATATGACTTCGCACACCTCCATTCTATGACTTCACACAACTCCATTCTATGACTTCACACACCTCCTTTCTGTGACTTCACACACCTCCATTTTATGACTTCACACACCTTCATTCTTACTTCACAAACATACATTCTATGACTTTACACACCTCCATTCTATGACTTCACAAACCTCCATTCTGAATTCACATAGCTCCATTCTGTGACTCCAAAAAACTCCATTCTAGGATTTCACACACCTACATACTATGACTTCACACAACTCCATCTATGACTTCACACACCTCCATTCTGACTTCACACACCTCTATTCTATGACTTTGCACACCTCCATTCTGATATCACCCACCCCCATTCTATGACTTCACAGACCTCGATTCTGTGACTTCACTCACCTGCACTCTATGACTTCACACTCCTCCATTCTATCACTTCCCACACCTCCTTTCTATGACTTCAACCACCTCCAATCTATGACTACACACCTCCATTCTGACTTCACACACCTCCATTCTGTGACTTCACACACCTCCATTCTATGACTTCACAGACCTCAAATATGTGACTTCACTCACCTCCACTCTATGACTCCACACTCCTCCATTCTATGACTTCCCACACCTCCTTTCTATGACTTCACCCACCCCCATTTTATGACTTCACACACCTCCATTCTGTGACTTCTCACAATTCCATTCTATGACCTCACACACCCTCATTCTATGATTTCACACACCTCCATTCTATGACTTCACACATTCATTTTGATTCACACACCTCCAATATATGACTTCAAACACCTCAGTTCTGTGACTTCACAAACCTCCATTCTATGACTTCATACCGTCCATTCTGTGACTTCACACACCTCCATACTATGAATTCACACACTTCCATTCTATGACTTCACACACCTCCATTCTGTGACTTTACACACCTCCATTCTGAGTTCACACACCTCCATTCTGTGACGTCACACACCTCCATTCTGTGACTTCCCACACCTCCATTCTGTGACTTCACACACCTCCATTCTATGATTTCACACACCTCCATTCTATGACTTCATCCACCTCCATTCTATGACTTCACACCACCATTCTGACTTCACACACATCCATTCTGTGACTTCACACACCTCCATTATATGAATTCGCACACCTCCATTCTATGACTTCACACACCTCCATTCTATGACTTCACACACCTCCATTCTGTGACTTCACACACCTCCATTCTATGACTTCACACACCTTCATTCTTACTTCACAAACATACATTCTATGACTTCACACACCTCCATTCTATGACTTCACACACCTCCATTCTGAATTCACACAGCTCCATTCTGTGACTTCACACACCTGCATTCTATGACTTCACACACCTTCATTTTTACTTCAGAATCATCCATTCTATGACTTCACACACCTCCATTCTATGACTTCACAAACCTCCATTCTGTATTTTCACAAACCTCCATTATGAGTTCACACAAACCCATTCGGTGACTTCACACATCTCCATTCTGACTTCACACACCTCCATTCTATGACTTCACACACTTCCATTCTATGACTTTACACACCTCCATTCTGTGACTTCACAAACCTCCATTCTGATTTCACACACCTCCATTCCGTGACTTCACATACCTCCATTCTGTGACTTCACACACCTCCATTGTGTGACTTCACACACTTCCATTCTATGACTTCACACACCTCGATTTTATAACTTCACACACCTCCATTCTGTGACTTCACACACCTCCATTCTATGACCTCACTCACCCTCATTCTATGCTTTCACACACCTCCATTCTGTGACTTCACACACCTCCATTTTATGACGTCACACACCTTCATTTTGACTTCACACACCTCCATTAAGTGACTTCACACACCTCCCTTCTGTGATGTCACACACCACCATTCTATGATTTCACACACCTTCATTGTATGACTTCACACACCTCCATTCTATGACTTCACACACTTCCATTCTATGATTTCACATACCTCCATGCTATGACTTCACACACCTCCATTCTGTGACTTCACACACCTCCATTCTGAGTTCACACACCTCCATTCTGTGACTTCACAAACCTCCCTTCTATGATTTCACTCACCTCCATTCTATGACTTCCCACACCTCCATTTTAGGACGTCACACATCTCCATTTTGACTTCAAACACCTGCATTCTGTCACTTCACACACCTCAATTCTATGACTTCACACACTTCCATTGTGACGTCACACACCTGCATTCTATGAGTTCAGACACCTCTATTCTATGACTTCACACACATCCATTCTATGACATCACCCACCTCCATTCTGTGACTTCAAACACCTCCATTCTGTGACTTCACACACCTCCCTTCCGTGACTTCACACACCTCCATTCTATGACTTCACACACGTCCATTCTATGACATCACACACCTCCATTCTTTGACTTCACACACTTCCATTCTATGACTTCACACACCTCCAGTCTATGACTTCACACACCTGCATTCTGACTTCACACACCTCCATTCTATGACTTCATACACCCCCATTCTATGACTTCATACACCAACATTCTATGACTTCACACACCTCCATTCTGTGACTTCACAAATCTCCATCTGACTTCACACTCCTCCATTCTATGAGTTCACACACCGCCATTTTTGACTTCACACTTCTCCTTTCTGTAAATTCCCACACTTCCAATGTTTGACTTCACAAACCTCCATTCCATGACTTCACACACCTCCATTCTTGAGTTCACACACCTCCCTGCTTTGACTTCACACACCTCCATTTTGACTTTACACACCTACATTCTGTGACTTCACACACCTCCATTTGTGAATTCACACACCACCAATTTGACTTCAAACACCTCCATTCTGTGACTTCACACACCTCCATTCTGTGACTTCACACACCTCCATTTTGACTTCACACACCTCCATTCTTTGACTTCACAAACCTCCATTCTGTGACTTCACACACCTCCATTCTGTGACTTCTCACACATCCATTCTATGAATGCACACACTTCCATTCTGTGACTTCACACACCTCCATTTTAGGCTTCAAACACCTCCATTCTATGACTTCACACACCTAAATTTTATGAATTCACACATCCATTTTGACTTCATACACCTCCAATATATGACTTCAAACACTTCAATTATGTGACTCACAAACCTCCATTCTATGACTTCACACACTTCCATTCTATGACTTTACACACCTCCATTCTGTGACTTCACAAACCTCCATTCTGATTTCACACACCTCCATTCTGTGACTTCACACACCTCCATTCTGTGACTTCACACACCTCCATTGTGTGACTTCACACACTTCCATTCTATGACTTCACACACCTCCATTTTATAACTTCACACACCTCCATTCTGTGACTTCACACACCTCCATTCTATGACCTCACACACCCTCATTCTATGCTTTCACACACCTCCAATCTATGACTTCACACATCCATTTTGATTTCACACACCTCTAATATATGACTTCAAACACCTCAATTCTGTGACTTCACACAACTCCATTCTATGACTTCATACCGTCCATTCTGTGACTTCACACACCTCCATTCTATGACTTCACACACTTCCATTCTATGACTTCACACACCTCCATTCTATGATTTCACACATCCATTCTGACTTCACACACCTAACATATATGACTTCAAACACCTCAATACTGTGACTTCACACACCTTCATTCAATCTATGACTTCACACACTTCCATTCTATGATTTCACATACCTCCATGCTATGACTTCACACACCCCCATTCTGTGACTTTACACACGTCCATTTTGACTTCTCACACCTCCATTCTGTGACTTCACACACCTCCATTCTATGACTTCACACACTTCCATTGTGACGTCACACACCTCCATTCTATGAGTTCACACACCTCCATTCTATGACTTCACACACCTCCATTTTGACTTCACACACCTCCATTCTATGACTTCACAGACCTCAAATATGTGACTTCACTCACCTCCACTCTATGACTTCACACTCCTCCATTCTATGACTTCCCACACCTCCTTTCTATGACTTCACCCACCTCCATTTTATGACTTCACACACCTCCATTCTGAGACTTCACACACCTCAATTCTATGACCTCACACACCCTCATTTTATGATTTCACACACCTCCATTCTATGACTTCACACATCCATTTTGACTTCACACACCTCCAATATATGACTTCAAACACCTCATTTCTGTGACTTCACACACCTCCATTCTATGACTTCATACCCTCCATTCTGTGACTTCACACACCTCCATTCTATGACTTCATACCCTCCATTCTGTGACTTCACACACCTCCGTTCTATGAGTTTAGACACTTGCATTCTCTGACTTCACACACCTCCATTCTGTGACTTTACACACCTCCAATCTGAGTTTACACACCACCATTCTGTGACGTCACACACCTCCATTCTGTGACTTCCCACACCTCCATTCTGTGACTTCACACACCTTCATTCTATGATTTCACACACCTCCATTCTATGACTTCACCCACCTCCATTCTATGACTTCACACCTCCATTCTGACTTCACTCACCTCCATTTTCTGACTTCACGCACCTCCATTCTATGACTTCACACACCTCCAATCTATGGCTTCAGAAACCTCCATTCTGTGACTTCACACACCTCCATTCTGAGTTCACACAACTCCATTCGGTGACTTCACACATCCATTTTGACTGCACACACCTCCAGTATATGACTTCAAACAACTCAATTCTGTGACTTCACACACCTCCATTTTATGACTTCATACCGTCCATTCTGTGACTTCACACACTTACATTTGTGACTTCTCACACCACCTTTTTGACTTCACACATCTCCATTCTGTGACTTCACACACCTCCGTTCTGTGACTTCACACACCTCCCTTCCGTGACTTCACACACCTCCATTCTATGACTTCACACACCTCCATTCTATGGCATCACACACCTCCATTCTGACTTCACACTCCTCCATTCTATGACTTCACACACCTCCATTCTATGAGTTCACACACCTCCATTCTTTGACTTCACACACCTCCATTTTGACTTCTCACACCTACATTCTGTGACTTCACACAGCTCCATTTGTGAATTCACACACCACCATTTTGACTTCACACACCTCCATTCTGTGACTTCACAAACCTCAAATTTGACTACACACTTCCATTCTGTGACTTCACACACCTCCAGTCTGTGACTTCACACACCACCATTTTTTTATTTCACACACCTCCATTCTTTGTCTTCACACATCTCAATTCCACAACTTCACACACCTCCATTCTATGAGTTCACACACACGCATTCTATGAGTTCACACACCACAATTTTGTCTTCACACACCTCCATTCTATGACTTCGCAAACCTCCATTTTGTGACTTCACACACCTCCATTCTGTGACTGCACACCCATCCATTCTGTGACTTCACACACCTCCATTTTAGGACATCACACACCTTCATGTTGACTTCACACACCTCCATTCTGTGACTTCACACACCTCCATACTATGATATCACACACTTCCATTGTGACTTCACACACCTCCATTCTATGACTTCACACACCTCCATTCTGACTTCACAAACCTCCAATCTATGACTTCACACTCCTCCATTCTTTGAAGTCACACACCTCCATTCTATGACTTCACACAACTTAATTCTTACTTTACAAACATCCATTCTATAACTTCACACACCTCCAATCTATGACTTCAAACACCTCCATTCTGTGACTTCACACACCTCCATTCTATGACTTCACACACCTCCATTGTGTGACTTCACACACCTCCATTCTATGACTTCATACACTTTCATTGTGACGTCACACACCTGTATTCTATGAGTTCACACACCTCCATTCTGACTTCACACACCTCCATTATATGACTTCACACACCTCCATTCTATGACTTCACACACTTTCATTGTGACGTCACACACCTCCATTCTATGAGTTCACACACCTCCATTCTGACTTCACACACCTCCATTGTATGACTTCACACACCTCCATTCTGAATTCACACAGCTCAATTCTGTGACTTCACTCACCTCCACTCTATGACTTCACACTCCTCCATTCTATGACTTCCCACACCTCCTTTCTCTGACTTCACCCACCACTATTTTATGACTTCACACATCTCCATTCTGGGACTTCACACACTTCCATTCTATGACCTCACACACTCTCGTTCTATGATTTCACACACCTCCATTCTATGACTTCACACATCCATTCGGAGTTCACACACCTCCATTCTGTGACGTCACACACCTCCATTCTGTGACTTCCCACACCTCCATTCTGTGACTTCACACACCTCCATTCTGTGACGTCACACACCTCCATTCTGTGACTTCCCACACCTCCATTCTGTGACTTCACACACCTCCATTCTATGATTTCACACACCTCCATTCTATGACTTCACCCACCTCCATTCTATGACTTCACACCTCCATTCGGACTTCACACACCTCCATTCTGTGACTTCACACACCTCCATTATATGACTTCGCACACCTCCTTTCTATGACTTCACACACCTCCATTCTATGACTTCACACACCTTCATTCTTACTTCTCAAACATACATTCTATGACTTTACACACCTCCATTCTATGACTTCACAAACCTCCATTCTGAATTCACATAGCTCCATTCTGTGACTTCAAAAAACACCATTCTAGGATTTCACACACCTACATACTATGACTTCACACAACTCCATCTATGACTTCACACACCTCCATTCTGACTTCACACACCTCTATTCTATGACTTCGCACACCTCCATTCTGACATCACCCACCTCCATTCTATGACTTCACAGACTTCGAATCTGTGACTTCACTCACCTGCACTCTATGACTTCACACTCCTCCATTCTATCACTTCCCACACCTCCTTTCTATGACTTCAACCACCTCCAATCTATGACTACACACCTCCATTCTGACTTCACACACCTCCATTCTGTGACTTCACACACCTCCATTCTATGACTTCACAGACCTCGAATATGTGACTTCACTCACCTCCACTCTATGACTCCACACTCCTCCATTCTATGACTTCCCACACCTCCTTTCTATGACTTCACCCACCCCCATTTTATGACTTCACACACCTCCATTCTGTGACTTCTCACAATTCCATTCTATGACCTCACACACCCTCATTCTATGATTTCACACACCTCCATTCTATGACTTCACATTCATTTTGATTCACACACCTCCAATATATGACTTCAAACACCTCAGTTCTGTGACTTCACAAACCTCCATTCTATGACTTCATACCGTCCATTCTGTGACTTCACACACCTCCATACTATGAATTCAAACACTTCCATTCTATGACTTCACACACCTCCATTCTGTGACTTTACACACCTCCATTCTGTGACGTCACACACCTCCATTCTGTGACTTCCCACACCTCCATTCTGTGACTTCCCACACCTCCATTCTATGATTTCACACACCTCCATTCTATGACTTCACCCACCTCCATTCTATGACTTCACACCACCATTCTGACTTCACACACATCCATTCTGTGACTTCACACACCTCCATTATATGAATTCGCACACCTCCATTCTATGACTTCACACACCTCCATTCTATGACTTCACACACCTCCATTCTGTGACTTCACACACCTCCATTCTATGACTTCACACACCTTCATTCTTACTTCACAAACATACATTCTATGACTTCACACACCTCCATTCTATGACTTCACACACCTCCATTCTGAATTCACACAGCTCCATTCTGTGACTTCACACACCTGCATTCTATGACTTCACACACCTTCATTTTTACTTCAGAAACATCCATTCTATGACTTCACACACCTCCATTCTATGACTTCACAAACCTCCATTCTGTATTTTCACAAACCTCCATTATGAGTTCACACAACTCCATTCGGTGACTTCACACATCTCCATTCTGACTTCACACACCTAACATATATGACTTCAAACACCTCAATACTGTGACTTCACACACCTTCATTCAATGACTTCACACACCTTCATTCTGTGACTTCACACACCTCCATTCTATGACTTCACACACTTCCATTCTATGATTTCACATACCTCCATGCTATGACTTCACACACCTCCATTCTGTGACTTCACACACGTCCATTTTGACTTCTCACACCTCCATTCTGTGACTTCACACACCTCCATTCTATGACTTCACACACTTCCATTGTGACGTCACACACCTCCATTCTATGAGTTCACACACCTCCATTCTATGACTTCACACACCTCCATTTTGACTTCACACACCTCCATTCTATGACTTCACAGACCTCGAATATGTGACTTCACTCACCTCCACTCTATGACTTCACACTCCTCCATTCTATGACTTCCCACACCTCCTTTCTATGACTTCACCCACCTCCATTTTATGACTTCACACACCTCCATTCTGAGACTTCACACACCTCAATTCTATGACCTCACACACCCTCATTTTATGATTTCACACACGTCCATTCTATGACTTCACACATCCATTTTGACTTCACACACCTCCAATATATGACTTCAAACACCTCATTTCTGTGACTTCACACACCTCCATTCTATGACTTCATACCCTCCATTCTGTGACTTCACACACCTCCCTTCCGTGACTTCACACACCTCCATTCTGTGACTTCACACACGTCCATTCTATGACATCACACACCTCCATTCTTTGACTTCACACACTTCCATTCTATGACTTCACACACCTCCAGTCTATGATTTCACACACCTCCATTCTATGACTTCACACACCTGCATTCTGACTTCACACACCTCCATTCTATGACTTCATACACCCCCATTGTATGACTTCATACACCAACATTCTATGACTTCACACACCTCCATTCTGTGACTTCACAAATCTCCATCTGACTTCACACTCCTCCATTCTATGAGTTCACACACCTCCATTTTTGACTTCACACTTCTCCTTTCTGTAAATTCCCACACTTCCAATGTTTGACTTCACAAACCTCCATTCCATGACTTCACACACCTCCATTCTTCAGTTCACACACCTCCCTGCTTTGACTTCACACACCTCCATTTTGACTTTAGACACCTACATTCTGTGACTACACACACCTCCATTTGTGAATTCACACACCACCATTTTGACTTCAAACACCTCCATTCTGTGACTTCACACACCTCCATTCTGTGACTTCACACACCTCCATTTTGACTTCACACACCTCCATTCTTTGACTTCACAAACCTCCATTCTGTGACTTCACACACCTCCATTCTGTGACTTCTCACACCTCCATTCTATGAATGCACACACTTCCATTCTGTGACTTCACACACCTCCATTTTAGGCTTCAAACACCTCCATTCTATGACTTCACACACCTATATTTTATGACTTCACACATCCATTTTGACTTCATACACCTCCAATATATGACTTCAAACACTTCAATTCTGTGACTCAAACCTCCATTCTATGACTTCACACACTTCCATTCTATGACTTTACACACCTCCATTCTGTGACTTCACAAACCTCCATTCTGATTTCACACACCTCCATTCTGTGACTTCACACACCTCCATTCTGTGACTTCACACACCTCCATTGTGTGACTTCACACACTTCCATTCTATGACTTCACACAACTCCATTTTATAACTTCACACACCTCCATTCTGTGACTTCACACACCTCCATTCTATGACCTCACACACCCTCATTCTATGCTTTCACACACCTCCATTCTATGACTTCACACATCCATTTTGATTTCACACACCTCTAATATATGACTTCAAACACCTCAATTCTGTGACTTCACACACCTCCATTCTATGACTTCATACCGTCCATTCTGTGACTTCACACACCTCCATTCTATGACTTCACACACTTCCATTCTATGACTTCACACACCTTCATTCTATGATTTCACACATCCATTCTGACTTCACACACCTAACATATATGACTTCAAACACCTCAATACTGTGACTTCACACACCTTCATTCAATGACTTCACACACCTTCATTCTGTGACTTCACACACCTCCATTCTATGACTTCACACACTTCCATTCTATGATTTCACATACCTCCATGCTATGACTTCACACACCTCCATTCTGTGACTTCACACACGTCCATTTTGACTTCTCACACCTCCATTCTGTGACTTCACACACCTCCATTCTATGACTTCACACACTTCCATTGTGACGTCACACACCTCCATTCTATGAGTTCACACACCTCCATTCTATGACTTCACACACCTCCATTTTGACTTCACACACCTCCATTCTATGACTTCACAGACCTCGAATATGTGACTTCACTCACCTCCACTCTATGACTTCACACTCCTCCATTCTATGACTTCCCACACCTCCTTTCTATGACTTCACCCACCTCCATTTTATGACTTCACACACCTCCATTCTGAGACTTCACACACCTCAATTCTATGACCTCACACACCCTCATTTTATGATTTCACACACCTCCATTCTATGACTTCATACATCCATTTTGACTTCACACACCTCCAATATATGACTTCAAACACCTCATTTCTGTGACTTCACACACCTCCATTCTATGACTTCATACCCTCCATCTGTGACTTCACACACCTCCGTTCTATGAGTTTAGACACTTGCATTCTCTGACTTCACACACCTCCATTCTGTGACTTTACACACCTCCAATCTGAGTTTACACACCACCATTCTGTGACGTCACACACCTCCATTCTGTGACTTCCCACACCTCCATTCTGTGACTTCACACACCTTCATTCTATGATTTCACACACCTCCATTCTATGACTTCACCCACCTCCATTCTATGACTTCACACCTCCATTCTGACTTCACTCACCTCCATTTTCTGACTTCACACACCTCCATTCTATGACTTCACACACCTCCAATCTATGGCTTCAGAAACCTCCATTCTGTGACTTCACATACCTCCATTCTGAGTTCACACAACTCCATTCGGTGACTTCACACATCCATTTTGACTGCACACACCTCCAGTATATGACTTCAAACAACTCAATTCTGTGACTTCACACACCTCCATTTTATGACTTCATACCGTCCATTCTGTGACTTCACACACTTACATTTGTGACTTCTCACACCACCTTTTTGACTTCACACATCTCCATTCTGTGACTTCACACACCTCCGTTCTGTGACTTCACACACCTCCCTTCCGTGACTTCACACACCTCCATTCTATGACTTCACACACCTCCATTCTATGGCATCACACACCTCCATTCTGACTTCACACTCCTCCATTCTATGACTTCACACACCTCCATTCTATGAGTTCACACACCTCCATTCTTTGACTTCACACACCTCCATTTTGACTTCTCACACCTACATTCTGTGACTTCACACAGCTCCATTTGTGAATTCACACACCACCATTTTGACTTCACACACCTCCATTCTGTGACTTCACAAACCTCAAATTTGACTACACACTTCCATTCTGTGACTTCACACACCTCCAGTCTGTGACTTCACACACCACCATTTTTTTATTTCACACACCTCCATTCTTTGTCTTCACACATCTCAATTCCACAACTTCACACACCTCCATTCTATGAGTTCACACACACGCCTTCTATGAGTTCACACACCACAATTTTGTCTTCACACACCTCCATTTTATGACTTCGCAAACCTCCATTTTGTGACTTCACACACCTCCATTCTGTGACTGCACACCCATCCATTCTGTGACTTCACACACCTCCATTTTAGGACATCACACACCTCCATGTTGACTTCACACACCTCCATTCTGTGACTTCACACACCTCCATACTATGATATCACACACTTCCATTGTGACGTCACACACCTCCAATCTATGAGTTCACACACCTCCATTCTATGACTTCACACACCTCCATCCTGACTTCACAAACCTCCAATCTATGACTTCACACACCTCCATTCTTTGAAGTCACACACCTGCATTCTATGACTTCACACAACTTAATTCTTACTTTACAAACATCCATTCTATAACTTCACACACCTCCAATGTATGACTTCAAACACCTCCATTCTGTGACTTCACACACCTCCATTCTATGACTTCACACACCTCCATTGTGTGACTTCACACACCTCCATTCTATGACTTCATACACTTTCATTGTGACGTCACACAGCTGCATTCTATGAGTTCACACACCTCCATTCTGACTTCACACACCTCCATTATATGACTTCACACACCTCCATTCTATGACTTCACACACTTCCATTGTGACGTCACACACCTCCATTCTATGAGTTCACACACCTCCATTCTGACTTCACACACCTCCATTGTATGACTTCACACACCTCTATTCTGAATTCACACAGCTCAATTCTGTGACTTCACTCACCTCCACTCTATGACTTCACACTCCTCCATTCTATGACTTCCCACACCTCCTTTCTATGACTTCACGCACCACTATTTTATGACTTCACACATCTCCATTCTGGGACTTCACACACTTCCATTCTATGACCTCACACACTCTCATTCTATGATTTCACACACCTCCATTCTATGACTTCACACATCCATTCGGAGTTCACACACCTCCATTCTGTGACATCACACACCTCCATTCTGTGACTTCCCACACCTCCATTCTGTGACTTCACACACCTCCATTCTGTGACGTCACACACCTCCATTCTGTGACTTCCCACACCTCCATTCTGTGACTTCACACACCTCCATTCTATGATTTCACACACCTCCATTCTATGACTTCACCCACCTCCATTCTATGACTTCACACCTCCATTCGGACTTCACACACCTCCATTCTGTGACTTCACACACCTCCATTATATGACTTCGCACACCTCCATTCTATGACTTCACACACCTCCATTCTATGACTTCACACACCTCCTTTCTGTGACTTCACACACCTCCATTCTATGACTTCACACACCTTCATTCTTACTTCTCAAACATATATTCTGTGACGTTACACACCTCCATTCTATGACTTCACAAACCTCCATTCTGAATTCACATAGCTCCATTCTGTGACTTCAAAAAACTCCATTCTAGGATTTCACACACCTACATACTATGACTTCACACAACTCCATCTATGACTTCACACACCTCCATTCTGACTTCACACACCTCTATTCTATGACTTCGCACACCTCCATTCTGACATCACCCACCTCCATTCTATGACTTCACAGACTTCGAATCTGTGACTTCACTCACCTGCAATCTATGACTTCACACTCCTCCATTCTATCACTTCCCACACCTCCTTTCTATGACTTCAACCACCTCCAATCTATGACTACACACCTCCATTCTGACTTCACACACCTCCATTCTGTGACTTCACACACCTCCATTCTATGACTTCACAGACCTCGAATATGTGACTTCACTCACCTCCACTCTATGACTCCACACTCCTCCATTCTATGACTTCCCACACCTCCTTTCTATGACTTCACCCACCCCCATTTTATGACTTCACACACCTCCATTCTGTGACTTCTCACAATTCCATTCTATGACCTCACACACCCTCATTCTATGATTTCACACACCTCCATTCTATGACTTCACACATTCATTTTGATTCACACACCTCCAATATATGACTTCAAACACCTCAGTTCTGTGACTTCACAAACCTCCATTCTATGACTTCATACCGTCCATTCTGTGACTTCACACACCTCCATACTATGAATTCAAACACTTCCATTCTATGACTTCACACACCTCCATTCTGTGACTTTACACACCTCCATTCTGAGTTCACACACCTCCATTCTGTGACGTCACACACCTCCATTCTGTGACTTCCCACACCTCCATTCTGTGACTTCACACACCTCCATTCTATGATTTCACACACCTCCATTCTATGACTTCACCCACCTCCATTCTATGACTACACACCACCATTCTGACTTCACACACATCCATTCTGTGACTTCACACACCTCCATTATATGAATTCGCACACCTCCATTCTATGACTTCACACACCTCCATTCTATGACTTCACACACCTCCATTCTGTGACTTCACACACCTCCATTCTATGACTTCACACACCTTCATTCTTACTTCACAAACATACATTCTATGACTTCACACACCTCCATTCTATGACTTCACACACCTCCATTCTGAATTCACACAACTCCATTCTGTGACTTCACAAACCTGCATTCTATGACTTCACACACGTTCATTTTTACTTCAGAAACATCCATTCTATGACTTCACACACCTCCATTCTATGACTTCACAAACCTCCATTCTGTATTTTCACAAACCTCCATTATGAGTTCACACAACTCCATTCGGTGACTTCACACATCTCCATTCTGACTTCACACACCTCCATTCTATGACTTCACATACTTCCATTCTATGACTTTACACACCTCCATTCTGTGACTTCACAAACCTCCATTCTGATTTCACACACCTCCATTCCGTGACTTCACATACCTCCATTCTGTGACTTCACACACCTCCATTGTGTGACTTCACACACTTCCATTCTATGACTTCACACACCTCCATTTTATAACTTCACACACCTCCATTCTGTGACTTCACACACCTCCATTCTATGACCTCACTCACCCTCATTCTATGCTTTCACACACCTCCATTCTATGACGTCACACACCTCCATTTTATGACGTCACACACCTTCATTTTGACTTCACACACCTCCATTATGTGACTTCACACACCTCCCTTCTGTGATGTCACACACCACCATTCTATGATTTCACACACCTTCATTGTATGACTTCACACACCTCCATTCTATGACTTCACACACTTCCATTCTATGATTTCACATACCTCCATGCTATGACTTCACACACCTCCATTCTGTGACTTCACACACCTCCATTCTGAGTTCACACACCTCCATTCTGTGACTTCACAAACCTCCATTCTATGATTTCACTCACCTCCATTCTATGACTTCCCACACCTCCATTTTAGGACGTCACACATCTCCATTTTGACTTCACACACCTGCGTTCTGTCACTTCACACACCTCAATTCTATGACTTCACACACTTCCATTGTGACGTCACACACCTCCATTCTATGAATTCAGACACCTCTATTCTATGACTTCACACACATCCATTCTATGACATCACTACCTCCATTCTGTGACTTCAAACACCTCCATTCTGTGACTTCACACACCTCCCTTCCGTGACTTCACACACCTCCATTCTATGACTTCACACACGTCCATTCTATGACATCACACACCTCCATTCTTTGACTTCACACACTTCCATTCTATGACTTCACACACCTCCAGTCTATGACTTCACACACCTCCATTCTATGACTTCACACACCTGCATTCTGACTTCACACACCTCCATTCTATGACTTCATACACCCCCATTCTATGACTTCATACACCAACATTCTATGACTTCACACACCTCCATTCTGTGACTTCACAAATCTCCATCTGACTTCACACTCCTCCATTCTATGAGTTCACACACCTCCATTTTTGACTTCACACTTCTCCTTTCTGTAAATTCCCACACTTCCAATGTTTGACTTCACAAACCTCCATTCCATGACTTCACACACCTCCATTCTGACTTCACACACCTCTATTCTATGACTTCGCACACCTCCATTCTGACATCACCCACCTCCATTCTATGACTTCACAGACTTCGAATCTGTGACTTCACTCACCTGCACTCTATGACTTCACACTCCTCCATTCTATCACTTCCCACACCTCCTTTCTATGACTTCAACCACCTCCAATCTATGACTACACACCTCCATTCTGACTTCACACACCTCCATTCTGTGATTTCACACACCTCCATTCTATGACTTCACAGACCTCGAATATGTGACTTCACTCACCTCCACTCTATGACTCCACACTCCTCCATTCTATGACTTCCCACACCTCCTTTCTATGACTTCACCCACCCCCATTTTATGACTTCACACACCTCCATTCTGTGACTTCTCACAATTCCATTCTATGACCTCACACACCCTCATTCTATGATTTCACACACCTCCATTCTATGACTTCACACATTCATTTTGATTCACACACCTCCAATATATGACTTCAAACACCTCAGTTCTGTGACTTCACAAACCTCCATTCTATGACTTCATACCGTCCATTCTGTGACTTCACACACCTCCATACTATGAATTCAAACACTTCCATTCTATGACTTCACACACCTCCATTCTGTGACTTTACACACCTCCATTCTGAGTTCACACACCTCCATTCTGTGACGTCACACACCTCCATTCTGTGACTTCCCACACCTCCATTCTGTGACTTCACACACCTCCATTCTATGATTTCACACACCTCCATTCTATGACTTCACCCACCTCCATTCTATGACTTCACACCACCATTCTGACTTCACACACATCCATTCTGTGACTTCACACACCTCCATTATATGAATTCGCACACCTCCATTCTATGACTTCACACACCTCCATTCTATGACTTCACACACCCCCATTCTGTGACTTCACACACCTCCATTCTATGACTTCACACACCTTCATTCTTACTTCACAAACATACATTCTATGACTTCACACACCTCCATTCTATGACTTCACACACCTCCATTCTGAATTCACACAACTCCATTCTGTGACTTCACACACCTGCATTCTATGACTTCACACACCTTCATTTTTACTTCAGAAACATCCATTCTATGACTTCACACACCTCCATTCTATGACTTCACAAACCTCCATTCTGTATTTTCACAAACCTCCATTATGAGTTCACACAACTCCATTCGGTGACTTCACACATCTCCATTCTGACTTCACACACCTCCATTCTATGACTTCACATACTTCCATTCTATGACTTTACACACCTCCATTCTGTGACTTCACAAACCTCCATTCTGATTTCACATACCTCCATTCTGTGACTTCACACACCTCCATTGTGTGACTTCACACACTTCCATTCTATGACTTCACACACCTCCATTTTATAACTTCACACACCTCCATTCTGTGACTTCACACACCTCCATTCTATGACCTCACTCACCCTCATTCTATGCTTTCACACACCTCCATTCTATGACTTCACACACCTCCATTTTATGACGTCACACACCTTCATTTTGACTTCACACACCTCCATTATGTGACTTCACACACCTCCCTTCTGTGATGTCACACACCACCATTCTATGATTTCACACACCTTCATTGTATGACTTCACACACCTCCATTCTATGACTTCACACACTTCCATTCTATGATTTCACATACCTCCATGCTATGACTTCACACACCTCCATTCTGTGACTTCACACACCTCCATTCTGAGTTCACACACCTCCATTCTGTGACTTCACAAACCTCCATTCTATGATTTCACTCACCTCCATTCTATGACTTCCCACACCTCCATTTTAGGACGTCACACATCTCCATTTTGACTTCACACACCTGCGTTCTGTCACTTCACACACCTCAATTCTATGACTTCACACACTTCCATTGTGACGTCACACACCTCCATTCTATGAGTTCAGACACCTCTATTCTATGACTTCACACACATCCATTCTATGACATCACCCACCTCCATTCTGTGACTTCAAACACCTCCATTCTGTGACTTCACACACCTCCCTTCCGTGACTTCACACACCTCCATTCTATGACTTCACACACGTCCATTCTATGACATCACACACCTCCATTCTTTGACTTCACACACTTCCATTCTATGACTTCACACACCTCCAGTCTATGACTTCACACACCTCCATTCTATGACTTCACACACCTGCATTCTGACTTCACACACCTCCATTCTATGACTTCATACACCCCCATTCTATGACTTCATACACCAACATTCTATGACTTCACACACCTCCATTCTGTGACTTCACAAATCTCCATCTGACTTCACACTCCTCCATTCTATGAGTTCACACACCTCCATTTTTGACTTCACACTTCTCCTTTCTGTAAATTCCCACACTTCCAGTGTTTGACTTCACAAACCTCCATTCCATGACTTCACACACCTCCATTCTTGAGTTCACACACCTCCCTGCTTTGACTTCACACACCTCCATTTTGACTTTACACACCTACATTCTGTGACTTCACACACCTCCATTTTTGAATTCACACACCACCATTTTGACTTCAAACACCTCCATTCTGTGACTTCACACACCTCCATTCTGTGACTTCACACACCTCCATTTTGACTTCACACACCTCCATTCTTTGACTTCACAAACCTCCATTCTGTGACTTCTCACACCTCCATTCTATGAATGCACACACTTCCATTCTGTGACTTCACACACCTCCATTTTAGGCTTCAAACACCTCCATTCTATGACTTCACACACCTATATTTTATGACTTCACACATCCATTTTGACTTCATGCACCTCCAATATATGACTTCAAACACTTCAATTCTGTGACTCACAAACCTCCATTCTATGACTTCACACACTTCCATTCTATGACTTTACACACCTCCATTCTGTGACTTCACAAACCTCCATTCTGATTTCACACACCTCCATTCTGTGACTTCACACACCTCCATTCTGTGACTTCACACACCTCCATTGTGTGACTTCACACACTTCCATTCTATGACTTCACACACCTCCATTTTATAACTTCACACACCTCCATTCTGTGACTTCACACACCTCCATTCTATGACCTCACACACCCTCATTCTATGCTTTCACACACCTCCATTCTATGATTCACACATCCATTTTGATTTCACACACCTCTAATATATGACTTCAAACACCTCAATTCTGTGACTTCACACACCTCCATTCTATGACTTCATACCGTCCATTCTGTGACTTCACACACCTCCATTCTATGACTTCACACACTTCCATTCTATGACTTCACACACCTCCATTCTATGATTTCACACATCCATTCTGACTTCACACACCTAACATATATGACTTCAAACACCTCAATACTGTGACTTCACACACCTTCATTCAATGACTTCACACACCTTCATTCTGTGACTTCACACACTTCCATTCTATGACTTCACACACTTCCATTCTATGATTTCACATACCTCCATGCTATGACTTCACACACCTACATTCTGTGACTTCACACACGTCCATTTTGACTTCTCACACCTCAATTCTGTGACTTCACACACCTCCATTCTATGACTTCACACACTTCCGTTGTGACGTCACACACCTCCATTCTATGAGTTCACACACCTCCATTCTATGACTTCACACACCTCCACTTTGACTTCACACACCTCCATTCTATGACTTCACAGACCTCGAATATGTGACTTCACTCACCTCCACTCTATGACTTCACACTCCTCCATTCTATGACTTCCCACACCTCCTTTCTATGACTTCACCCACCTCCATTTTATGACTTCACACACCTCCATTCTGTGACTTCACACACCTCAATTCTATGACCTCACACACCCTCATTTTATGATTTCACACACCTCCATTCTATGACTTCACACATCCATTTTGACTTCACACACCTCCAATATATGACTTCAAACACCTCATTTCTGTGACTTCACACACCTCCATTCTATGACTTCATACCCTCCATTCTGTGACTTCACACACCTCCGTTCTATGAGTTTAGACACTTGCATTCTCTGACTTCACACACCTCCATTCTGTGACTTTACACACCTCCAATCTGAGTTTACACACCACCATTCTGTGACGTCACACACCTCCATTCTGTGACTTCCCACACCTCCATTCTGTGACTTCACACACCTTCATTCTATGATTTCACACACCTCCATTCTATGACTTCACCCACCTCCATTCTATGACTTCACACCTCCATTCTGACTTCACTCACCTCCATTTTCTGACTTCACACACCTCCAATCTATGGCTTCAGAAACCTCCATTCTGTGACTTCACACACCTCCATTCTGAGTTCACACAACTCCATTCGGTGACTTCACACATCCATTTTGACTGCACACACCTCCAGTATATGACTTCAAACAATCAATTCTGTGACTTCACACACCTGCATTTTATGACTTCATACCGTCCATTCTGTGACTTCACACATTTACATTTGTGACTTCTCACACCACCTTTTTGACTTCACACATCTCCATTCTGTGGCTTCACACACCTCCGTTCTGTGACTTCACACACCTCCCTTCCGTGACTTCACACACCTCCATTCTATGACTTCACACACCTCCATTCTATGGCATCACACACCTCCATTCTGACTTCACACTCCTCCATTCTATGACTTCACACACCTCCATTGAATGAGTTCACACACCTCCATTCTTTGACTTCACACACCTTCATTTTGACTTCTCACACCTACATTCTGTGACTTCACACAACTCCATTTGTGAATTCACACACCACCATTTTGACTTCACACACCTCCATTCTGTGACTTCACAAACCTCAAATTTGACTACACACTTCCATTCTGTGACTTCACACACCTCCAGTCTGTGACTTCACACACCACCATTTTTTTATTTCACACACCTCCATTCTTTGTCTTCACACATCTCAATTCCACAACTTCACACACCTCCATTCTATGAGTTCACACACATGCATTCTATGAGTTCACACACCACAATTTTGTCTTCACACACCTCCATTCTATGACTTCGCAAACCTCCATTTTGTGACTTCACACACCTCCATTCTGTGACTGCACACCCATCCATTCTGTGACTTCACACACCTCCATTCTATGACTTCACACACCTCAATTCTGTGACTTCACACACCTCCATTCTATGACTTCACACACCTCCATTCTATGACTTCACACACCTCCATTCTATGACTTCACACACCTCCATTCTATGACTTCAAAAACCTCCATTCTGTGACTTCACACACCTCCCTTCTGTGACTTCACACACCTCCATTCTATGACTTCACATACCTCCATTCTGTGACTTCACACACCTCCATTCTGTGACTTCACACACCTCCATTCTCTGACTTCCCACACCTACATTCTATGACTTCACACATCCATTTTGACTTCACACACCTCCAATATATGACTTCAGACACCTCAATTCTGTGACTTCACACACCTCCATTCTATGATTTCATACACGTCCATTCTGTGACTTTACCCACCTCCATTCTGTGACTTCACACACCTCCATTCTCCGATTTCACACCCTTCCATTTTGACTTCACATACCTCCATTCTATGATTTCACAAACCTCCATTCTGTGACTTCACACACCTCCATTCTGTGACTTCACACACCTCCATTCTGTGACTTCACACACCTCCATTCTCTGACTTCCCCCACCTACATTCTATGACTTCACACATCCATTTTGACTTCACACACCTCCAATATATGACTTCAAACACCTCAATTCTGTGACTTCACACACCTCCATTCTATGCTTTCATACACCTCCAATCTGTGACTTCACACAACTCTATTCTATGACTTCACACACCTCCATTCTGTGATTTCACACCACACTCCTACATTGTGACTTCACACACCTCCATTCTATGATTTCACACACCTGCATTCTGACCTCACACACCTCCATTCTATGACTTCACACACCTCCATTCTGACCTCACACACCTCCATTGTGACTAAATACACCTAAATTCTGTGACTTCACACACCTCCATTCTGTGACTTCACAAAACTCCATTCTATGATTTCACACACCTCCATTCTATGACTTCACATACCTCCTTTCTTTGACTTCACACACCTCCCTTATATGACTTCACACACCTCCATTGTGACTTCACACACCAAAATTTTGTGACTTCACACACCTCCATTCTATGATTTCATACACCTCCATTCTATGACTTCACACTCCTCCATTCCATGACTTCACACACCTCCTTTCTGAGTTGACACACCTCAATTCTATGACTTCACACAACTCCATTATGACTTCACACACCTCCATTCAATGACTTCACACACCTCCATTCTGTGACTTCACACACGTCCATTCTATGACTTCACACACCTGCATTCTGTGACTTCACACACCTCCATTCTATGATTTTACACACTTGCATTCTCTGACTTCACACACCTCCATTCTGTGAATTTACACACCTCCATTCTGTGACTTCACCCACCTCCATTCTATGACTTCACACCTCCATTCTGACTTCACACACCTCCATTCTATGACTTCACACACCTCCATTCTATGACTTCACACACCTTCATTCTTACTTCACAAACATACATTCTATGACTGCACACACCTCCATTCTATGACTTCACACACCTCCATTCTTTGACTTCACACACCTCCATTCTGTATTCACAAACCTCAATTCTTTGACTTCTCACACCGCCATTCTGACTTCACACACCTCCATTCTATGACTTCACACACCTCCATATTATGACTTCATACACCTCCATTCTTTGACTTCACACACCTAAATTCTGAGTTGACACACCTACATTCTGTGACTTCACACATCTCCATTCTTACTTCACACAGCTCCATTCTATGACTTCACGCACCTCCATTCTTTGACGTCACACACCTCCATTCTATGACTTCACACACCTTCATTCTTACTTTACAAACATCCATTCTATAACTTCACACACCTCCACTCTATGACTTCACACACCTCCATTCTATGAATTCACACACTTCCATTGTGACGTCACACTCCTCCATTCTATGAGTTCACAAACCTCCATTCTGACTTCACACACCTCCATTTTATGACTTCACACACCTCCATTCTGGATTCACACAGCTCCATTCTGTGACTTCACAAAACTCCATTCTATGATTTCACACACCTCCATACTATGACTTCACACAACTCCATCTGTGACTTCACACACCTCCATTCTGACTTCACACACCTCTATTCTATGACTACGCACACCTCCATTCTGACATCACACAACTCCATTGTGACTTCACACACCTAAATTCTGTGACTTCACACACCTCCATTCTATGATTTCATACAGCTCCATTCTGTGACTTCACACAACTCCATTATATGACTTCACACACCTCTATTCTGTGATTTCACACTCCTACATTGTGACTTCACACACCTCCATTCTATGATTTCACACACCTGCATTCTGACCTCATACACCTCCATTCTATGACTTCACACACCTCCATTCTGACTTCACACACCTCTATTCTAAGACTTCACACACTTCCATTCTATGACTATACACACCTCCATTCAGTGACTTCACAAACCTCCATTCTGAGTTCACACACCTCCATTCTTTGACTTCACACACCTCCATTCTGTGACTTCATACAACTCCATTGTGTGACTTCACACACTTCCATTCTATGACTTCACACACCTCCATTTTTTAACGTCACACACCTCCATTCTGTGACTTCACACACCTCCATTCTATGACCTCACACACCCTCATTGACTTCACACACCTCCATTCTATGACCACACACGCCCTCATTCTATGATTTCACACACCTACATTCTATGACTTCACACATCCATTTTGACTTCACACACCTCCAATATATGACTTCAAACACCTCAATTCTGTGACTTCACACACCTCAATTCTATTACTTCATACCCTCCATTCTTTGGCTTCACACACCTCCATTCTATGACTTCACACAATTCCATTCTCTGACTGCACACACCTCCATTCTGTGACTTTACACACCTCCATTCTGAGTTCACACACCTCCATTCTGTTACGTCATACACCTCCATTCTGTGACTTCCCACACCTCCGTTCTGTGACTTCACACACCTCCATTCTATTATTTGACACACCTCCATTTTATGACGTTGCACACCTCCATTATGACTTCACACACCTCCATTATGTGACTTCACACACCTCCCTTATGTGACTTCACACACCTCCATTCTATGACTTCACACACCTTCATTCTGTGACTTCACACACTTCCATTCGATGGTTTCACATACCTCCATGCTATGACTTCACACACCTCCATTCTGTGACTTCTCACACCTCCATTCTATGACTTCACACACCTCCATTATTTCACTTCACACACCTCCATTCTATGGCTTCACAAACCTCCATTCTGTGACTTCACACACTTTCATTTCTGACTTCTCACACCATCTTTTTGACTTCACACATCCCCATTCTGTGACTTCCCACACCTCCATTCTGTGACTTCACACACCTCCGTTTTGACTTCACACACTTCCATTCTGTGACTTCACACACCTCCATTCTGTGACTTAACACACCTCCATTCTGTGACTTTACACACCTCCCTTCCGGGACTTCACACACCTCCATTCTATGACTTCACACACTTCCATTCTATGACATCACACACATCCATTCTATGACTTCACACACTTCCATTCTATGACTTTACACACCTCCATTCTATGACTTCATACACCCCCATTCTATGACTTCATACACCAACATTCTATGACTTCACACACCTCCGTTCTGTGACTTCACACACCTCCATTCTGACTTCACATTCCTCCATGCTATGACATCACACACCTCCAATCTATGACTTCACACATCTCCTTTCTGTAACTTCCCACACTTCCAATGTTTGACTTCACAAACCTCCATTCCATGACTTCACACACCTCCATTCTATGAGTTCACACACATCCATTCTTTGCCTTCACATACCTCCATTTTGACTTCACACACCTACATTCTGTGACTTCACACACCTCCATTTGTGACTTCACACACCACCATTTTGACTTCAAACACCTCCATTCTGTGACTTCACACACCTCCATTCTGTGACTTCACACACCTCCATTTTGACTTCACACACTTCCATTCTGTGACGTCACATACCTCCATTCTGTGACTTCACACACCACCATTGTTTGACTTCACACACCTCCATTCTTTGACTTCACACACCTCCATTCCACGACTTCACTCACCTCCATTCTATGAGTTCACACACATCCATTCTATGTGTTCACACCCCACAATTTTGTCTTCACACACCTCCATTGTATGACTTTACACACCTTCATTCTTAATTCAGAAACATCCATTCTATGACTTCACACACCTCCATTCTATGACTTCGCAACCCTCTATTCTGTGACTTCACACACCTCCATTCTGAGTTCACACACCTTCATTCGGAGACTTCACACACCTCCATTCTGACTTCACACACGTCCATTCTATGACTTCCCACACGTCCTTTCTATGACTTCACACACCTCCATTCTGAGTTCACACACCTCCATTCGTTGACTTCACACATCTCCATTCTGACTTCACACACCTCCATTCTATGACTTCACACACTTCCATTCTATGACTATACACACCTCCATTCTTTGACTTCACAAACTTCCATTCTGAGTTCACACACCTCCATTCTTTGACTTCACACACCTCCATTCTGTGACTTCACATACCTCCATTGTGTGACTTCACACACTTCCATTCTATGACTTCACACACCTCCATTTTTTAACGTCACACACCTCCATTCTGTGACTTCACACACCTCCATTCTATGACCTCACACACCCTCATTCTATGATTTCACACACCTCCATTCTATGTCTTCACACATCCATTTTGATTTCACACACCTCTAATATATGACTTCAAACACCTCAATTCTGTGACTTCACACACCTCCATCCTATGACTTCATTACGTCCATTCTGTGACTTCACACACCTCCATTCTATGACTTCACAAACTTCCATTCTATGACTTCACACACCTCCATTCTATGATTTCACACATCTATTTTTACTTCACACACCTAAAATATATGACTTCAAACACCTCAATACTGAGACTTCACACACCTCCATTCTATGACTTCATACCTGTCCATTCTGTGACTTCACACACCTCCATTCTATGACTTCACACACCTCCATTCTGTGACTTCATCCACCTCCATTCGGTGACTTCACACACTTCCATTCTCCGACTTCACACCCCTCCTATTTGACTTCACATACCTCCATTCTATGACTTCACAAACCTCCATTCTGTGACTTCACACACCTCCATTCTGTGACTTCACAAACCTCCATTCCATCATTTCACACACCTTCCTTCTATGACTTCACACACTTCCATTCTATGATTTCACATACCTCCATGCTATGACTTCACACACCTCCATTCTGTGACTCCACACACCTCCATTTTTACTTCTCACACCTCCATTCTGTGACTTCACACACCTCCATTCTATGACTTCACACACTTCCATTGTGACGTCACACACCTCCATTCTGTGACTTCACACACCTCCTTTCTATGACTTCACACACCTCCATTCTGACTTCACACTCCTCCATTCTGTGACTTCACACACCTCCCTTCCGGGACTTCACACACCTCCATTCTATGACTTCACATACCTCCATTCTATGACATCACACACCTCCATTCTATGACTTCACACACTTCCATTCTATGACTTCACACACCTCCAGTCTATGACTTCACACACCTCCATTCTATGACTTCACACACCTGCATTCTGACTTCATACACCTCCATTCTATGACTTCATACACCCCCATTCTATGACTTCACACACCAACATTCTATGACTTCACACACCTCCATTCTGTGACTTCACACACCTCCATTCTGTGACTTCACACACCTCCATTCTGTGACTTCACACCTTCATTCGATGACTTCACACACCTTCATTCTTTGACTTCCCACACCTCCATTTTCACTTAACACACCTCCATTCTGTGACTTCACACACTTTCATTTGTGACTTCTCACACCATCTTTTTGACTTCACACATCCCCATTCTGTGACTTCCCACACCTCCATTCTGTGACTTCACACACCTCCGTTTTGACTTCACACACTTCCATTCTGTGACTTCACACACCTCCATTCTGTGACTTAACACACCTCCATTCTGTGACTTCACACACCTCCCTTCCGGGACTTCACACACCTCCATTCTATGACTTCACACACCTCCATTCTATGACATCACACACCTCCATTCTATGACTTCACACACTTCCATTCTATGACTTCACACACCTCCATTCTATGACTTCGCACACCTCCATTCTAGGACTTCACACACCTGCATTCTGACTTCACACACCTCCATTCTATGACTTCATACACCCCCATTCTATGACTTCATACACCAACATTCTATGACTTCACACACCTCCGTTCTGTGACTTCACACACCTCCATTCTGACTTCACATTCCTCCATGCTATGACATCACACACCTCCAATCTATGACTTCACACATCTCCTTTCTGTAACTTCCCACACTTCCAATGTTTGACTTCACAAACCTCCATTCCATGACTTCACACACCTCCATTCTATGAGTTCACACACATCCATTCTTTGCCTTCACATACCTCCATTTTGACTTCACACACCTACATTCTGTGACTTCACACACGTCCATTTGTGACTTAACACACCACCATTTTGACTTCAAACACCTCCATTCTGTGACTTCACACACCTCCATTCTGTGACTTCACACACCTCCATTTTGACTTCACACACTTCCATTCTGTGACGTCACACACCTCCATTCTGTGACTTCACACACCACCATTGTTTGACTTCACACACCTCCATTCTTTGACTTCACACACCTCCATTCCACGACTTCACACACATCCATTCTGTGAGTTCACAGACATCCATTCTATGAGTTCACACACCACAATTTTGTCTTCACACACCTACATTCTATGACTCTACACACCTTCATTCTTAATTCAGAAACATCCATTCTATGACTTCACACACCTCCATTCTATGACTTCGCAAACCTCCATTCTGTGACTTCACACACCTCCATTCTGAGTTCACACACCTTCATTCGGTGACTTCACACACCTCCATTCGGACTTCACACACCTCCATTCTATGACTTCCCACACTTCCTTTCTATGACTTCACACTCCTCCATTCTGTGACTTCACACACCTCCATTCTGTGACTTCACACACCTCCATTCTATGAATTCACACACCTCCATTCTGTGACTTCACACACCTCCATTTTATGACTTCACACACCTACATTCTATGACTTCACACATATACATTTTATGACTTCGCACATCCGTTTTGACTTCACACACCTCCAATATATGACTTCAAACACCTGAATTCTGTGACTTCACACACTGCCCTTCTATGACTTCATTCCTGTCCATTCTGTGACTTCACACACCTCCATTCTATGACTTCACACACCTCCATTCTGTAACTTCACACACCTACAGTCTCCGACTTCACACCCCTCCAATTTGATTTCACATACCTCCATTCCATGATTCACAAACCTCCATTCTCTGACTACACACACCTCCATTCTGTGACTTCTCAAACCTCCATTCTATGACTTCACACACTTCCCTTGTGACGTCGCACACCTCCATTCTATGAGTTCACACACCTCCATTCTATGACTTCACACACCTCCATTCTGACTTCACGCACGTCTATTCTATGAATTCACAAACCTCCATTCTGACTTCACACACCTCCATTCTATGACTTCACACAGCTCCATTTTGACTTCACACACCTCCATTCTGTGACTTCACACACCTCCATTCTATGATTTCACACACCTCCATTCTGTGACTTCACACAACTCCATTCTATGACTTCACACACCTCCATTCTGTGACTTCACACACCTACACTGTAACTTCACACACCTCCATTCTATGAGTTCACACACCTGCATTCTGACCTCACACACCTCCATTCTATGACTTCACACACCTACTTTCTGTGACTTCACAAACCTACATTGTGACTTCACACACCTCCATTCTGTGACTTCACAAACATCCATTCTATGATTTCACACACCTCCATTCTATGACTTCACACACCTCCATTCTGTGACTTCACACCTCCATTCTATGACTTCACACACCTAAATTCTGTGACTTCACACACCTCCATTCTATGATTTCATACACCTCCATTCTATGATTTCATACACCTCCGTTCTGTGACTTCACACACCTCCATTCTGTGACTTCACACACCTCCATTCTGTGACTTCACACCTCCATTCGATGACTTCACACACCTTCATTCTTTGACTTCCCACACCTCCATTTTCACTTAACACACCTCCATTCTGTGACTTCACACACTTTCATTTGTGACTTCTCACACCATCTTTTTGACTTCACACATCCCCATTCTGTGACTTCCCACACCTCCATTCTGTGACTTCACACACCTCCGTTTTGACTTCACACACTTCCATTCTGTGACTTCACACACCTCCATTCTGTGACTTAACACACCTCCATTCTGTGACTTCACACACCTCCCTTCCGGGACTTCACACACCTCCATTCTATGACTTCACACACCTCCATTCTATGACATCACACACCTCCATTCTATGACTTCACACACTTCCATTCTATGACTTCACACACCTCCATTCTATGACTTCGCACACCTCCATTCTAGGACTTCACACACCTGCATTCTGACTTCACACACCTCCATTCTATGACTTCATACACCCCCATTCTATGACTTCATACACCAACATTCTATGACTTCACACACCTCCGTTCTGTGACTTCACACACCTCCATTCTGACTTCACATTCCTCCATGCTATGACATCACACACCTCCAATCTATGACTTCACACATCTCCTTTCTGTAACTTCCCACACTTCCAATGTTTGACTTCACAAACCTCCATTCCATGACTTCACACACCTCCATTCTATGAGTTCACACACATCCATTCTTTGCCTTCACATACCTCCATTTTGACTTCACACACCTACATTCTGTGACTTCACACACCTCCATTTGTGACTTCACACACCACCATTTTGACTTCAAACACCTCCATTCTGTGACTTCACACACCTCCATTCTGTGACTTCACACACCTCCATTTTGACTTCACACACTTCCATTCTGTGACGTCACATACCTCCATTCTGTGACTTCACACACCACCATTGTTTGACTTCACACACCTCCATTCTTTGACTTCACACACCTCCATTCCACGACTTCACTCACCTCCATTCTATGAGTTCACACACATCCATTCTATGTGTTCAAACACCACAATTTTGTCTTCACACACCTCCATTCTATGACTTTACACACCTTCATTCTTAATTCAGAAACATCCATTCTATGACTTCACACACCTCCATTCTATGACTTCGCAACCCTCCATTCTGTGACTTCAAACACCTCCATTCTGAGTTCACACACCTTCATTCGGTGACTTCACACACCTCCATTCTGACTTCACACACGTCCATTCTATGACTTCCCACACGTCCTTTCTATGACTTCACACACCTCCATTCTGAGTTCACACACCTCCATTCGTTGACTTCACACATCTCCATTCTGACTTCACACACCTCCATTCTATGACTTCACACACTTCCATTCTATGACTATACACACCTCCATTCTTTGACTTCACAAACTTCCATTCTGAGTTCACACACCTCCATTCTTTGACTTCACACACCTCCATTCTGTGACTTCACACACCTCCATTGTGTGACTTCACACACTTCCATTCTATGACTTCACACACCTCCATTTTTTAACGTCACACACCTCCATTCTGTGACTTCACACACCTCCATTCTATGACCTCACACACCCTCATTCTATGATTTCACACACCTCCATTCTATGTCTTCACACATCCATTTTGACTTCACACACCTCTAATATATGACTTCAAACACCTCAATTCTGTGACTTCACACACCTCCATCCTATGACTTCATTACGTCCATTCTGTGACTTCACACACCTCCATTCTATGACTTCACAAACTTCCATTCTATGACTTCACACACCTCCATTCTATGATTTCACACATCTATTTTTACTTCACACACCTAAAATATATGACTTCAAACACCTCAATACTGAGACTTCACACACCTCCATTCTATGACTTCATACCTGTCCATTCTGTGACTTCACACACCTCCATTCTGTGACTTCACAAACCTCCATTCCATCATTTCACACACCTTCCTTCTATGACTTCACACACTTCCATTCTATGATTTCACATACCTCCATGCTATGACTTCACACACCTCCATTCTGTGACTTCACACACCTCCATTTTTACTTCTCACACCTCCATTCTGTGACTCCACACACCTCCATTCTATGACTTCACACACTTCCATTGTGACGTCACACACCTCCATTCTGTGACTTCACACACCTCCTTTCTATGACTTCACACACCTCCATTCTGACTTCACACTCCTCCATTCTGTGACTTCACACACCTCCCTTCCGGGACTTCACACACCTCCATTCTATGACTTCACATACCTCCATTCTATGACATCACACACCTCCATTCTATGACTTCACACACTTCCATTCTATGACTTCACACACCTCCAGTCTATGACTTCACACACCTCCATTCTGTGACTTCACACACCTGCATTCTGACTTCATACACCTCCATTCTATGACTTCATACACCCCCATTCTATGACTTCACACACCAACATTCTATGACTTCACACACCTCCATTCTGTGCTTTCACACACCTCCATTCTGACTTCACACTCCTCCATTCTATGACTTCACACACCTCCATTCTATGACTTCACACATCTCCTTTCTGTAACTTCCCACACTTCCAATGTTTGACTTCACAAACCTCCATTCCATGACGTCACACACCTCCATTCTATGACTTCACACACCTCCATTCTTTGACTTCACACACCTCCATTTTGACTTCACACACCTACATTCTGTGACTTCACACACGTCCATTTGTGACTTAACACACCACCATTTTGACTTCAAACACCTCCATTCTGTGACTTCACACACCTCCATTCTGTGACTTCACACACCTCCATTTTGACTTCACACACTTCCATTCTGTGACGTCACACACCTCCATTCTGTGACTTCACACACCACCATTGTTTGACTTCACACACCTCCATTCTTTGACTTCACACACCTCCATTCCACGACTTCACACACATCCATTCTGTGAGTTCACAGACATCCATTCTATGAGTTCACACACCACAATTTTGTCTTCACACACCTACATTCTATGACTCTACACACCTTCATTCTTAATTCAGAAACATCCATTCTATGACTTCACACACCTCCATTCTATGACTTCGCAAACCTCCATTCTGTGACTTCACACACCTCCATTCTGAGTTCACACACCTTCATTCGGTGACTTCACACACCTCCATTCGGACTTCACACACCTCCATTCTATGACTTCCCACACTTCCTTTCTATGACTTCACACACCTCCATTCTGTGACTTCACACACCTCCATTCTGTGACTTCACACACCTCCATTCTATGAATTCACACACCTCCATTCTGTGACTTCACACACCTCCATTTTATGACTTCACACACCTACATCCTATGACTTCACACATCTACATTTTATGACTTCGCACATCCGTTTTGACTTCACACACCTCCAATATATGACTTCAAACACCTGAATTCTGTGACTTCACACACCGCCCTTCTATGACTTCATTCCCGTCCATTCTGTGACTTCACACACCTCCATTCTATGACTTCACACACCTCCATTCTGTAACTTCACACACCTCCAGTCTCCGACTTCACACCCCTCCAATTTGATTTCACATACCTCCATTCCATGATTCACAAACCTCCATTCTCTGACTACACACACCTCCATTCTGTGACTTCTCAAACCTCCATTCTATGACTTCACACACTTCCCTTGTGACGTCGCACACCTCCATTCTATGAGTTCACACACCTCCATTCTATGACTTCACACACCTCCATTCTGACTTCACGCACGTCTATTCTATGAATTCACAAACCTCCATTCTGACTTCACACACCTCCATTCTGTGACTTCACACACCTCCATTCTATGATTTCACACACCTCCATTCTGTGACTTCACACAACTCCATTCTATGACTTCACACACCTCCATTCTGTGACTTCACACACCTACACTGTAACTTCACACACCTCCATTCTATGAGTTCACACACCTGCATTCTGACCTCACACACCTCCATTCTATGACTTCACACACCTACTTTCTGTGACTTCACAAACCTACATTGTGACTTCACACACCTCCATTCTGTGACTTCACAAACATCCATTCTATGATTTCACACACCTCCATTCTACGACTTCACACACCTCCATTCTGTGACTTCACACCTCCATTCTATGACTTCACACACCTAAATTCTGTGACTTCACACACCTCCATTCTATGATTTCATACACCTCCATTCTATGATTTCATACACCTCCGTTCTGTGACTTCACACACCTCCATTCTGTGACTTCACACACCTCCATTCTGTGACTTCACACCTCCATTCGATGACTTCACACACCTTCATTCTTTGACTTCCCACACCTCCATTTTCACTTAACACACCTCCATTCTGTGACTTCACACACTTTCATTTGTGACTTCTCACACCATCTTTTTGACTTCACACATCCCCATTCTGTGACTTCCCACACCTCCATTCTGTGACTTCACACACGTCCGTTTTGACTTCACACACTTCCATTCTGTGACTTCACAGACCTCCATTCTGTGACTTAACACACCTCCATTCTGTGACTTCACACACCTCCCTTCCGGGACTTCACACACCTCCATTCTATGACTTCACACACCTCCATTCTATGACATCACACACCTCCATTCTATGACTTCACACACTTCCATTCTATGACTTCACACACCTCCATTCTATGACTTCGCACACCTCCATTCTAGGACTTCACACACCTGCATTCTGACTTCACACACCTCCATTCTATGACTTCATACACCCCCATTCTATGACTTCATACACCAACATTCTATGACTTCACACACCTCCGTTCTGTGACTTCACACACCTCCATTCTGACTTCACATTCCTCCATGCTATGACATCACACACCTCCAATCTATGACTTCACACATCTCCTTTCTGTAACTTCCCACACTTCCAATGTTTGACTTCACAAACCTCCATTCCATGACTTCACACACCTCCATTCTATGAGTTCACACACATCCATTCTTTGCCTTCACATACCTCCATTTTGACTTCACACACCTACATTCTGTGACTTCACACACCTCCATTTGTGACTTCACACACCACCATTTTGACTTCACACACTTCCATTCTGTGACGTCACATACCTCCATTCTGTGACTTCACACACCTCCATTCTGTGACTTCACACACCTCCATTTTGACTTCACACACTTCCATTCTGTGACGTCACATACCTCCATTCTGTGACTTCACACACCACCATTGTTTGACTTCACTCACCTCCATTCTTTGACTTCACACACCTCCATTCCACTACTTCACTCACCTCCATTCTATGAGTTCACACACATCCATTCTATGTGTTCAAACACCACAATTTTGTCTTCACACACCTCCATTCTATGACTTTACACACCTTCATTCTTAATTCAGAAACATCCATTCTATGACTTCACACACCTCCATTCTATGACTTCGCAACCCTCCATTCTGTGACTTCAAACACCTCCATTCTGAGTTCACACACCTTCATTCGGTGACTTCACACACCTCCATTCTGACTTCACACACCTCCATTCTATGACTTCCCACACGTCCTTTCTATGACTTCACACACCTCCATTCTGAGTTCACACACCTCCATTCGTTGACTTCACACATCTCCATTCTGACTTCACACACCTCCATTCTATGACTTCACACACTTCCATTCTATGACTATACACACCTCCATTCTTTGACTTCACAAACTTCCATTCTGAGTTCACACACCTCCATTCTTTGACTTCACACACCTCCATTCTGTGACTTCACACACCTCCATTGTGTGACTTCACAAACTTCCATTCTATGACTTCACACACCTCCATTTTTTAACGTCACACACCTCCATTCTGTGACTTCACACACCTCCATTCTATGACCTCACACACCCTCATTTTATGATTTCACACACATCCATTCTATGTCTTCTCACATCCATTTTGACTTCACACACCTCTAATATATGACTTCAAACACCTCAATTCTGTGACTTCACACACCTCCATCCTATGACTTCATTACGTCCATTCTGTGACTTCACACACCTCCATTCTATGACTTCACACACTTCCATTCTATGACTTCACACACCTCCATTCTATGATTTCACACATCTATTTTTACTTCACACACCTAAAATATATGACTTCAAACACCTCAATACTGAGACTTCACACACCTCCATTCTATGACTTCATACCTGTCCATTCTGTGACTTCACACACCTCCATTCTATGACTTCACACACCTCCATTCTGTGACTTCATCCACCTCCATTCGGTGACTTCACACACTTCCATTCTCCGACTTCACACCCCTCCTATTTGACTTCACATACCTCCATTCTATGACTTCACAAACCTCCATTCTGTGACTTCACACACCTCCATTCTGTGACTTCACAAACCTCCATTCCATCATTTCACACACCTCCCTTCTATGACTTCACACACCTCCATTTTATGACGTCACACAACTCCATTATGAATTCACACACCTCCATTATGTGACTTCACACACCTCCATTCTATGACTTCACACACCTCCATTCTATGACTTCACACACCTTCATTCTGTGACTTCACACACCTCCATTCTATGACTTCACACACTTCCATTCTATGATTTCACATACCTCCATTGTATGACTTCACACACCTCCATTCTGTGACTTCACACACCTCCATTTTTACTTCTCACACCTCCATTCTGTGACTTCACACACCTCCATTCTATGACTTCACACACTTCCATTGTGACGTCACACACCTCCATTCTTTGACTTCACACACCTCCTTTCTATGACTTCACACACCTCCATTCTGACTTCACACACCTCCATTCTGTGACTTCACACACCTCCCCTCCGGGACTTCACACACCTCCATTCTATGACTTCACACACCTCCATTCTATGACATCACACACCTCCATTCTATGACTTCACACACTTCCATTCTATGACTTCATACACCTCCAGTCTATGACTTCACACACCTCCATTCTATGACTTCACACACCTGCATTCTGACTTCACACACCTCCATTCTATGACTTCATACACCCCCATTCTATGACTTCACACACCAACATTCTATGACTTCACACACCTCCATTCTGTGCTTTCACACACCTCCATTCTGACTTCACACTTCTCCATTCTATGACTTCACACACCTCCATTCTATGACTTCACACATCTCCTTTCTGTAACTTCACACACTTCCAATGTTTGACTTCACAAACCTCCATTCCATGACGTCACACACCTCCATTCTATGACTTCACACACCTCCATTCTTTGACTTCACACACCTCCATTTTGACTTCACACACCTACATTCTGTGACTTCACACACGTCCATTTGTGACTTAACACACCACCATTTTGACTTCAAACACCTCCATTCTGTGACTTCACACACCTCCATTCTGTGACTTCACACACCTCCATTTTGACTTCACACACTTCCATTCTGTGACGTCACACACCTCCATTCTGTGACTTCACACACCACCATTGTTTGACTTCACACACCTCCATTCTTTGACTTCACACACCTCTATTCCACGACTTCACACACCTCCATTCTGTGAGTTCACAGACATCCATTCTATGAGTTCACACACCACAATTTTGTCTTCACACACCTACATTCTATGACTTTACACACCTTCATTCTTAATTCAGAAACATCCATTCTATGACTTCACACACCTCCATTCTATGACTTCGCAACCCTCCATTCTGTGACTTCACACACCTCCATTCTGAGTTCACACACCTTCATTCGGTGACTTCACACACCTCCATTCCGACTTCACACACCTCCATTCTATGACTTCCCACACTTCCTTTCTATGACTTCACACACCTCCATTCTGTGACATGACACACCTCCATTCTGTGATTTCACACACCTCCATTCTATGAATTCACACACCTCCATTCTGTGACTTCACACACCTCCATTTTATGACTTCACACACCTACATTCTATGACTTCACACATCTACATTTTATGACTTCACACATCCGTTTTGACTTCACACACCTCCAATATATGACTTCAAACACCTGAATTCTGTGACTTCACACACCGCCCTTCTATGACTTCATTCCCGTCCATTCTGTGACTTCACACACCTCCATTCTATGACTTCACACACCTCCATTCTGTAACTTCACACACCTCAAGTTTCCGACTTCACACCCCTCCAATTTGATTTCACATACCTCCATTCCATGACTTCACAAACCTCCATTCTCTGACTACACACACCTCCATTCTGTGACTTCTCAAACTTCCATTCTATGACTTCACACACTTCCCTTGTGACGTCGCACACCTCCATTCTATGAGTTCATACACCTCCATTCTATGACTTCACAAACCTCCATTCTGACTTCACGCACGTCTATTCTATGAATTCACAAACCTCCATTCTGACTTCACACAACTCGATTCTATGTCTTCACACAGCTCCATTTTGACTTCACACACCTCCATTCTGTGACTTCACACACCTCCATTCTATGATTTCACACACCTCCATTCTGTGACTTCACACAACTCCATTCTATGACCTCACACACCTCCATTCTGTGACTTCACACACCTACACTGTAACTTCACACACCTCCATTCTATGAGTTCACATACCTGCATTCTGACCTCACACACCTCCATTCTATGACTTCACACACCTACTTTCTGTGACTTCACACACCTACATCGTGACTTCACACACCTCCATTCTGTGACTTCACAAACATCCATTCTATGATTTCACACACCTCCATTCTATGACTTCACACACCTCCATTTTATGACGTCACACACCTACATTTTGACTTCACACACCTACATTATGTGACTTCACACACCTCCCTTCTGTGACTTCACACACCTCCATTCTATGACTTCACACACCTTCATTCTGTGACTTCACACACCGCCATTCTATGACTCTACACACTTCCGTTCTATGATTTCACACACCTCCATTCTGTGACTTAACACACCTCCATTTTGACTTCTCACACCTCCATTCTGTGACTTCACACACCTCCATTCTATGACTTCACACACTTCCATTGTGAAGTCACACACTTCCATTCTATGAGTTCACACACCTCCATTCTATGACTTCACATACCTCCATTCTGACTTCACACAACTCCATTCTATGACTTCCCACACTGCCTTTCTATGACTTCACCCAGCTCCATTTTATGACTTCACACACCTCCATTCTGTGACTTCACACACCTCCATTCTATGACCTCACACGCCCTCATTCTATGATTTCACACACCTACATTCTATGACTTCACACATCCATTTTGACTTCACACACCTCCAATATATGACTTCAAACACCTCAATTCTGTGACTTCACACACCTCAATTCTATTACTTCATACCCTCCATTCTTTGACTTCACACACCTCCATTCTATGACTTCACACAGTTCCATTCTCTGACTGCACACACCTCCATTCTGTGACTTTACACACCTCCATTCTGAGTTCACACACCTCCATTCTGTTACGTCACACACCTCCATTCTGTGACTTCCCACACCTCCGTTCTGTGACTTCACACACCTCCATTCTATGATTTCACACACCTCCATTTTATGACGTTACACACCTCCATTTTGACTTCACACACCTCCATTATGTGACTTCACACACCTCCCTTATGTGACTTCACACACCTCCATTCTATGACTTCACACACCTTCATTCTGTGACTTCACACACTTCCATTCGATGGTTTCACATACCTTCATGCTATGACTTCACACACCTCCATTCTGTGACTACACACACCTCCATTCTATGACTTCACACACCTCCATTCTGTGACTTCTCACACCTCCATTCTATGACTTCACACACCTCCTTTATTTGACTTCACACACCTCCATTCTGTATTCACACACCTCAATTTTGTGACTTCACACACCTCCATTCTGACTTCACACACCTCCATTCTATGGCCTCACAAACCTCCATTCTGTGACTTCACACACCTCCATTCTGAGTTCATACAACTCCATTCGGTGACTTCACGCATCCATTTTGACTGCACACATCTCCAATATATGACATCAAACATCTCAATTCTGTGACTTCACACACCTCCATTTTATGAGTTCATACCGTGCATTCTGTGACTTCACACATCTCCATTCTATGACTTCACACACTTCCATTCTATCACTTCACAAACCTAAATTCTGTGACTTTACACACCTCCATTCTGAGTTCACACACCTCCATTCCGTGACTTCACACACCTCCATTCTAAGACTTCCCACACCTCCATTCTGTGACTTCACACACCTCCATTCTATGACTTCACACACCTAAATTCTGTGACTTCACACACCTCCATTCTATGATTTCATACACCTCCATTCTATGATTTCATACACCTCCGTTCTGTGACTTCACACACCTCCATTCTGTGACTTCACACACCTCCATTCTGTGACTTCACACCTCCATTCGATGACTTCACACACCTTCATTCTTTGACTTCCCACACCTCCATTTTCACTTAAGACACCTCCATTCTGTGACTTCACACACTTTCATTTGTGACTTCTCACACCATCTTTTTGACTTCACACATCCCCATTCTGTGACTTCCCACACCTCCATTCTGTGACTTCACACACCTCCGTTTTGACTTCACACACTTCCATTCTGTGACTTCACACACCTCCATTCTGTGACTTAACACACCTCCATTCTGTGACTTTACACACCTCCCTTCCGGGACTTCACACACCTCCATTCTATGACTTCACACACTTCCATTCTATGACATCACACACATCCATTCTATGACTTCACACACTTCCATTCTATGACTTTACACACCTCCATTCTATGACTTCATACACCCCCATTCTATGACTTCATACACCAACATTCTATGACTTCACACACCTCCGTTCTGTGACTTCACACACCTCCATTCTGACTTCACATTCCTCCATGCTATGACATCACACACCTCCAATCTATGACTTCACACATCTCCTTTCTGTAACTTCCCACACTTCCAATGTTTGACTTCACAAACCTCCATTCCATGACTTCACACACCTCCATTCTATGAGTTCACACACATCCATTCTTTGCCTTCACATACCTCCATTTTGACTTCACACACCTACATTCTGTGACTTCACACAACTCCATTTGTGACTTCACACACCACCATTTTGACTTCAAACACCTCCATTCTGTGACTTCACACACCTCCATTCTGTGACTTCACACACCTCCATTTTGACTTCACACACTTCCATTCTGTGACGTCACACACCTCCATTCTGTGACTTCACACACCACCATTGTTTGACTTCACACACCTCCATTCTTTGACTTCACACACCTCCATTCCACGACTTCACTCACCTCCATTCTATGAGTTCACACACATCCATTCTATGAGTTCACACACCACAATTTTGTCTTCACACACCTCCATTCTATGACTTTACACACCTTCATTCTTAATTCAGAAACATCCATTCTATGACTTCACACACCTCCATTCTATGACTTCGCAACCCTCCATTCTGTGACTTCACACACCTCCATTCTGAGTTCACACACCTTCATTCGGTGACTTCACACACCTCAATTCTGACTTCACACACCGCCATTCTATGACTTCCCACACGTCCTTTCTATGACTTCACACACCTCCATTCTGAGTTCACACACCTCTATTCGTTGACTTCACACATCTCCATTCTGACTTCACACACCTCCATTCTATGACTTCACACACTTCCATTCTATGACTATACACACCTCCATTCTTTGACTTCACAAACCTCCATTCTGAGTTCACACACCTCCATTCTGTGACTTCACACACCTCCATTGTGTGACTTCACACACCTCCATTGTGTGACTTCACACACTTCCATTCTATGACTTCACACACCTCCATTTTTTAACGTCACACACCTCCATTCTGTGACTTCACACACCTCCATTCTATGACCTCACACACCCTCATTATATGATTTCACACACCTCCATTCTATGTCTTCACACATCCATTTTGACTTCACACACCTCTAATATATGACTTCAAACACCTCAATTCTGTGACTTCACACACCTCCATCCTATGACTTCATTACGTCCATTCTGTGACTTCACACACCTCCATTCTATGACTTCACACACTTCCATTCTATGACTTCACACACCTCCATTCTATGATTTCACACATCTATTTTTACTTCACACACCTAAAATATATGACTTCAAACACCTCAATACTGAGACTTCACACACCTCCATTCTATGACTTCATACCTGTCCATTCTGTGACTTCACACACCTCCATTCTGTGACTTCATCCACCTCCATTCGGTGACTTCACACACTTCCATTCTCCGACTTCACACCCCTCCAATTTGACTTCACATACCTCCATTCTATGACTTTACACACCTTCATTCTGTGACTTCACACACCTCCATTCTATGACTTCACACACTTCCATTCTATGATTTCACATACCTCCATGCTATGACTTCGCACACCTCCATTCTGTGACTTCACACACCTCCATTTTTACTTCTCACACCTCCATTCTGTGACTTCACACACCTCCAATCTATGACTTCACACACTTCCATTGTGACGTCACACACCTCCATTCTATGAGTTCACACACCTCCTTTCTATGACTTCACACACCTCCATTCTGACTTCACACACCTGCATTCTATGACTTCACAGACCTCGAATATGTGACTTCACTCACCTCCACTCTATGACTTCACACTCCTTCTTGCTATGACTTCCCACACCTCCTTTCTATGACTTCACCCAGCTCCATTTTATGACTTCACACACCTCCATTCTGTGACTTCACACCTCAATTCTATGACTTCACACACCTAAATTCTGTGACTTCACACACCTGCATTCTATGATTTCATACACCTCCATTCTATGATTTCATACACCTCCGTTCTGTGACTTCACACACCTCCATTCTGTGACTTCACACACCTCCATTCTGTGACTTCACACCTCCATTCGATGACTTCACACACCTTCATTCTTTGAATTCCCACACCTCCATTTTCACTTAACACACCTCCATTCTGTGACTTCACACACTTTCATTTGTGACTTCTCACACCATCTTTTTGACTTAACATATCCCCTTTCTGTGACTTCCCACACCTCCATTCTGTGACTTCACACACCTCCGTTTTGACTTCACACACTTCCATTCTGTGATTTCACACACCTCCATTCTATGACTTCACACAGCTCCATTCTGTGACTTCATCCACCTCCATTCGGTGACTTCACACACTTCCATTCTCCGACTTCACACCCCTCCTATTTGACTTCACATACCTCCATTCTATGACTTCACAAACCTCCATTCTGTGACTTCACACACCTCCATTCTGTGACTTCACAAACCTCCATTCCATCATTTCACACACCTCCCTTCTATGACTTCACACACCTCCATTTTATGACGTCACACAACTCCATTATGAATTCACACACCTCCATTATGTGACTTCACACACCTCCCTTATGTGAATTCACACACCTCCATTCTATGACTTCACACACCTTCATTCTGTGACTTCACACACCTCCATTCTATGACTTCCCACACTTCCATTCTATGATTTCACATACCTCCATGCTGTGACTTCACACACCTCCATTCTGTGACATCACACACCTCCATTTTTACTTCTCACACCTCCATTCTGTGACTTCACACACCTCCATTCTATGACTTGACACACTTCCATTGTGACCTCACACACCTCCATTCTATGAGTTCACACACCTCCTTTCTATGACTTCACACACCTCCATTCTGACTTCACACACCTGCATTCTATGACTTCCCATACCTCCATTCTGTGACTTCACACACCTTCATTCTGTGACTTCACACACCTACATTCTATGACTTCACACATCTCCATTCTGAGTTCACACAACAATATTTTGTGACTTCACCCATCTCCATTCTGACTTCACACTCCTCCATTCTTTGACTTCACACACTTCCATTCTATGACTTTACACACCTCCATTCTGTGACTTCACAAACCTCCATTCTGAGTTCACACACCTCCATTCTGTGACTTCACACACCTCCATTCTGTGACTTCACACACCTCCATTGTGTGACTTCACACACTTCCATTCTATGACTTCACACACCTCCATTTTATAACTTCACACATCTCCATTCTGTGACTTCACACACCTCTATTCTATGACCTCACACACCCTCATTCTATGATTTCACACACCTCCATTCTATGACTTCACACATCAATTTTGACTTCACACACCTCTAATATATGGCTTCAAACACCTCAATTGTTTGACTTCACACACCTCCATTCTATGACTTCATACCGTCCATTCTGTGACTTCACACACCTCCATTCTGTGACTTCACACACTTCCATTCTATGACTTCACACACTTCCATTCTATGATTTCACACATCGATTTTGACTTCACACACCTAAAATATATGACTTCAAACACCTCAATACTGTGACTTCGAACACCTCCATTCTGACATCACACACCTCCATTCTATGTCTTCAAACCCGTCCATTCTCTGACTTCACACACCTCCATTCTATGACTTCACACACCTCCATTCTGTGACTTCACCCACCTCCATTCTGTGACTTCACACACTTCCATTCTCCGACTTCACACCCCTCCAATTTGACTTCACATACCTCCATTCTATGACTTCAAAAACCTCCATTCTCGGACTTCACACACCTACATTCTGTGACATCACAAACCTCCATTCTATGATTTCACACACCTCCATTCTATGACTTCACACACCTCCATTTTTTGACGTCACACACCTCCATTTTGACTTCACACAGCTCCATTATGTGACTTCACACACCTCCCTTCTGTGACTTCACACACCTCCATTCTATGACTTCACACACCTTCATTCTGTGACTTCACACACCTCCATTCTATGACTTCACACACTTCCATTCTATGATTTCACATACCTCCATGCTATGACTTAACACACCTCCATTCTGTGACTTCACACACCTCCATTTTGACTTCTCACACCTCCATTCTATGAGTTCACACACCTCCATTCTATGACTTCACACACCTCCATTCTGACTTCACACACCTCCATTCTATGACTTCACAGACCTCATTTCTATGACTTCACCCTGCTCCATTTTATGACTTCACACACCTCCATTCTGTGACTTCACACACCTCCATTCTATGACCTCACACGCCCTCATTCTATGATTTCACACACCTCCATTCTATGACTTCACACATCCATTTTGACTTCACATACCTCCCATATATGACTTCAAACACCTCAATTCTGTGACTTCACACACCTTTATTCTATGACTTCATAGCCTCCATTCTTTGACTTCACATACCTCCATTCTATGACTTCACACACTTCCATTCTCTGAGTTCACACACCTCCTTTCTGTGACTTTATACACGTCCATTCTGAGTTCACACACCTCCATTCTGTGACGTCACACACCTCCATTATGTGACTTCACAAACCTCCATTCTATGATTTCACACACCTCCATTCTATGACTTCACACACCTCCATTTTATGATGTCACACACCTTCATTTTGACTTCACACATCTCCATTATGAACTTTACACACGTCCCTTCTGTGACTTCACACACCTCCATTCTATGACTTCACACACCTTCATTGTATGACTTCACACACCTCCATTCTATGACTTCACACACTTCCATTCTATGATTTCACATACCTCCATGCTATGACTTCACACACCTCCATTCTGTGACTTCACAAACCTCCATTCTATGATTTCACACACCTCCATTCTATGACTTCACACACCTCCATTTTAGGACATCACACACCTCCATTTTGACTTCCCACACCTCCATTCTTTGACTTCACACAACTCCATTCTATGACTTCCCACACTTCCATTGTGACCTCACACACCTCCATTCTATGAGTTCACACACCTCCATTCTATAACTTCACACAACTCCATTGTGACTTCACACACCTCCATTCTATGACTTCACACACCTCCATTCTATGACATTACACACCTCCATTCTGATTCAACACTCCTCCATCTACAACTTCACACACCTCCATTCTGTGACTTCACACACCAGCATTGTTTGACTTCACACAACTCCATTATTTGACTTCACACACATCCATTCCACGACTTCACACACCTCCATTCTATGAGTTCACACACATCCATTCTATGAGTTCACACACCACAATTTTGTCTCCACACACCTCCACTGTATGACTTCACACAACTTCATTCTTAATTCAGAAACATACATTCTATGACTTCACACACCTCCATTCTATGACTTCACAAACCTCCATTCTGTGACTTCACACACCTCCATTCTGTGACTTCACACCCGTCCATTCTGTGACTTTACACACCTCCATTCTCCGACTTCACACCCCTCCAATTTGACTTCACATACCTCCATTCTATGACTTCACAAACATCCATTCTGTGACTTCACACACCTCCATTTTGTGACTTCACACACCTCCATTCTATGATTTCACACACCTCCATTCTGTGACTTCACACACCTCCATTCTATGATTTCACAAACCTCCATTGTGACTTCACACACCTCCATTCTGTGACTTCACAAACCTCCATTCTATGATTTCACACACCTCCATTCTATGACTTCACACACCTCCATTTTATGATGTCACACACCTTCATTTTGACTTCACACATCTCCATTATGTGACTTCACACGCGTCCCTTCTGTGACTTCACACACATCCATTCTATGACGTCACACACTTCCATTCTATGATTTCACATACCTCCATGTTATGACTTCACACACCTCCATTCTGTGACTTCACACACCTCCATTCTGAGTTCACACACCTCCATTCTGTGACTTCACAAACCTCCATTCTATGATTTCACACACCTCCATTCTATGACTTCACACACCTCCCTTTTAGGACATCACACATCTCCATTTTGACTTCCCACACTTCCATTTTTGACTTCACACAACTCCATTCAATGACTTCACACACTTCCATTGTGACCTCACACACATCGGTTCTATGAGTTCACACACCTCCATTCTGTGACTTCACACACCACCATTGTTTGACTTCAGACACCTCCATTCTTTGACTTCACACACCTCCATTCCACGACTTCACTCACCTCCATTCTATGAGTTCACACACATCCATTCTATGAGTTCACACACCACAATTTTGTCTTCACATACCTCCATTCTATGACTTTACACACCTTCATTCTTAATTCAGAAACATCCATTCTATGACTTCACACACCTCCATTCTATGACTTCGCAACCCTCCATTCTGTGACTTCACACACCTCCATTCTGAGTTCACACACCTTCATTCGGTGACTTCACACACCTCAATTCTGACTTCACACACCGCCATTCTATGACTTCCCACACGTCCTTTCTATGACTTCACACACCTCCATTCTGAGTTCACACACCTCAATTCGTTGACTTCACACATCTCCATTCTGACTTCACACACCTCCATTCTATGACTTCACACACTTCCATTCTATGACTATACACACCTCCATTCTTTGACTTCACAAACCTCCATTCTGAGTTCACACACCTCCATTCTGTGACTTCACACACCTCCATTGTGTGACTTCACACACCTCCATTGTGTGACTTCACACACTTCCATTCTATGACTTCACACACCTCCATTTTTTAACGTCACACACCTCCATTCTGTGACTTCACACACCTCCATTCTATGACCTCACACACCCTCATTATATGATTTCACACACCTCCATTCTATGTCTTCACACATCCATTTTGACTTCACACACCTCTAATATATGACTTCAAACACCTCAATTCTGTGACTTCACACACCTCCATCCTATGACTTCATTACGTCCATTCTGTGACTTCACACACCTCCATTCTATGACTTCACACACTTCCATTCTATGACTTCACACACCTCCATTCTATGATTTCACACATCTATTTTTACTTCACACACCTAAAATATATGACTTCAAACACCTCAATACTGAGACTTCACACACCTCCATTCTATGACTTCATACCTGTCCATTCTGTGACTTCACACACCTCCATTCTGTGACTTCATCCACCTCCATTCGGTGACTTCACACACTTCCATTCTCCGACTTCACACCCCTCCAATTTGACTTCACATACCTCCATTCTATGACTTTACACACCTTCATTTTGTGACTTCACACACCTCCATTCTATGACTTCACACACTTCCATTCTATGATTTCACATACCTCCATGCTATGACTTCGCACACCTCCATTCTGTGACTTCACACACCTCCATTTTTACTTCTCACACCTCCATTCTGTGACTTCACACACCTCCAATCTATGACTTCACACACTTCCATTGTGACGTCACACACCTCCATTCTATGAGTTCACACACCTCCTTTCTATGACTTCACACACCTCCATTCTGACTTCACACACCTGCATTCTATGACTTCACAGACCTCGAATATGTGACTTCACTCACCTCCACTCTATGACTTCACACTCCTTCTTGCTATGACTTCCCACACCTCCTTTCTATGACTTCACCCAGCTCCATTTTATGACTTCACACACCTCCATTCTGTGACTTCACACCTCAATTCTATGACTTCACACACCTAAATTCTGTGACTTCACACACCTGCATTCTATGATTTCATACACCTCCATTCTATGATTTCATACACCTCCGTTCTGTGACTTCACACACCTCCATTCTGTGACTTCACACACCTCCATTCTGTGACTTCACACCTCCATTCGATGACTTCACACACCTTCATTCTTTGAATTCCCACACCTCCATTTTCACTTAACACACCTCCATTCTGTGACTTCACACACTTTCATTTGTGACTTCTCACACCATCTTTTTGACTTAACACATCCCCTTTCTGTGACTTCCCACACCTCCATTCTGTGACTTCACACACCTCCGTTTTGACTTCACACACTTCCATTCTGTGACTTCACACACCTCCATTCTATGACTTCACACAGCTCCATTCTGTGACTTCATCCACCTCCATTCGGTGACTTCACACACTTCCATTCCCCGACTTCACACCCCTCCTATTTGACTTCACATACCTCCATTCTATGACTTCACAAACCTCCATTCTGTGACTTCACACACCTCCATTCTGTGACTTCACAAACCTCCATTCCATCATTTCACACACCTCCCTTCTATGACTTCACACACCTCCATTTTATGACGTCACACAACTCCATTATGAATTCACACACCTCCATTATGTGACTTCACACACCTCCCTTATGTGAATTCACACACCTCCATTCTATGACTTCACACACCTTCATTCTGTGACTTCACACACCTCCATTCTATGACTTCCCACACTTCCATTCTATGATTTCACATACCTAAATGCTGTGACTTCACACACCTCCATTCTGTGACATCACACACCTCCATTTTTACTTCTCACACCTCCATTCTGTGACTTCACACACATCCATTCTATGACTTGACACACTTCCATTGTGACCTCACACACCTCCATTCTATGAGTTCACACACCTCCTTTCTATGACTTCACACACCTCCATTCTGACTTCACACACCTGCATTCTATGACTTCCCATACCTCCATTCTGTGACTTCACACACCTTCATTCTGTGACTTCACACACCTACATTCTATGACTTCACACATCTCCATTCTGAGTTCACACAACAACATTTTGTGACTTCACCCATCTCCATTCTGACTTCACACTCCTCCATTCTATGACTTCACACACTTCCATTCTATGACTTTACACACCTCCATTCTGTGACTTCACAAACCTCCATTCTGAGTTCACACACCTCCATTCTGTGACTTCACACACCTCCATTCTGTGACTTCACACACCTCCATTGTGTGACTTCACACACTTCCATTCTATGACTTCACACACCTCCATTTTATAACTTCACACATCTCCATTCTGTGACTTCACACACCTCTATTCTATGACCTCACACACCCTCATTCTATGATTTCACACACCTCCATTCTATGACTTCACACATCAATTTTGACTTCACACACCTCTAATATATGGCTTCAAACACCTCAATTGTTTGACTTCACACACCTCCATTCTATGACTTCATACCGTCCATTCTGTGACTTCACACACCTCCATTCTGTGACTTCACACACTTCCATTCTATGACTTCACACACCTCCATTCTATGATTTCACACATCGATTTTGACTTCACACACCTAAAATATATGACTTCAAACACCTCAATACTGTGACTTCGAACACCTCCATTCTGACATCACACACCTCCATTCCATGTCTTCAAACCCGTCCATTCTCTGACTTCACACACCTCCATTCTATGACTTCACACACCTCCATTCTGTGACTTCACCCACCTCCATTCTGTGGCTTCACACACTTCCATTCTCCGACTTCACACCCCTCCAATTTGACTTCACATACCTCCATTCTATGACTTCAAAAACCTCCATTCTCGGACTTCACACACCTACATTCTGTGACTTCACAAACCTCCATTCTATGATTTCACACACCTCCATTCTATGACTTCACACACCTCCATTTTTTGACGTCACACACCTCCATTTTGACTTCACACAGCTCCATTATGTGACTTCACACACCTCCCTTCTGTGACTTCACACACCTCCATTCTATGACTTCACACACCTTCATTCTGTGACTTCACACACCTCCATTCTATGACTTCACACACTTCCATTCTATGATTTCACATACCTCCATGCTATGACTTAACACACCTCCATTCTGTGACTTCACACACCTCCATTTTGACTTCTCACACCTCCATTCTATGAGTTCACACACCTCCATTCTATGACTTCACACACCTCCATTCTGACTTCACACACCTCCATTCTATGACTTCACAGACCTCATTTCTATGACTTCACCCTGCTCCATTTTATGACTTCACACACCTCCATTCTGTGACTTCACACACCTCCATTCTATGACCTCACACGCCCTCATTCTATGATTTCACACACCTCCATTCTATGACTTCACACATCCATTTTGACTTCACATACCTCCCATATATGACTTCAAACACCTCAATTCTGTGACTTCACACACCTTTATTCTATGACTTCATAGCCTCCATTCTTTGACTTCACATACCTCCATTCTATGACTTCACACACTTCCATTCTCTGAGTTCACACACCTCCATTCTGTGACTTTATACACGTCCATTCTGAGTTCACACACCTCCATTCTGTGACGTCACACACCTCCATTATGTGACTTCACAAACCTCCATTCTATGATTTCACACACCTCCATTCTATGACTTCACACACCTCCATTTTATGATGTCACACACCTTCATTTTGACTTCACACATCTCCATTATGAACTTTACACACGTCCCTTCTGTGACTTCACACACCTCCATTCTATGACTTCACACACCTTCATTGTATGACTTCACACACCTCCATTCTATGACTTCACACACTTCCATTCTATGATTTCACATACCTCCATGCTATGACTTCACACACCTCCATTCTGTGACTTCACAAACCTCCATTCTATGATTTCACACACCTCCATTCTATGACTTCACACACCTCCATTTTAGGACATCACACACCTCCATTTTGACTTCCCACACCTCCATTCTTTGACTTCACACAACTCCATTCTATGACTTCCCACACTTCCATTGTGACCTCACACACCTCCATTCTATGAGTTCACACACCTCCATTCTATAACTTCACACAACTCCATTGTGACTTCACACACCTCCATTCTATGACTTCACACACCTCCATTCTATGACATTACACACCTCCATTCTGATTCAACACTCCTCCATCTACAACTTCACACACCTCCATTCTGTGACTTCACACACCAGCATTGTTTGACTTCACACAACTCCATTATTTGACTTCACACACATCCATTCCACGACTTCACACACCTCCATTCTATGAGTTCACACACATCCATTCTATGAGTTCACACACCACAATTTTGTCTCCACACACCTCCACTGTATGACTTCACACAACTTCATTCTTAATTCAGAAACATACATTCTATGACTTCACACACCTCCATTCTATGACTTCACAAACCTCCATTCTGTGACTTCACACACCTCCATTCTGTGACTTCACACCCGTCCATTCTGTGACTTTACACACCTCCATTCTCCGACTTCACACCCCTCCAATTTGACTTCACATACCTCCATTCTATGACTTCACAAACATCCATTCTGTGACTTCACACACCTCCATTCTGTGACTTCACACACCTCCATTCTATGATTTCACACACCTCCATTCTGTGACTTCACACACCTCCATTCTATGATTTCACAAACCTCCATTGTGACTTCACACACCTCCATTCTGTGACTTCACAAACCTCCATTCTATGATTTCACACACCTCCATTCTATGACTTCACACACCTCCATTTTATGATGTCACACACCTTCATTTTGACTTCACACATCTCCATTATGTGACTTCACACGCGTCCCTTCTGTGACTTCACACACATCCATTCTATGACGTCACACACTTCCATTCTATGATTTCACATACCTCCATGTTATGACTTCACACACCTCCATTCTGTGACTTCACACACCTCCATTCTGAGTTCACACATCTCCATTCTGTGACTTCACAAACCTCCATTCTATGATTTCACACACCTCCATTCTATGACTTCACACACCTCCCTTTTAGGACATCACACACCTCCATTTTGACTTCCCACACTTCCATTTTTGACTTCACACAACTCCATTCAATGACTTCACACACTTCCATTGTGACCTCACACACATCGGTTCTATGAGTTCACACACCTCCATTCTGTGACTTCACACACCAGCATTGTTTCACTTCACACACCTCTATTCTTTGACTTCACACACCTCCATTCCACGACTTCACACACCTCCAGTCTATGAGTTCACACACATCCATTCTATGAGTTCACACACCACAATTTTTTCTTCACACACCTCCATTCTGTGACTTCACACAACTTCCTTCTTAATTCAGAAACATACATTCTATGACTTCACACACCTCCATTCTATGACTTCGCAAACCTCCATTCTGTGACTTCACACACCTCCATTCTGTGACTTCACACCATTCCATTCTGTGACTTCACACACCTCCATTCTATGAGTTCACACACCTCCATTCTATGAGTTCACACACCTCCATTCTGACTTCACACACCATCATTCTATGACTTCACACACCTCCATTCTGAATTCACACAGCTCCATTCTGTGAATTCACAAAACTCCATTCTATGATTTCACACACCTCCATACTATGGCTTCACACAACTCCATTCTATCACTTCCCACACCTCCTTTCTATGACTTCAACCACCTCCAATCTATGACTACACACTTCCATTCTAACTTCACACACCTCCATTCTGACATCACACACCTCCATTCTATGGCTTCACAGACCTCGAATCTGTGACTTCACTCACCTGCACTCTATGAATTCACACTCCTCCATTCTATCACTTCCCACACCTACTTTCTATGACTTCACCCACCTCCAATCTATGACTACACATCTCCATTCTGACTTCACACACCTCCATTCTGTGACTTCACACACCTGCATTCTATGACTTCACACACCTTCATTTTTACTTCAGAAACTTCCATTCTATGACTTCACACACCTCCGTTCTATGACTTCACAAACCTCCTTTCTATGACTTCACACACCTCCATTTTGAGTTCACACAACAACATTCGATGACTTATCACATCTCCATTCTGACTTCACACTCCTCCATTCTATGACTTCACACACTTCCATTCTATGACTTCACACACCTCCATTCTGTGACTTCACAAACCTCCATTCTGAGTTCACACACCTACATTCTGTGACTTCACACACCTCCATTCTGTGACTTTACACACCTCCATTGTGTGACTTCACACACTTCCATTCTATGACTTCACACACCTCCATTTTATAACTTCACACATCTCCAGTCTGTGACTTCACACACCTCTATTCTATGACCTCACACACCCTCATTCTATGATTTCACACACGTCCATTCTATGACTTCACACATCCATTTTGACTTCACACACCTCTAATATATGTCTTCAAACACCTCAATTGTGTGACTTCACACACCTCCATTCTATTACTTCATACCGTCCATTCTGTGACTTCACACACCTCCATTCTTTGAGTTCACACACTTCCATTCTGTGACTTCACACACCTCCATTCTATGATTTCACACGTCGATTTTGACTTCACACACCTAAAATATATGACTTCAAACACCTCAATACTGTGACTTCACACACCTCCATACTATGACTTCATACCCGTGCATTCGGTGACTTCACACACCTCCATTCTATGACTTCACACACCTCCATTCTGTGACTTCACCCACCTCCATTCTGTGACTTCACACACTTCCATTCTCCGACTTCACACCCCTCCAATTTGACTTCACATACCTCCATTCTATGACTTCACAAACCTCCATTCTGTGACTTCACACACCTCCATTCTGTGACTTCACAAACCTCCATTCTATGATTTCACACACCTCTTTTCTTTGACTTCACACACCTCCATTTTATGACGTCACACACCTCCATTTTGACTTCACACACCTCCATTATGTGACTTCACACACCTCCCTTCTGTGACTTCACACACCTCCATTCTATGACTTCACACACCTTCATTCTGTGACTTCACACACCTACATTCTATGACTTCACACATCTCCATTCTGAGTTCACACAACAACATTTTGTGACTTCACCCATCTCCATTCTGACTTCACACTCCTCCATTCTATGACTTCACACACTTCCATTCTATGACTTTGCACACCTCCATTCTGTGACTTCACAAACCTCCATTCTGTGTTCACACACCTCCATTCTGTGACTTCACACACCTCCATTCTGTGACTTCACACACCTCCATTCTGTGACTTCACACACTTCCATTCTATGATTCACACACCTCCATTTTATAACTTCACACATCTCCATTCTGTGACTTCACACACCTCTATTCTATGACCTCACACACCCTCATTCTATGATTTCACACACCTCCATTCTATGACTTCACACATCAATTTTGACTTCACACACCTCTAATATATTACTTCAAACACCTGAATTGTGTGACTTCACACACCTCCATTCTATGACTTCATACCGTCCATTCTGTGACTTCACACACCTCCATTCTGTGACTTCACACACTTCCATTCTATGACTTCACACACCTCCATTCTATGATTTCACACATCGATTTTGACTTCACACACCTAAAATATATGACTTCAAACACCTCAATACTGTGACTTCGAACACCTCCATTCTGACATCACACACCTCCATTCTATGTCTTCAAACCCGTCCATTCTCTGACTTCACACACCTTCATTCTATGACTTCACACACCTCCATTCTGTGACTTCACCCACCTCCATTCTGTGACTTCACACACTTCCATTCTCCGACTTCACACCCCTCCAATTTGACTTCACATACCTCCATTCTATGACTTCACAAACCTCCATTCTCGGACTTCACACACCTACATTCTGTGACTTCACAAACCTCCATTCTATGACTTCACACACCTCCATTTTTTGACGTCACACACCTCCATTTTGACTTCACACAGCTCCATTATGTGACTTCACACACCTCCCTTCTGTGACTTCACACACCTCCATTCTATGACTTCATACACCTTCATTCTGTGACTTCACACACCACCATTCTATGACTTCACACACTTCCATTCTATGATTTCACATACCTCCATGCTATGACTTAACACACCTCCATTCTGTGACTTCACACACCTCCATTTTGACTTCTCACACCTCCATTCTATGAGTTCACACACCTCCATTCTATGACTTCACACACCTCCATTCTGACTTCACACACCTCCATTCTATGACTTCACAGACCTCATTTCTATGACTTCACCCTGCTCCATTTTATGACTTCACACACCTCCATTCTGTGACTTCACACACCTCCATTCTATGACCTCACACGCCCTCATTCTATGATTTCACACACCTCAATTCTATGACTTCACACATCCATTTTGACTTCACACACCTCCCATATATGACTTCAAACACCTCAATTCTGTGACTTCACACACCTTTATTCTATTACTTCATAGCCTCCATTCTTTGACTTCACATACCTCCATTCTATGACTTCACACACTTCCATTCTCTGAGTTCACACACCTCCATTCTGTGACTTTACACACGTCCATTCTGAGTTCACACACCTCCATTCTGTGACGTCACACACCTCCATTATGTGACTTCACAAACCTCCATTCTATGATTTCACACACCTCCATTCTATGACTTCACACACCTCCATTTTATGATGTCACACACCTTCATTTTGACTTCACACATGTCTATTATGAACTTTACACACGTCCCTTCTGTGACTTCACACACCTCCATTCTATGACTTCACACACCTTCATTGTATGACTTCACACACCTCCATTCTATGACTTCACACACTTCCATTCTATGATTTCACATACCTCCATGCTATGACTTCACACACCTCCATTCTGTGACTTCACAAACCTCCATTCTATGATTTCACACACCTGCATTCTATGACTTCACACACCTCCATTTTAGGACATCACATACCTCCATTTTGACTTCCCACACCTCCATTCTTTGACTTCACACAACTCCATTCTATGACTTCCAACACTTCCATTGTGACCTCACACACCTCCATTCTATGAGTTCACACACCTCCATTCTATAACTTCACACAACTCCATTGTGACTTCACACACCTCCATTCTATGTCTTCACACACCTCCATTCTATGACATTACACACCTCCATTCTGATTCCACACTCCTCCATGTACAACTTCACACACCCGCATTCTGTGACTTCACACACCAGCATTGTTTGACTTCACACACCTCCATTATTTGACTTCACACACATCCATTCCACGACTTCACACAACTCCATTCTACGAGTTCACACACATCCATTCTATGAGTTCACACACCACAATTTTGTCTCCACACACCTCCACTGTATGACTTCACACTACTTCATTCTTAATTCAGAAACATACATTCTATGACTTCACACACCTCCATTCTATGACTTCACAAACCTCCATTCTGTGACTTCACACACCTCCATTCTGTGACTTCACACCCGTCCATTCTGTGACTTTACACACCTCCATTCTCCGACTTCACACCCCTCCAATTTGACTTCACATACCTCCATTCTATGACTTCACAAACCTCCATTCTGTGACTTCACACACCTCCATTCTGTGACTTCACACAACTCCATTCTATGATTTCACACACCTCCATTCTGTGACTTCACACACCTCCATTCTATGATTTCACAAACCTCCATTGTGACTTCACACACCTCCATTCTGTGACTTCACAAACCTCCATTCTATGATTTCACACACCTCCATTCTATGACTTCACACACCTCCATTTTATGATGTCACACACCTTCATTTTGACTTCACACATCTCCATTATGTGACTTCAAACGCGTCCGTTCTGTGACTTCACACACCTCCATTCTATGACTTCACACACTTCCATTCTATGATTTCACATACCTCCATGTTATGACTTCACACACCTCCATTCTGTGACTTCACACACCTCCATTCTGAGTTCACACACCTCCATTCTGTGACTTCACAAACCTCCATTCTATGATTTCACACACCTCCATTCTATGACTTCACACACCTCCATTTTAGGACATCACACACCTCCATTTTGACTTCCCACACTTCCATTTTTGACTTCACACAACTCCATTCAATGACTTCACACACTTCCATTGTGACCTCACACACCTCCATTCTATGAGTTCACACACCTCTATTCTTTGACTTCACACACCTCCATCCCACGACTTCACACACCTCCACTCTATGAGTTCACACACATCCATTCTATGAGTTCACACACCACAATTTTGTCTTCACACACCTCCATTCTATGACTTCACACAACTTCCTTCTTAATTCAGAAACATACATTCTATGACTTCACACACCTCCATTCTATGACTTCGCAAACCTCCATTCTGTGACTTCACACACCTCCATTCTGTGACTTCACACCATTCCATTCTGTGACTTCACACACCTCCATTCTGTGACTTCACACACCTCCATTCTGTCACTTCACACACATCAATTCTATGACTTCACACACCTCCATTTTATGACTTCACACATCCATTTTGACTTCACACACCTCCAATATATGACTTCAAACACCTTAATTCTGTGACTTCTCACACCTCCATTCTATGACTACATACCCATCCATTCTGTGACTTCACACACCTTCATTCTATGACTTCACACACCTCCATTCTGTGACTTCACCAACCTCCATTCTGTGACTTCACACACCTCCATTCTCCGAATTCACACCCCTCCAATTTGACTTCACATAACTCCATTCTATGACTTCACAAACCTTCATTCAGTGACTTCACACACCTTCATTCTGTGACTTCCCAAAGCTCCATTCTATGATTTCACACACGTCCATTCTATGACTTCACACACCTCCATTCTATGAGGTCACACACCTCCATTCTTTGACTTCACACACCTTCATTTTGACTTCACACACCTACATTCTGTGACTTCACACACCTCCATTTGTGACTTCACACACCACCATTTTGACTTCACACACCTGCATTCTGTGACTTCACACACCTCAATTTTGACTTCACACACTTCCATTCTGTGACTTCACACACCTCCATTCCTTGACTTCACACACCTCAATTCCACGACTTCACACACCTCCATTCTATGAGTTCACACACATCCATTCTATGAGTTCACACACCACAATTTTGTCTTCACACACCTCCATTCTACGACTTCACACACCTTCATTCTTATTTCAGAAACATCCATTCTATGACTTCACACACCTCCATTCTATGACTTCGCAAACCTCCATTTTGTGACTTCACACACCTCCATTCTGTGACTTCACATCCCTCAATTCTGTAAATTCACACACCTCCATTCTCCGACTTCACACCTCTCAAATTTGACTTCACACACCTCCATTCTATGACTTCACAAACCTCCATTCTGAGACTTCACACACCTCCACTCTGTGACTTCACACACCTCCATTCTATGACTTCACACCTCCATTCTGTGACTTCACACACCTCCATTCTATGACTTCACACACCTCCATTCTATGACTTCACACACCTCCATTCTATCACTTCACACATCCATTTTGACTGCACACACCTCCAATATATGACTTCAAACACCTCAATTCTGTGACTTCACACACCTCCATTCTATGACTTCATACCCGTCCATTCTGTGACTTCACACACCTCCATTCTATGACTTCACACACCTGCATTTTGTGACTTCTCCCACCTCCATTCTGTTACTTCACACAGCTTCATTATCCGACTTCACACCCCTCCAATTTGACTTCACATACTTCCATTGTATGATTTCACAAACCTCCATTGTGACTTCACACACCTCCATTCTGTGACTTCACAAACCTCCATTCTATGATTTCACACACCTCCATTCTATGACTTCACACACCTCCATTTTATGATGTCACACACCTTCATTTTGACTTCACACATCTCCATTATGTGACTTCACACACATCCCTTCTGTGACTTCACACACCTCCATTCTATGACTTCACACACTTCCATTCTATCATTTAACATACCTCCATGCTATGACTTCACACACCTACATTCTCTGACTTCACACACCTCCATTCTGAGTTCACACTCCTCCATTCTGTGACTTCACAAACCTCCATTCTATGATTTCACACACCTCCATTCTATGAATTCACACACCTCCATTTTAGGACGTCACACACCTCCATTTTGACTTCACACACCTCCATTCTTTGACTTCACACAACTCCATTCTATGACTTCACATACTTCCATTGTGACCTCACACACCTCCATTCTATGAGTTCACACACCTCCATTCTATGACTTCACACAACTCCATTCTGACTTCACACACCTCCATTCTATGACTTCACACACCTCCATTCTATGAAATCACACACCTCCATTCTGACTCCACACTCCTCCATCTATAACTTCACACACCTACATTCTATGACTTCACACATCTCTTTCTGTAACTTCCCACACTTCCAATGTTTGACTTCACAAACCTCCATTCCATGACTTCACACACCTCCTTTCTATGAGTTCACACACCTCCATTCTTTGACTTCTCACATCTTCATTTTGACTTCACACACCTACATTCTGTGACTTCACACACCTCCATTTGTGATTTCACACACCACAATTTTGACTTCACACACCTCCATTCTGTGACTTCACACACCTCCATTTTGACTTCACACATTCCATGCTGTGACTTCACACACTTCCATTCTTTGACTTCACACACCTCCATTCTGTGACTTCACAAACCTCCATTCTATGTCTTCACACTCCTCCATTCTATGAGTTCACACACATCCATTCTATGAGTTCACACACCACAATTTTGTCTTCACACACCTCCACCCTATGACTTCACACACCTTCATTCTTAATTCAGAAACATCCATTCTATGACTTCACACACCTCCATTCTATGACTTCGCAAACCTCCATTTTGTGACTTCACACACCTCCATTCTGTGACTCCACACCCCTCCATTATGTGACTTCACACACCTCCATTCTCCGACTTCACACCCCTCCAATTCGACTTCACATACCTCCATTCTATGACTTCACAAAACTCCATTCTGTGACTTCACACACCTCCATTCTGTGACTTCACACACCTCCATTCTATGACTTCACACACCGCATTCTGTGACTTCACACACCTCCATTCTATGACTACACACACCTCCATTCTATGACTTCACACACCTCCATTCTATGACTTCACACATCCATTTTGACTTCACACACCTCCAATATATGACTTCATACCCGTCCATTCTGTGACTTCACACACCTCCATTCTATGACTTCACACACCTCCATTTTGTGACTTCTGCCACCTCCATTCTGTTACTTCACACACCTCCATTCTCCGACTTCTCACCCCTCCAATTTGACTTCACACACCTCCATTTTATGATGTCACACACCTCCATTTTGACTTCACACATCTCCATTATGTGACTTCACACACCTCCCTTCTGTGACTTCACACACCTCCATTCTTTGACTTCACACACCCTCATTGTGTGAATTCACTCACCTCCATTCTATGACTTCACACACTTCCATTCTATTATTTCACATACCTCCATGCTATGACTTCACACACCTCCATTCTGTGACTTCACACGCCTCCATTCTGAGTTCACACACCTCCATTCTGTGACTTCACAAACCTCCATTCTATGATTTCACACACCTCCATTCTATGACTTCACACACCTCCATTTTAGGACGTTACACACCTCCATTTTGACTTCGCACACCTCCATTCTGTGACTTCACACACCTCCATTCTATGACTTTACACACTTCAATTGTGACGTCACACACCTCCATTCTATGAGTTCACAAACATCCATTCTATGACTTCACACACCTCAATTCTGACTTCACACACCTCCATTCTATGATTTCACAGACCTCGAATCTGTGACTTCACTCACCTCCACTGTATGACTTCACACTCCTGCATTCTATGACTTCCCACACCTCCTATCTATGACTTCACCCACCTCCATTCTATGACTTCACACCTCCATTCTGACTTCACACACCTCCATTCTGTGACTTCACACACCTCCATTATATGACTTCAAACACCTCCATTCTATGACTTCACACACCTCCATTCTATGACTTCACACACCTCCATTCTGTGATTCACACACCTCAACTCCATGACTTCACACACCTTCATTCTTACTTCACAAACATACATTCTATGACTTCACACACCTCCATTGTATGACTTCACACACCTGCATTCTTTGACTCTGCACACCTCCATTCTGTGTTCACACACCTCCATTCTGTGACATCACACACCTCCATTCTGACTTCACAGAGCTCCATTCTATGACTTCACACACCTCCATTCTTTGATGTCACACACCTCCATTTTATGACATCACACCTTCATTCTTACTTTACAAACATCCATTCTGTAACTTCACACACCTCCATTCTGTGACTTCAAACACCTGCATTCTATGACTTCACACACCTCCATTCTATGACTTCACACACTTCCATTGTGATGTCACAAACCTCCATTTTTGAGTTCACACACCTCCATTCTGACTTCACACACCTCCATTCTGAATTCACACAGCTACATTTTGTGACTTCACAAAACTCCATTCTATGATTTCACACACCTCCATACTATGACGTCACACAACTCCATCTATGACCTCACACACCTCCATTCTGACTTCACACACCTCTATTCTATGACTTCACACACCTCCATAATGTGACTTCACCCACCTCCATTCTGTGACTTCACACACCTCCATTCTCCGAATTCACACCCCTCCAATTTGACTTCACATAACTCCATTCTATGACTTCACAAACGTCCATTCTGTGACTTCACACACCTCCATTCTGTGACTTCACAAGCCTCCATTCTATACTTTCACACACCTCCATTCTATGACTTCACACATCTTCATTCTTTGACTTCACACACCTCCATTCTATAACTTCACACACCTCCATTGTGACTTCTCACACCTCCATTCTGTGACTTCACACACCTCCCTTCCGTCACTTCACACACCTCCATTCTATGACTTCACACACCTCCATTCTATGACATCACACACCTGCTTTCTGACTTCACACACTCCCTTCCGTCACTTCACACACCTCCATTCTATGACTTCACACACCTCCATTCCATGACATCACACACCTCCTTTCTGACTTCACACTCCTCCATCTATGACTTCACACACCTCCATTCTATGACTTCACACGTCTCCTTTCTATACCTTCCCACACTTCCAATGTTTGACTTCACAAACCTCCATTCCATGACTTCACACACCTCCATTCTATGAGTTCACACACCTCCTTTCTTTGACTTCACACACCTTCATTTTGACTTCACACACCTACATTCTGTGACTTCACACACCTCCATTTGTGAGTTCACACACCAACATTTTGACTTCACACACCTGCATTCTGTGACTTCACACACCTCCATTTTGACTGCACACATTTCCATTCTGTGACTTCACACACCTCCATTCTTTGACTTCACACATCTCAATTCCACGACTTTACACACCTCCATTCTATGAGTTCACACACATCCATTCTATGAGTTCACACACCACAATTTTGTCTTCACACACCTCCATTCTACGACTTCACACACCTTCATTCTTAATTCAGAAACATCCATTCTATGACTTCACACACCTCCATTGTATGACTTCGCAAACCTCAATTTTATGACTTCACACACCTCCATTCTGTGACTTCACCCCCCTCAATTCTCTGACTTCACACACCTCCATTCTCCGACTTCACACCTCTCAAATTTGACTTCACACACCTCCATTCTATGACTTCACAAACCTCCATTCTGAGACTTCACACACCTCCATTCTATGACTTCACACACCTCCATTCTATGACTTCACACACCTACATTCTATCACTTCACACAACCATTTTGACTGCACACACCTCCAATATATGACTACAAACACCTCAATTCTGTAACATCACACACCTCCATTCTATGACTTCATACCCGTCCCTTCTGTGACTTCACACACCTCCATTCTATGACTTCACACACCTCCATTTTGTGACTTCTCCCACCTCCATTCTGTTACTTCACACACCTCCATTCTCCGACTTCACACCCCTCCAATTTGACTTCACATACCTCCATTCTATGATTTCACAAACCTCCATTGTGACTTCACACACCTCCATTCTGTGAATTCACAAACCTCCATTCTATGATTTCACACACCTCCATTCTATGACTTCACACACCTCCATTTTATAATGTCACACACCTTATTTTGACTTCACACATCTCCATTATGTGACTTCACACACGTCCCTTCTGTGACTTCACACACCTCCATTCTATGACTTCACACACCTTCATTGTATGACTTCACACACCTCCATTCTATGACTTCACACACTTCCATTCTATGATTTCACATACCTCCATGCTCTGACTTCACACACTTCCATTCTGTGACTTCACACACCTCCATTCTGAGTTCACACACCTCCATTCTGTGACTTCACAAACCTCCATTCTATGATTTCACACACCTCGATTCTATGACTTCACACACCTCCATTTTAGGACATCACACACCTCCATTTTGACTTCCCACACCACCATTCTTTGACTTCACACAACTCCATTCAATGAATTCACACACTTCCATTGTGACCTCACACACCTCCATTCTATGAGTTCACACACCTCCATTCTGTGACTTCACACACCAGCATTGTTTGACTTCACACACCTCTATTCTTTGACTTCACACACCTCCATTCCACGACTTCACACACCTCCACTCTATGAGTTCACACACATCCATTCTATGAGTTCACACACCACAATTTTGTCTTCACACACCTCCATTCTATGACTTCACACAACTTCATTCTTAATTCAGAAACATACATTCTATGACTTCACACACCTCCATTCTATGACTTCGCAAACCTCCATTCTGTGACTTCACACACCTCCATTCTGTGACTTCACACCATTCCATTCTGTGACTTCACACACCTCCATTCTGTGACTTCACACCATTCCATTCTGTGACTTCACACACCTCCATTCTCTGACTCACACCCCTCCAATTTGACTTCACATACCTCCATTCTTTGACTTCACAAACCTCCATTCTGTGACTTCCCACACCTCCATTCTGTGACTTCACACACCTCCAATCTATGACTTTACTCACCTCCATTCTGTGACTTCACACACCTCCATTCTGTGACTTCACACGCCTCAATTCTATGACTTCACACACCTCCATTTTATGACTTCACACATCCATTTTGACTTCACACACCTCCAATGTATGACTTCAAACACCGTAATTCTGTGACTTCTCACACCTCCATTCTATGACTACATACCCCTCCATTCTGTGACTTCACACACCTCCATTCTATGACTTCACACACCTCCATTCTGTGACTTCACCCACCTCCATTCTGTGACTTCACACACCTCCATTCTCCGAATTCACACCCCTCCAATTTGACTTCACATAACTCCATTCTATGACTTCACAAACCTTCATTCTGTGACTTCACACACCTTCATTCTGTGACTTCCCAAAGCTCCATTCTATGATTTCACACACGTCCATTCTATGACTTCACACACCTCCATTCTATGACATCACACACCTCCATTCTGACTCCACACTCATCCATCTATGACTTCACATAGCTCCATTCTATGAGTTCACACTTCTCCTTTCTGTAACGTCCCACATTTCCAGTGTTTGACTTCACAAACCTCCATTCCATGACTTCACACACATCCATTCTATGAGTTCACACACCTCCATTCTTTGACTGCACACACCTTCATTTTGACTTCACACACCTACATTCTGTGACTTCACACACCTCCATTTGTGACTTCACACACCACCATTTTGACTTCACACACCTGCATTCTGTGACTTCACACACCTCAATTTTGACTTCACACACTTCCATTCTGTGACTTCACACACCTCCATTCCTTGACTTCACACACCTCAATTCCACGACTTCACACACCACCATTCTATGAGTTCACACACATCCATTCTATGAGTTCACACACCACAATTTTGTCTTCACACACCTCCATTCTACGACTTCACACACCTTCATTCTTAATTCAGAAACATCCATTCTATGACTTCACACACCTCCATTCTATGACTTCGCAAACCTCCATTTTGTGACTTCACACACCTCCATTCTGTGACTTCACACACCCTCATTGTGTGAATTCACTCACCTCCATTCTATGACTTCACACACTTCCATTCTATGATTTCACATACCTCCATGCTATGACTTCACACACCTCCATTCTGTGACTTCACACGCCTCCATTCTGAGTTCACACACCTCCATTCTGTGACTTCACAAACCTCCATTCTATGATTTCACACACCTCCATTCTATGACTTCACACACCTCCATTTTAGGACGTTACACACCTCCATTTTGACTTCGCACACCTCCATTCTGTGACTTCACACACCTCCATTCTATGACTTTACACACTTCAATTGTGACGTCACACACCTCCATTCTATGAGTTCACAAACATCCATTCTATGACTTCACACACCTCAATTCTGACTTCACACACCTCCATTCTATGATTTCACAGACCTCGAATCTGTGACTTCACTCACCTCCACTGTATGACTTCACACTCCTGCATTCTATGACTTCCCACACCTCCTATCTATGACTTCACCCACCTCCATTCTATGACTTCACACCTCCATTCTGACTTCACACACCTCCATTCTGTGACTTCACACACCTCCATTATATGACTTCAAACACCTCCATTCTATGACTTCACACACCTCCATTCTATGACTTCACACACCTCCATTCTGTGATTCACACACCTCAACTCCATGACTTCACACACCTTCATTCTTACTTCACAAACATACATTCTATGACTTCACACACCTCCATTGTATGACTTCACACACCTGCATTCTTTGACTCTGCACACCTCCATTCTGTGTTCACACACCTCCATTCTGTGACATCACACACCTCCATTCTGACTTCACAGAGCTCCATTCTATGACTTCACACACCTCCATTCTTTGATGTCACACACCTCCATTTTATGACATCACACCTTCATTCTTACTTTACAAACATCCATTCTGTAACTTCACACACCTCCATTCTGTGACTTCAAACACCTGCATTCTATGACTTCACACACCTCCATTCTATGACTTCACACACTTCCATTCTATGATTTCACATACCTCCATGCTCTGACTTCACACACTTCCATTCTGTGACTTCACACACCTCCATTCTGAGTTCACACACCTCCATTCTGTGACTTCACAAACCTCCATTCTATGATTTCACACACCTCGATTCTATGACTTCACACACCTCCATTTTAGGACATCACACACCTCCATTTTGACTTCCCACACCACCATTCTTTGACTTCACACAACTCCATTCAATGACTTCACACACTTCCATTGTGACCTCACACACCTCCATTCTATGAGTTCACACACCTCCATTCTGTGACTTCACACACCAGCATTGTTTGACTTCACACACCTCTATTCTTTGACTTCACACACCTCCATTCCACGACTTCACACACCTCCACTCTATGAGTTCACACACATCCATTCTATGAGTTCACACACCACAATTTTGTCTTCACACACCTCCATTCTATGACTTCACACAACTTCATTCTTAATTCAGAAACATACATTCTATGACTTCACACACCTCCATTCTATGACTTCGCAAACCTCCATTCTGTGACTTCACACACCTCCATTCTGTGACTTCACACCATTCCATTCTGTGACTTCACACACCTCCATTCTCTGACTTCACACCCCTCCAATTTGACTTCACATACCTCCATTCTTTGACTTCACAAACCTCCATTCTGTGACTTCCCACACCTCCATTCTGTGACTTCACACACCTCCAATCTATGACTTTACTCACCTCCATTCTGTGACTTCACACACCTCCATTCTGTGACTTCACACGCCTCAATTCTATGACTTCACACACCTCCATTTTATGACTTCACACATCCATTTTGACTTCACACACCTCCAATGTATGACTTCAAACACCGTAATTCTGTGACTTCTCACACCTCCATTCTATGACTACATACCCGTCCATTCTGTGACTTCACACACCTCCATTCTATGACTTCACACACCTCCATTCTGTGACTTCACCCACCTCCATTCTGTGACTTCACACACCTCCATTCTCCGAATTCACACCCCTCCAATTTGACTTCACATAACTCCATTCTATGACTTCACAAACCTTCATTCTTTGACTTCACACACCTTCATTCTGTGACTTCCCAAAGCTCCATTCTATGATTTCACACACGTCCATTCTATGACTTCACACACCTCCATTCTATGACATCACACACCTCCATTCTGACTCCACACTCATCCATCTATGACTTCACATAGCTCCATTCTATGACTTCACACTTCTCCTTTCTGTAACTTCCCACATTTCCAGTGTTTGACTTCACAAACCTCCATTCCATGACTTCACACACATCCATTCTATGAGTTCACACACCTCCATTCTTTGACTGCACACACCTTCATTTTGACTTCACACACCTACATTCTGTGACTTCACACACCTCCATTTGTGACTTCACACACCACCATTTTGACTTCACACACCTGCATTCTGTGACTTCACACACCTCAATTTTGACTTCACACACTTCCATTCTGTGACTTCACACACCTCCATTCCTTGACTTCACACACCTCAATTCCACGACTTCACACACCACCATTCTATGAGTTCACACACATCCATTCTATGAGTTCACACACCACAATTTTGTCTTCACACACCTCCATTCTACGACTTCACACACCTTCATTCTTAATTCAGAAACATCCATTCTATGACTTCACACACCTCCATTCTATGACTTCGCAAACCTCCATTTTGTGACTTCACACACCTCCATTCTGTGACTTCACACACCCTCATTGTGTGAATTCACTCACCTCCATTCTATGACTTCACACACTTCCATTCTATGATTTCACATACCTCCATGCTATGACTTCACACACCTCCATTCTGTGACTTCACACGCCTCCATTCTGAGTTCACACACCTCCATTCTGTGACTTCACAAACCTCCATTCTATGATTTCACACACCTCCATTCTATGACTTCACACACCTCCATTTTAGGACTTTACACACCTCCATTTTGACTTCGCACACCTCCATTCTGTGACTTCACACACCTCCATTCTATGACTTTACACACTTCAATTGTGACGTCACACACCTCCATTCTATGAGTTCACAAACATCCATTCTATGACTTCACACACCTCAATTCTGACTTCACACACCTCCATTCTATGATTTCACAGACCTCGAATCTGTGACTTCACTCACCTCCACTGTATGACTTCACACTCCTGCATTCTATGACTTCCCACACCTCCTATCTATGACTTCACCCACCTCCATTCTATGACTTCACACCTCCATTCTGACTTCACACACCTCCATTCTGTGACTTCACACACCTCCATTATATGACTTCAAACACCTCCATTCTATGACTTCACACACCTCCATTCTATGACTTCACACACCTCCATTCTGTGATTCACACACCTCAACTCCATGACTTCACACACCTTCATTCTTACTTCACAAACATACATTCTATGACTTCACACACCTCCATTGTATGACTTCACACACCTGCATTCTTTGACTCTGCACACCTCCATTCTGTGTTCACACACCTCCATTCTGTGACATCACACACCTCCATTCTGACTTCACAGAGCTCCATTCTATGACTTCACACACCTCCATTCTTTGATGTCACACACCTCCATTTTATGACATCACACCTTCATTCTTACTTTACAAACATCCATTCTGTAACTTCACACACCTCCATTCTGTGACTTCAAACACCTGCATTCTATGACTTCACACACCTCCATTCTATGACTTCACACACTTCCATTGTGATGTCACAAACCTCCATTTTTGAGTTCACACACCTCCATTCTGACTTCACACACCTCCATTCTGAATTCACACAGCTACATTTTGTGACTTCACAAAACTCCATTCTATGATTTCACACACCTCCATACTATGACGTCACACAACTCCATCTATGACCTCACACACCTCCATTCTGACTTCACACACCTCTATTCTATGACTTCACACACCTCCATAATGTGACTTCACCCACCTCCATTCTGTGACTTCACACACCTCCATTCTCCGAATTCACACCCCTCCAATTTGACTTCACATAACTCCATTCTATGACTTCACAAACGTCCATTCTGTGACTTCACACACCTCCATTCTGTGACTTCACAAGCCTCCATTCTATAATTTCACACACCTCCATTCTATGACTTCACACATCTTCATTCTTTGACTTCACACACCTCCATTCTACAACTTCACACACCTCCATTGTGACTTCTCACACCTCCATTCTGTGACTTCACACACCTCCCTTCCGTCACTTCACACACCTCCATTCTATGACTTCACACACCTCCATTCTATGACATCACACACCTGCTTTCTGACTTCACACACTCCCTTCCGTCACTTCACACACCTCCATTCTATGACTTCACACACCTCCATTCCATGACATCACACACCTCCTTTCTGACTTCACACTCCTCCATCTATGACTTCACACACCTCCATTCTATGACTTCACACGTCTCCTTTCTATACCTTCCCACACTTCCAATGTTTGACTTCACAAACCTCCATTCCATGACTTCACACACCTCCATTCTATGAGTTCACACACCTCCTTTCTTTGACTTCACACACCTTCATTTTGACTTCACACACCTACATTCTGTGACTTCACACACCTCCCTTTGTGAGTTCACACACCAACATTTTGACTTCACACACCTGCATTCTGTGACTTCACACACCTCCATTTTGACTGCACACATTTCCATTCTGTGACTTCACACACCTCCATTCTTTGACTTCACACACCTCAATTCCACGACTTTACACACCTCCATTCTATGAGTTCACACACATCCATTCTATGAGTTCACACACCACAATTTTGTCTTCACACACCTCCATTCTACGACTTCACACACCTTCATTCTTAATTCAGAAACATCCATTCTATGACTTCACACACCTCCATTGTATGACTTCGCAAACCTCAATTTTATGACTTCACACACCTCCATTCTGTGACTTCACCCCCCTCAATTCTGTGACTTCACACACCTCCATTCTCCGACTTCACACCTCTCAAATTTGACTTCACACACCTCCATTCTATGACTTCACAAACCTCCATTCTGAGACTTCACACACCTCCATTCTATGACTTCACACACCTCCATTCTATGACTTCACACACCTACATTCTATCACTTCACACAACCATTTTGACTGCACACACCTCCAATATATGACTACAAACACCTCAATTCTGTAACATCACACACCTCCATTCTATGACTTCATACCCGTCATTCTGTGACTTCACACACCTCCATTCTATGACTTCACACACCTGCATTTTGTGACTTCTCCCACCTCCATTCTGTTACTTCACACAGCTGCATTCTCTGACTTCACACCCCTCCAATTTGACTTCACATACCTCTATTCTATGATTTCACAAACCTCCATTGTTACTTCACACACCTCCATTCTGTGACTTCACACACCTCCATTCTATGATTTCACACACCTCCATTCTATGACTTCACACACCTCCATTTTATGATGTCACACACCTTCATTTTCACTTCACACATCTCCATTATGTGACTTCACACACGTCCCTTCTGTGACTTCACACACCTCCATTCTATGACTTCACACACTTCCATTCTATGATTTCACACACCTCCATTCTATGACTTCACACACCTCCATTCTATGATTTCACATACCTCCATGCTCTGACTTCACACACTTCCATTCTGTGACTTCACACACCTCCATTCTGAGTTCACACACCTCCATTCTGTGACTTCACAAACCTCCATTCTATGATTTCACACACCTCGATTCTTTGACTTCACACACCTCCATTTTAGGACATCACACACCTCCATTTTGACTTCCCACACCACCATTCTTTGACTTCACAAAACTCCATTCAATGACTTCACACACTTCCATTGTGACCTCACACACCTCCATTCTATGAGTTCACACACCTCCATTCTGTGACTTCACACACCAGCATTGTTTGACTTCACACACCTCTATTCTTTGACTTCACACACCTCCATTCCACGACTTCACACACCTCCACTCTATGAGTTCACACACATCCATTCTATGAGTTCACACACCACAATTTTGTCTTCACACACCTCCATTCTATGACTTCACACAACTTCATTCTTAATTCAGAAACATACATTCTATGACTTCACACACCTCCATTCTATGACTTCGCAAACCTCCATTCTGTGACTTCACACACCTCCATTCTGTGACTTCACACAATTCCATTCTGTGACTTCACACACCTCCATTCTCTGACTCACACCCCTCCAATTTGACTTCACATACCTCCATTCTTTGACTTCACAAACCTCCATTCTGTGACTTCCCACACCTCCATTCTGTGACTTCACACACCTCCAATCTATGACTTTACTCACCTCCATTCTGTGACTTCACACACCTCCATTCTGTGACTTCACACGCCTCAATTCTATGACTTCACACACCTCCATTTTATGACTTCACACATCCATTTTGACTTCACACACCTCCAATGTATGACTTCAAACACCGTAATTCTGTGACTTCTCACACCTCCATTCTATGACTACATACCCGTCCATTCTGTGACTTCACACACCTCCATTCTATGACTTCACACACCTCCATTCTGTGACTTCACCCACCTCCATTCTGTGACTTCACACACCTCCATTCTCCGAATTCACACCCCTCCAATTTGACTTCACATAACTCCATTCTATGACTTCACAAACCTTCATTCTGTGACTTCACACACCTTCATTCTGTGACTTCCCAAAGCTCCATTCTATGATTTCACACACGTCCATTCTATGACTTCACACACCTCCATTCTATGACATCACACACCTCCATTCTGACTCCACACTCATCCATCTATGACTTCACATAGCTCCATTCTATGACTTCACACTTCTCCTTTCTGTAACTTCCCACATTTCCAGTGTTTGACTTCACAAACCTCCATTCCATGACTTCACACACCTCCATTCTATGAGTTCACACACCTCCATTCTTTGACTGCACACACCTTCATTTTGACTTCACACACCTACATTCTGTGACTTCACACACCTCCATTTGTGACTTCACACACCACCATTTTGACTTCACACACCTGCATTCTGTGACTTCACACACCTCAATTTTGACTTCACACACTTCCATTCTGTGACTTCACACACCTCCATTCCTTGACTTCACACACCTCAATTCCACGACTTCACACACCACCATTCTATGAGTTCACACACATCCATTCTATGAGTTCACACACCACAATTTTGTCTTCACACACCTCCATTCTACGACTTCACACACCTTCATTCTTAATTCAGAAACATCCATTCTATGACTTCACACACCTCCATTCTATGACTTCGCAAACCACCATTTTGTGACTTCACACACCTCCATTCTGTGACTTCACCCACCTCAATTCTGTAACTCAACACACGTCCATTCTCCGACTTCACACCTCTCAAATTTGACTTCACACACTTCCATTCTATGACTTCACAAACCTCCATTCTGAGACTTCACACACCTCCACTCTGTGACTTCACACACCTCCATTCTATGACTTCACACCTCCATTCTGTCACTTCACACAACTCCATTCTATGACTTCACACACCTCCATTCTATGACTTCACACACCTCCATTCTATCACTTCACACATCCATTTTGACTGCACACACCTCCAATATATGACTTCAAACACCTCAATTCTGTGACTTCACACACCTCCATTCTATGACTTCATACCCGTCATTCTGTGACTTCACACACCTCCATTCTATGACTTCACACACCTGCATTTTGTGACTTCTCCCACCTCCATTCTGTTACTTCACACAGCTGCATTCTCTGACTTCACACCCCTCCAATTTGACTTCACATACCTCCATTCTATGATTTCACAAACCTCCATTGTTACTTCACACACCTCCATTCTGTGACTTCACACACCTCCATTCTATGATTTCACACACCTCCATTCTATGACTTCACACACCTCCATTTTATGATGTCACACACCTTCATTTTGACTTCACACATCTCCATTATGTGACTTCACACACGTCCCTTCTGTGACTTCACACACCTCCATTCTATGACTTCACACACTTCCATTCTATCATTTCACATACCTCCATGCTATGACTTCACACACCTCCATTCTCTGACTTCACACACCTCCATTCTGTGACTTCACACACCTCCATTCTATGATTTCACACACCTCCATTCTATGACTTCACACACCTCAATTTTATGATGTCACACACCTTCATTTTCAATTCACACATCTCCATTATGTGACTTCACACACGTCCCTTCTGTGACTTCACACACCTCCATTCTATGACTTCACACACTTCCATTCTATGATTTCACACACCTCCATTCTATGACTTCACTCACCTCCATTTTAGGACGTCACACACCTCCATTTTGACTTCACACACCTCCATTCTTTGACTTCACACAACTCCATTCTATGACTTCACACACTTCCATTGTGACCTCACACACCTCCATTCTATGAGTTCACACACCTCCATTCTATGACTTCACACAACTCCATTCTGACTTCACACACCTCCATTCTATGACTTCACACACCTCCATTCTATGACATCACACACCTCCATTCTGACTCCACACTCCTCCATCTATAACTTCACACACCTACATTCTATGACTTCACACATCTCTTTCTGTAACTTCCCACACTTCCAGTGTTTGACTTCACAAACCTCCATTCCATGACTTCACACACCTCCTTTCTATGAGTTCACACACCTCCATTCTTTGACTTCTCACATCTTCATTTTGACTTCACACACCTACATTCTGTGACTTCACACACCTCCATTTGTGATTTCACAAACCACAATTTTGACTTCACACACCTCCATTCTGTGACTTCACACACGTCCATTTTGACTTCACACATTCCATTCTGTGAATTCACACACCTCCATTCTTGGACTTCACACACCTCCATTCTGTGACTTCGCACACCTCCATTCTATGACTTCACACTCCTCCATTCTATGAGTTCACACACTTCCATTCTATGAGTTCACACACCACAATTTTGTCTTCACACACCTCCATTCTATGACTTCACACACCTTCATTCTTAATTCAGAAACACCCATTCTATGACTTCACACACCTCCATTCTATGACTTCGCAAACCTCCATTTTGTGACTTCACACACCTCCATTCTGTGACTCCACACCCCTCCATTATGTGACTTCACACACCTCCATTCTCCGACTTCACAACCCTCAAATTCGACTTCACATACCTCCATTCTATGACTTCACAAACCTCCATTCTGTGACTTCACACACCTCCATTCTGTGACTTCACACACCTCCATTTTATGACATCACACACCTCCATTCTGTGACTTCACACACCTCCATTCTATGACTACAGACACCTCCATTCTATGACTTCACACACCTCCATTCTATGACTTCACACATCCATTTTGACTTCACACACCTCCAATATATGACTTCATACCCGTCCATTCTGTGACTTCACACAACTCCATTCTATGACTTCACACACCTCCATTTTGTGACTTCTCCCACCTCCATTCTGTTACTTCACACACCTCCATTCTCCGACTTCTCACCCCTCCAATTTGACTTCACACACCTCCATTTTATGATGTCACACACCTCCATTTTGACTTCACACATCTCCATTATGTGACTTCACACACCTCCCTTCTGTGACTTCACACACCTCCATTCTATGACTTCACACACCCTCATTGTATGAATTCACCCACCTCCATTCTATGACTTCACACACTTCCATTCTATGATTTCACATACCTCCATGCTATGACTTCACACACCTCCATTCTGTGACTTCACACACCTCCATTCTGAGTTCACACACCTCCATTCTGTGACTTCACAAACCTCCATTCTATGATTTCACACACCTCCATTCTATGACTTCACACACCTCCATTTTAGGACGTCACACACCTCCATTTTGACTTCGCACACCTCCATTCTGTGACTTCACACACCTCCATTCTATGACTTCACACACTTCAATTGTGACGTCACACACCTCCATTCTATGAGTTCACAAACCTCCATTCTATGACTTCACACACCTCCATTCTGACTTCACACACCTCCATTCTATGACTTCACAGACCTCGAAACTGTGACTTCACTCACCTCCACTGTATGACTTCACACTCCTGCATTCTATGACTTCCCACACCTCCTATCTATGACTTCACCGACCTCCATTCTATGACTTCACACCTCCATTCTGACTTCACACACCTCCATTCTGTGACTTTACACACCTCCATTATATGACTTCAAACACCTCCATTCTATGACTTCACACACCTCCATTCTATGACTTCACACACCTCCATTCTGTGATTCACACACCTCAATTCCATGACTTCTCACAGCTTCATTCTTACTTCACAAACATACATTCTATGACTTCACACACCTCCATTCTATGACTTCACACACCTCCATTCTTTGACTTTACACACCTCCATTCTGTGTTCACACACCTCCATTCTGTGACTTCACACACCTCCATTCTGACTTCACACAGCTCCATTCTATGACTTCACACACCTCCATTCTTTGACGTCACACACCTCCATTTTATGACTTCACACCTTCATTCTTACTTTACAAACATCCATTCTATAACTTCACACACCTCCATTCTGTGACTTCAAACACCTCCATTCTGTGACTTCACACACCTCCATTCTATGACTTCACACACTTCCATTGTGACGTCACAAACCTCCATTCTTTGAGTTCACACACCTCCATTCTGACTTCACACAACTCCATCTATGACTTCACACACCTCCATTCTGACTTCACACACCTCTATTCTATGACTTCACACACCTCCATAATGTGACTTCTCCCACCTCCATTCTGTGACTTCACACACCTCCATTCTCCGAATTCACACCCCTCCAATTTGACTTCACATAACTCCTATCTATGACTTCACAAACCTCCATTCTGTGACTTCACACACCTCCATTCTGTGACTTCACAAGCCTCCATTCTATAATTTCACACACCTCCATTCTATGACTTCACACATCTTCATTCTTTGACTTCACACACCTCCATTCTATGACTTCACACACCTCCATTGTGACTTCTCACACCTCCATTCTGTGACTTCACACACCTCCCTTCCGTCACTTCACACACCTCCATTCTATGACATCACACACCTCCTTTCTGACTTCACACTCCTCCATCTATGACTTCACACACCTCCATTCTATGACTTCACACATCTCCTTTCTGTACCTTCCCACACTTCCAATGTTTGACTTCACAAACCTCCATTCCATGACTTCACACACCTCCATTCTATGAGTTCACACACCTCCATTCTTTGACTTCACACACCTCCATTTTGACTTCACACACCTACATTCTGTGACTTCACACACCTCCATTTGTGACTTCACACACCACCATTTTGACTTCACACAACTCCATTCTGTGAAGTAACACACTTCCATTCTGTGACTTCACACACCTCCATTTTGACTTCAAACACTTCCATTCTATGACTTCACACACCTCCATTCTGTGACTTCACACACCTCCATTTTGACTTCACACACCTCAATTCCACGACTTCACACACCTCCATTCTATGAGTTCACACATATCCATTCTATGAGTTCACAAACCACAATTTTGTCTTCACACACCTCCATTCTCTGACTTCACACACCTTCATTCTTAATTCAGAAACATTCATTCTATGACTTCACACACCTACATTCTATGACTTCGCAAACCTCCATTTTGTGACTTCACACACCTCCATTCTGTGACTTCACACCCTTCCATTTTGTGACTTCACACAACTCCATTCTATGACTTCATACACCTCCATTCTATGACTTCACACATCCATTTTGATTTCACACACCTCCAATATATGACTTCAAACACTTCAATTCTGTGACTTCAAACACATCCATTCTATGACTTCATACCCGTAAATTCTGTGACTTCACACAACTCCATTCTCTGACTACACACCCCTCCAATTTGACTTCACATACCTCCATTCTATGATTTTACAAACCTCCATTCTGTGACTTCACACACCTCCATTCTGTGACTTCACAAACCTCCATTCTATGATTTCACACACCTCCATTCTATGACTTCACACACCTCCATTTTATGACGTCACACACCTCCATTTTGACTTCACACACATCCATTATGTGACTTCACACACCTCCCTTCTGTGACTTCTCACACCACCATTCTATGACTTCACACACCTTCATTGTATGACTTCACACACCTCCATTCTATGATTTCACACACTTCCATTCTATCATTTTACATACCTCCATGCTATGACTTCACACAGCTCCATTCTGTGACTTCACACACCTCCATTCTGTGACTTCACTCACCTCCATTCTGTGACTTCACAAACCTCCATTCTATGATTTCACACACCTCCATTCTATGACTTCACACACCTCCATTTTAGGACGTCACGCACCTCCATTTTGACTTCACCCACATCCATTCTGTGACTTCACACACCTCCATTCTATGACTTCACACACTTCCATTGTGACGTCACATACCTCCATTCTATGAGTTCAGACACCTCTATTCTATGACTTCACACACCTCCATTCTGACTTCACACACCTCCATTCTATGACTTCACAGACCTCGAATCTGTCACTTCACTCACCTCCACTCTATGACTTCACACTCCTCCATTCTATGACTTTCCACACCTCCTTTCTATGATTTCACCCACCTCCATTCTATGACTTCACACCTCCATTCTGACTTCACACACCTCCATTCTGTGACTTCACACACCTCCATTATATGACTTCACACACCTCCATTCTATGACTTCACACACCTCCATTCTATGACTTCACACACCTTCATTTGTGACTTCACACACCTCCATTCTATGACTTCACCCACCTTCATTCCTACTTCACAAACATACATTCTATGACTTCACACACCTCCATTCTATGACTTCACACACCTCCATTCTTTGACTTCACACACCTCCATTCTGTGTTCACACACCTCCATTCTGTGACTTCACACTCCTACATTCTGACTTCACACAGCTCCTTTCTATGACTTCACACACCTCCATTCTTTGACGTCACACACTTCCATTCTATTACTTCACACACCTTCATTCTTACTTTACAAACATCCATTCTATAACTTCACACACCTCCTTTCTATGACTTCAAACACCTCCATTCTGTGACTTCATACACCTCCATTCTATGAGTTCACACACCTCCATTCTGACTTCACACACCTCCATTATATGACTTCACACACCTCCATTCTGAATTCACACAGCTCCATTCTGTGACTTCACAAAACTCCATTCTATGATTTCACACACCTCCATTTTGATTTCACACACCTCTATATTATGACTTCGCACACCTCCATTCTGACATCACCCACCTCCATTCTATGACTTCACAGACCTGGAATCTGTGACTTCACTCACCTGCACTCTATGACTTCACACTCCTCCATGCTATGAGTTCCCACAACTCCTTTCTATGACTTCACCACCTCCAATCTATGACTACACACCTCCGTTCTGACTTCACACACCTCCATTCTGTGACTTCACACACCTCCATTCTATGAGTTCACACACCTCCATTCTATGACTTCACACACATTCATTCTTACCTCAGAAACATCCATTCTATGACTTCACACAACTCCATTCTATGACTTCACAAACCTCCATTCTGTGACTTCACACACCTCCATTCTGAGTTCACACAACTCCATTCGTTGACTTCAGACACCTCCATTCTGACTTCACACACCTCCATTCTATGACTTCACACACTTCCATTCTATGTCTTCACACACCTCAATTCTGTGACTTCACACACCTCCATTCTGTAATATCACACACCTCCATTCTATTACCAAACACACCCTCATTCTGTGATTTCACACACCTCCATTCTATGACTTCACACATCCATTTTGACTTCACACACCTCCAATATATGACTTCAAACACCTCAATTCTGTGACTTCACACACCTCCATTTTATGAGTTTATACCGTCCATTCTATGACTTCACAAACATACATTCTATGACTTCACACACTTCCATTCTATGACTTCACACACCTCCATTCTGTGACTTTACACACCTCCATTCTGAGTTCACACACCTCCATTCTGTGACTTCACACACCTCCATTCTGTGACTTCACACACCTCCATTCTGTGACTTCACACACCTCTATTCTGACTTCACACACCTCCATTCTATGACTTCACACACGTCCATTCTGACTTCACACAACTCCTTTCTATGACTTCGCACACCTGTATTCTGATTTCACACACCTCCATCCTGTGACTTCACACAACTCCATTCGATTACTTCACACACCTACATTCTTTGACTTCCCACACCTCCATTTTGACTTCACACACATCCATTCTGTGACTTCACACACTTACATTTGTGATTTCTCACACCACCTTTTTGACTTCACACATCTCCATTCTGTACCTTCCCACACTTCCAATATTTGACTTCACAAACCTCCATTCCATGACTTCACACACCTCCATTCTATGAGTTCACACACCTCCATTCTTTGACTTCACACACCTTCATTTTGACTTCACACACCTACATTCTGTGACTTCACACACCTCCATTTGTGAGTTCACACACCAACATTTTGACTTCACAAACCTGCATTCTGTGACTTCACACACCTCCATTTTGACTGCACACACTTCCATTCTGTGACTTCACACACCTCCATTCTTTGACTTCACACACCTCAATTCCACGACTTCACACACCTCCATTCTATGAGTTCACACACATCCATTCTATGAGTTCACACACCACAATTTTGTCTTCACACACCTCCATTCTACGACTTCACACACCTTCATTCTTAATTCAGAAACATCCATTCTATGACTCCACACTCCTCCATCTATAACTTCACACACCTACATTCTATGACTTCACACATCTCTTTCTGTAACTTCCCACACTTCCAATGTTTGACTTCACAAACCTCCATTCCATGACTTCACACACCTCCTTTCTATGAGTTCACACACCTCCATTCTTTGACTTGTCACATCTTCATTTTGACTTCACACACCTACATTCTGTGACTTCACACACCTCCATTAGTGATTTCACACACCACAATTTTGACTTCACACACCTCCATTCTGTGACTTCACACACCTCCATTTTGACTTCACACATTCCATTCTGTGACTTCACACACCTCCATTCTTTGACTTCACACACCTCCATTCTGTGACTTCACACACCTCCATTCTATGACTTCACACTCCTCCATTCTATGAGTTCACACACATCCATTCTATGAGTTCACACACCACAATTTTGTCTTCACACACCTCCATTCTATGACTTCACACACCTTCATTCTTAATTCAGAAACATCCATTCTATGACTTCACACACCTCCATTCTATGACTTCGCAAACCTCCATTTTGTGACTTCACACACCTCCATTCTGTGACTCCACACCCCTCCATTATGTGACTTCACACACCTCCATTCTCCGACTTCACACCCCTCCAATTCGACTTCACATACCTCCATTCTATGACTTCACAAACCTCCATTCTGTGACTTCACACACCTCCATTCTGTGACTCCACACACCTCCATTCTATGACTTCACACACCTCCATTCTGTGACTTCACACACCTCCATTCTATGACTACACACACCTCCATTCTATGACTTCACACACCTCCATTCTATGACTTCACACATCCATTTTGACTTCACACACCTCCAATATATGACTTCATACCCGTCCATTCTGTGACTTCACACACCTCCATTCTATGACTTCACACACCTCCATTTTGTGACTTCTCCCACCTCCATTCTGTTACTTCACACACCTCCATTCTCCGACTTCTTACCCCTCCAATTTGACTTCACACACCTCCATTTTATGATGTCACACACCTCCATTTTGACTTCACACATCTCCATTATGTGACTTCACACACCTCCCTTCTGTGACTTCACACACCTCCATTCTATGACTTCACACACCCTTATTGTATGAATTCACCCACCTCCATTCTATGACTTCACACACTTCCATTCTATGATTTCACATACCTCCATGCTATGACTTCACACCCCTCCATTCTGTGACTACACACACCTCCATTCTGAGTTCACACACCTCCATTCTGTGACTTCACAAACTTCCATTCTATGACTTCACACACCTCCATTCTATGACTTCACACACCTCCAATTTAGGACATCACACACCTCCATTTTGACTTCGCACACCTCCATTCTGTGACTTCACACACCTCCATTCTATGACTTCACACACTTCAATTGTGACGTCACACACCTCCATTCTGTGAGTTCACAAACCTCCATTCTATGACTTCACACACCAAAATTCTGACTTCACACACCTCCATTCTATGACTTCACAGACCTCAAAACTGTGACTTCACTCACCTTCACTGTATAACTTCACACTCCTGCATTCTATGACTTCCCACACCTCCTATCTATGACTTCACCGACCTCCATTCTATGACTTCACACACCTCCATTCTGTGACTTCACACACCTCAATTCCATGACTTCACACACCTTCATTCTTACTTCACAAACATACATTCTATGACTTCACACACCTCCATTCTATGACTTCACACACCTCCATTCTTTAACTTCACACACCTCCATTCTATGACTTCACACCTCCATTCTGACTTCACACACCTCCATTCTGTGACTTCACACACCTCCATTATATGACTTCAAACACTTCCATTCTGTGACTTCACACACCTCCATTCTATGACTTCACACAGCTCCATTCAGTGACTTCACACACCTGCATTCTATGACTTCACACACTTCCATTGTGACGTCACACACCTCCATTCTTTGAGTTCACACACCTCCATTCTTTGACTTCACACACCTTCATTTTGACTTCACACACCTACATTCTGTGACTTCACACACCTCCATTTGTGAGTTCACACACCAACATTTTGACTTCACAAACCTGCATTCTGTGACTTCACACACCTCCATTTTGACTGCACACACTTCCATTCTGTGACTTCACACACCTCCATTCTTTGACTTCACACACCTCAATTCCACGACTTCACACACCTCCATCCTATGAGTTCACACACATCCATTCTATGAGTTCACACACCACAATTTTGTCTTCACACACCTCCATTCTACGACTTCACACACCTTCATTCTTAATTCAGAAACATCCATTCTATGACTTCACACACCTCCATTGTATGACTTCGCAAACCTCAATTTTATGACTTCACACACCTCCATTCTGTGACTTCACCCCCCTCAATTCTGTGACTTCACACACCTCCATTCTCCGACTTCACACCTCTCAAATTTGACTTCACACACCTCCATTCTATGACTTCACAAACCTCCATTCTGAGACTTCACACACCTCCATTCTATGACTTCACACACCTCCATTCTATGACTTCACACACCTACATTCTATCACTTCACACAACCATTTTGACTGCACACACCTCCAATATATGACTACAAACACCTCAATTCTGTAACATCACACACCTCCATTCTATGACTTCATACCCGTCATTCTGTGACTTCACACACCTCCATTCTATGACTTCACACACCTGCATTTTGTGACTTCTCCCACCTCCATTCTGTTACTTCACACAGCTGCATTCTCTGACTTCACACCCCTCCAATTTGACTTCACATACCTCTATTCTATGATTTCACAAACCTCCATTGTTACTTCACACACCTCCATTCTGTGACTTCACACACCTCCATTCTATGATTTCACACACCTCCATTCTATGACTTCACACACCTCCATTTTATGATGTCACACACCTTCATTTTCACTTCACACATCTCCATTATGTGACTTCACACACGTCCCTTCTGTGACTTCACACACCTCCATTCTATGACTTCACACACTTCCATTCTATGATTTCACACACCTCCATTCTATGACTTCACACACCTCCATTCTATGATTTCACATACCTCCATGCTCTGACTTCACACACTTCCATTCTGTGACTTCACACACCTCCATTCTGAGTTCACACACCTCCATTCTGTGACTTCACAAACCTCCATTCTATGATTTCACACACCTCGATTCTTTGACTTCACACACCTCCATTTTAGGACATCACACACCTCCATTTTGACTTCCCACACCACCATTCTTTGACTTCACAAAACTCCATTCAATGACTTCACACACTTCCATTGTGACCTCACACACCTCCATTCTATGAGTTCACACACCTCCATTCTGTGACTTCACACACCAGCATTGTTTGACTTCACACACCTCTATTCTTTGACTTCACACACCTCCATTCCACGACTTCACACACCTCCACTCTATGAGTTCACACACATCCATTCTATGAGTTCACACACCACAATTTTGTCTTCACACACCTCCATTCTATGACTTCACACAACTTCATTCTTAATTCAGAAACATACATTCTATGACTTCACACACCTCCATTCTATGACTTCGCAAACCTCCATTCTGTGACTTCACACACCTCCATTCTGTGACTTCACACAATTCCATTCTGTGACTTCACACACCTCCATTCTCTGACTCACACCCCTCCAATTTGACTTCACATACCTCCATTCTTTGACTTCACAAACCTCCATTCTGTGACTTCCCACACCTCCATTCTGTGACTTCACACACCTCCAATCTATGACTTTACTCACCTCCATTCTGTGACTTCACACACCTCCATTCTGTGACTTCACACGCCTCAATTCTATGACTTCACACACCTCCATTTTATGACTTCACACATCCATTTTGACTTCACACACCTCCAATGTATGACTTCAAACACCGTAATTCTGTGACTTCTCACACCTCCATTCTATGACTACATACCCGTCCATTCTGTGACTTCACACACCTCCATTCTATGACTTCACACACCTCCATTCTGTGACTTCACCCACCTCCATTCTGTGACTTCACACACCTCCATTCTCCGAATTCACACCCCTCCAATTTGACTTCACATAACTCCATTCTATGACTTCACAAACCTTCATTCTGTGACTTCACACACCTTCATTCTGTGACTTCCCAAAGCTCCATTCTATGATTTCACACACGTCCATTCTATGACTTCACACACCTCCATTCTATGACATCACACACCTCCATTCTGACTCCACACTCATCCATCTATGACTTCACATAGCTCCATTCTATGACTTCACACTTCTCCTTTCTGTAACTTCCCACATTTCCAGTGTTTGACTTCACAAACCTCCATTCCATGACTTCACACACCTCCATTCTATGAGTTCACACACCTCCATTCTTTGACTGCACACACCTTCATTTTGACTTCACACACCTACATTCTGTGACTTCACACACCTCCATTTGTGACTTCACACACCACCATTTTGACTTCACACACCTGCATTCTGTGACTTCACACACCTCAATTTTGACTTCACACACTTCCATTCTGTGACTTCACACACCTCCATTCCTTGACTTCACACACCTCAATTCCACGACTTCACACACCACCATTCTATGAGTTCACACACATCCATTCTATGAGTTCACACACCACAATTTTGTCTTCACACACCTCCATTCTACGACTTCACACACCTTCATTCTTAATTCAGAAACATCCATTCTATGACTTCACACACCTCCATTCTATGACTTCGCAAACCACCATTTTGTGACTTCACACACCTCCATTCTGTGACTTCACCCACCTCAATTCTGTAACTCAACACACGTCCATTCTCCGACTTCACACCTCTCAAATTTGACTTCACACACTTCCATTCTATGACTTCACAAACCTCCATTCTGAGACTTCACACACCTCCACTCTGTGACTTCACACACCTCCATTCTATGACTTCACACCTCCATTCTGTCACTTCACACAACTCCATTCTATGACTTCACACACCTCCATTCTATGACTTCACACACCTCCATTCTATCACTTCACACATCCATTTTGACTGCACACACCTCCAATATATGACTTCAAACACCTCAATTCTGTGACTTCACACACCTCCATTCTATGACTTCATACCCGTCATTCTGTGACTTCACACACCTCCATTCTATGACTTCACACACCTGCATTTTGTGACTTCTCCCACCTCCATTCTGTTACTTCACACAGCTGCATTCTCTGACTTCACACCCCTCCAATTTGACTTCACATACCTCCATTCTATGATTTCACAAACCTCCATTGTTACTTCACACACCTCCATTCTGTGACTTCACACACCTCCATTCTATGATTTCACACACCTCCATTCTATGACTTCACACACCTCCATTTTATGATGTCACACACCTTCATTTTGACTTCACACATCTCCATTATGTGACTTCACACACGTCCCTTCTGTGACTTCACACACCTCCATTCTATGACTTCACACACTTCCATTCTATCATTTCACATACCTCCATGCTATGACTTCACACACCTCCATTCTCTGACTTCACACACCTCCATTCTGTGACTTCACACACCTCCATTCTATGATTTCACACACCTCCATTCTATGACTTCACACACCTCAATTTTATGATGTCACACACCTTCATTTTCAATTCACACATCTCCATTATGTGACTTCACACACGTCCCTTCTGTGACTTCACACACCTCCATTCTATGACTTCACACACTTCCATTCTATGATTTCACACACCTCCATTCTATGACTTCACTCACCTCCATTTTAGGACGTCACACACCTCCATTTTGACTTCACACACCTCCATTCTTTGACTTCACACAACTCCATTCTATGACTTCACACACTTCCATTGTGACCTCACACACCTCCATTCTATGAGTTCACACACCTCCATTCTATGACTTCACACAACTCCATTCTGACTTCACACACCTCCATTCTATGACTTCACACACCTCCATTCTATGACATCACACACCTCCATTCTGACTCCACACTCCTCCATCTATAACTTCACACACCTACATTCTATGACTTCACACATCTCTTTCTGTAACTTCCCACACTTCCAGTGTTTGACTTCACAAACCTCCATTCCATGACTTCACACACCTCCTTTCTATGAGTTCACACACCTCCATTCTTTGACTTCTCACATCTTCATTTTGACTTCACACACCTACATTCTGTGACTTCACACACCTCCATTTGTGATTTCACAAACCACAATTTTGACTTCACACACCTCCATTCTGTGACTTCACACACGTCCATTTTGACTTCACACATTCCATTCTGTGAATTCACACACCTCCATTCTTGGACTTCACACACCTCCATTCTGTGACTTCGCACACCTCCATTCTATGACTTCACACTCCTCCATTCTATGAGTTCACACACTTCCATTCTATGAGTTCACACACCACAATTTTGTCTTCACACACCTCCATTCTATGACTTCACACACCTTCATTCTTAATTCAGAAACACCCATTCTATGACTTCACACACCTCCATTCTATGACTTCGCAAACCTCCATTTTGTGACTTCACACACCTCCATTCTGTGACTCCACACCCCTCCATTATGTGACTTCACACACCTCCATTCTCCGACTTCACAACCCTCAAATTCGACTTCACATACCTCCATTCTATGACTTCACAAACCTCCATTCTGTGACTTCACACACCTCCATTCTGTGACTTCACACACCTCCATTTTATGACATCACACACCTCCATTCTGTGACTTCACACACCTCCATTCTATGACTACAGACACCTCCATTCTATGACTTCACACACCTCCATTCTATGACTTCACACATCCATTTTGACTTCACACACCTCCAATATATGACTTCATACCCGTCCATTCTGTGACTTCACACAACTCCATTCTATGACTTCACACACCTCCATTTTGTGACTTCTCCCACCTCCATTCTGTTACTTCACACACCTCCATTCTCCGACTTCTCACCCCTCCAATTTGACTTCACACACCTCCATTTTATGATGTCACACACCTCCATTTTGACTTCACACATCTCCATTATGTGACTTCACACACCTCCCTTCTGTGACTTCACACACCTCCATTCTATGACTTCACACACCCTCATTGTATGAATTCACCCACCTCCATTCTATGACTTCACACACTTCCATTCTATGATTTCACATACCTCCATGCTATGACTTCACACACCTCCATTCTGTGACTTCACACACCTCCATTCTGAGTTCACACACCTCCATTCTGTGACTTCACAAACCTCCATTCTATGATTTCACACACCTCCATTCTATGACTTCACACACCTCCATTTTAGGACGTCACACACCTCCATTTTGACTTCGCACACCTCCATTCTGTGACTTCACACACCTCCATTCTATGACTTCACACACTTCAATTGTGACGTCACACACCTCCATTCTATGAGTTCACAAACCTCCATTCTATGACTTCACACACCTCCATTCTGACTTCACACACCTCCATTCTATGACTTCACAGACCTCGAAACTGTGACTTCACTCACCTCCACTGTATGACTTCACACTCCTGCATTCTATGACTTCCCACACCTCCTATCTATGACTTCACCGACCTCCATTCTATGACTTCACACCTCCATTCTGACTTCACACACCTCCATTCTGTGACTTTACACACCTCCATTATATGACTTCAAACACCTCCATTCTATGACTTCACACACCTCCATTCTATGACTTCACACACCTCCATTCTGTGATTCACACACCTCAATTCCATGACTTCTCACAGCTTCATTCTTACTTCACAAACATACATTCTATGACTTCACACACCTCCATTCTATGACTTCACACACCTCCATTCTTTGACTTTACACACCTCCATTCTGTGTTCACACACCTCCATTCTGTGACTTCACACACCTCCATTCTGACTTCACACAGCTCCATTCTATGACTTCACACACCTCCATTCTTTGACGTCACACACCTCCATTTTATGACTTCACACCTTCATTCTTACTTTACAAACATCCATTCTATAACTTCACACACCTCCATTCTGTGACTTCAAACACCTCCATTCTGTGACTTCACACACCTCCATTCTATGACTTCACACACTTCCATTGTGACGTCACAAACCTCCATTCTTTGAGTTCACAAACCTCCATTCTGACTTCACACAACTCCATCTATGACTTCACACACCTCCATTCTGACTTCACACACCTCTATTCTATGACTTCACACACCTCCATAATGTGACTTCTCCCACCTCCATTCTGTGACTTCACACACCTCCATTCTCCGAATTCACACCCCTCCAATTTGACTTCACATAACTCCTATCTATGACTTCACAAACCTCCATTCTGTGACTTCACACACCTCCATTCTGTGACTTCACAAGCCTCCATTCTATAATTTCACACACCTCCATTCTATGACTTCACACATCTTCATTCTTTGACTTCACACACCTCCATTCTATGACTTCACACACCTCCATTGTGACTTCTCACACCTCCATTCTGTGACTTCACACACCTCCCTTCCGTCACTTCACACACCTCCATTCTATGACATCACACACCTCCTTTCTGACTTCACACTCCTCCATCTATGACTTCACACACCTCCATTCTATGACTTCACACATCTCCTTTCTGTACCTTCCCACACTTCCAATGTTTGACTTCACAAACCTCCATTCCATGACTTCACACACCTCCATTCTATGAGTTCACACACCTCCATTCTTTGACTTCACACACCTCCATTTTGACTTCACACACCTACATTCTGTGACTTCACACACCTCCATTTGTGACTTCACACACCACCATTTTGACTTCACACAACTCCATTCTGTGAAGTAACACACTTCCATTCTGTGACTTCACACACCTCCATTTTGACTTCAAACACTTCCATTCTATGACTTCACACACCTCCATTCTGTGACTTCACACACCTCCATTTTGACTTCACACACCTCAATTCCACGACTTCACACACCTCCATTCTATGAGTTCACACATATCCATTCTATGAGTTCACAAACCACAATTTTGTCTTCACACACCTCCATTCTCTGACTTCACACACCTTCATTCTTAATTCAGAAACATTCATTCTATGACTTCACACACCTACATTCTATGACTTCGCAAACCTCCATTTTGTGACTTCACACACCTCCATTCTGTGACTTCACACCCTTCCATTTTGTGACTTCACACAACTCCATTCTATGACTTCATACACCTCCATTCTATGACTTCACACATCCATTTTGATTTCACACACCTCCAATATATGACTTCAAACACTTCAATTCTGTGACTTCAAACACATCCATTCTATGACTTCATACCCGTAAATTCTGTGACTTCACACAACTCCATTCTCTGACTACACACCCCTCCAATTTGACTTCACATACCTCCATTCTATGATTTTACAAACCTCCATTCTGTGACTTCACACACCTCCATTCTGTGACTTCACAAACCTCCATTCTATGATTTCACACACCTCCATTCTATGACTTCACACACCTCCATTTTATGACGTCACACACCTCCATTTTGACTTCACACACATCCATTATGTGACTTCACACACCTCCCTTCTGTGACTTCTCACACCACCATTCTATGACTTCACACACCTTCATTGTATGACTTCACACACCTCCATTCTATGATTTCACACACTTCCATTCTATCATTTTACATACCTCCATGCTATGACTTCACACAGCTCCATTCTGTGACTTCACACACCTCCATTCTGTGACTTCACTCACCTCCATTCTGTGACTTCACAAACCTCCATTCTATGATTTCACACACCTCCATTCTATGACTTCACACACCTCCATTTTAGGACGTCACGCACCTCCATTTTGACTTCACCCACCTCCATTCTGTGACTTCACACACCTCCATTCTATGACTTCACACACTTCCATTGTGACGTCACATACCTCCATTCTATGAGTTCAGACACCTCTATTCTATGACTTCACACACCTCCATTCTGACTTCACACACCTCCATTCTATGACTTCACAGACCTCGAATCTGTCACTTCACTCACCTCCACTCTATGACTTCACACTCCTCCATTCTATGACTTTCCACACCTCCTTTCTATGATTTCACCCACCTCCATTCTATGACTTCACACCTCCATTCTGACTTCACACACCTCCATTCTGTGACTTCACACACCTCCATTATATGACTTCACACACCTCCATTCTATGACTTCACACACCTCCATTCTATGACTTCACACACCTTCATTTGTGACTTCACACACCTCCATTCTATGACTTCACCCACCTTCATTCCTACTTCACAAACATACATTCTATGACTTCACACACCTCCATTCTATGACTTCACACACCTCCATTCTTTGACTTCACACACCTCCATTCTGTGTTCACACACCTCCATTCTGTGACTTCACACTCCTACATTCTGACTTCACACAGCTCCTTTCTATGACTTCACACACCTCCATTCTTTGACGTCACACACTTCCATTCTATTACTTCACACACCTTCATTCTTACTTTACAAACATCCATTCTATAACTTCACACACCTCCTTTCTATGACTTCAAACACCTCCATTCTGTGACTTCATACACCTCCATTCTATGAGTTCACACACCTCCATTCTGACTTCACACACCTCCATTATATGACTTCACACACCTCCATTCTGAATTCACACAGCTCCATTCTGTGACTTCACAAAACTCCATTCTATGATTTCACACACCTCCATTTTGATTTCACACACCTCTATATTATGACTTCGCACACCTCCATTCTGACATCACCCACCTCCATTCTATGACTTCACAGACCTGGAATCTGTGACTTCACTCACCTGCACTCTATGACTTCACACTCCTCCATGCTATGAGTTCCCACAACTCCTTTCTATGACTTCACCACCTCCAATCTATGACTACACACCTCCGTTCTGACTTCACACACCTCCATTCTGTGACTTCACACACCTCCATTCTATGAGTTCACACACCTCCATTCTATGACTTCACACACATTCATTCTTACCTCAGAAACATCCATTCTATGACTTCACACAACTCCATTCTATGACTTCACAAACCTCCATTCTGTGACTTCACACACCTCCATTCTGAGTTCACACAACTCCATTCGTTGACTTCAGACACCTCCATTCTGACTTCACACACCTCCATTCTATGACTTCACACACTTCCATTCTATGTCTTCACACACCTCAATTCTGTGACTTCACACACCTCCATTCTGTAATATCACACACCTCCATTCTATTACCAAACACACCCTCATTCTGTGATTTCACACACCTCCATTCTATGACTTCACACATCCATTTTGACTTCACACACCTCCAATATATGACTTCAAACACCTCAATTCTGTGACTTCACACACCTCCATTTTATGAGTTTATACCGTCCATTCTATGACTTCACAAACATACATTCTATGACTTCACACACTTCCATTCTATGACTTCACACACCTCCATTCTGTGACTTTACACACCTCCATTCTGAGTTCACACACCTCCATTCTGTGACTTCACACACCTCCATTCTGTGACTTCACACACCTCCATTCTGTGACTTCACACACCTCTATTCTGACTTCACACACCTCCATTCTATGACTTCACACACGTCCATTCTGACTTCACACAACTCCTTTCTATGACTTCGCACACCTGTATTCTGATTTCACACACCTCCATCCTGTGACTTCACACAACTCCATTCGATTACTTCACACACCTACATTCTTTGACTTCCCACACCTCCATTTTGACTTCACACACATCCATTCTGTGACTTCACACACTTACATTTGTGATTTCTCACACCACCTTTTTGACTTCACACATCTCCATTCTGTACCTTCCCACACTTCCAATATTTGACTTCACAAACCTCCATTCCATGACTTCACACACCTCCATTCTATGAGTTCACACACCTCCATTCTTTGACTTCACACACCTTCATTTTGACTTCACACACCTACATTCTGTGACTTCACACACCTCCATTTGTGAGTTCACACACCAACATTTTGACTTCACAAACCTGCATTCTGTGACTTCACACACCTCCATTTTGACTGCACACACTTCCATTCTGTGACTTCACACACCTCCATTCTTTGACTTCACACACCTCAATTCCACGACTTCACACACCTCCATTCTATGAGTTCACACACATCCATTCTATGAGTTCACACACCACAATTTTGTCTTCACACACCTCCATTCTACGACTTCACACACCTTCATTCTTAATTCAGAAACATCCATTCTATGACTCCACACTCCTCCATCTATAACTTCACACACCTACATTCTATGACTTCACACATCTCTTTCTGTAACTTCCCACACTTCCAATGTTTGACTTCACAAACCTCCATTCCATGACTTCACACACCTCCTTTCTATGAGTTCACACACCTCCATTCTTTGACTTGTCACATCTTCATTTTGACTTCACACACCTACATTCTGTGACTTCACACACCTCCATTAGTGATTTCACACACCACAATTTTGACTTCACACACCTCCATTCTGTGACTTCACACACCTCCATTTTGACTTCACACATTCCATTCTGTGACTTCACACACCTCCATTCTTTGACTTCACACACCTCCATTCTGTGACTTCACACACCTCCATTCTATGACTTCACACTCCTCCATTCTATGAGTTCACACACATCCATTCTATGAGTTCACACACCACAATTTTGTCTTCACACACCTCCATTCTATGACTTCACACACCTTCATTCTTAATTCAGAAACATCCATTCTATGACTTCACACACCTCCATTCTATGACTTCGCAAACCTCCATTTTGTGACTTCACACACCTCCATTCTGTGACTCCACACCCCTCCATTATGTGACTTCACACACCTCCATTCTCCGACTTCACACCCCTCCAATTCGACTTCACATACCTCCATTCTATGACTTCACAAACCTCCATTCTGTGACTTCACACACCTCCATTCTGTGACTCCACACACCTCCATTCTATGACTTCACACACCTCCATTCTGTGACTTCACACACCTCCATTCTATGACTACACACACCTCCATTCTATGACTTCACACACCTCCATTCTATGACTTCACACATCCATTTTGACTTCACACACCTCCAATATATGACTTCATACCCGTCCATTCTGTGACTTCACACACCTCCATTCTATGACTTCACACACCTCCATTTTGTGACTTCTCCCACCTCCATTCTGTTACTTCACACACCTCCATTCTCCGACTTCTTACCCCTCCAATTTGACTTCACACACCTCCATTTTATGATGTCACACACCTCCATTTTGACTTCACACATCTCCATTATGTGACTTCACACACCTCCCTTCTGTGACTTCACACACCTCCATTCTATGACTTCACACACCCTTATTGTATGAATTCACCCACCTCCATTCTATGACTTCACACACTTCCATTCTATGATTTCACATACCTCCATGCTATGACTTCACACCCCTCCATTCTGTGACTACACACACCTCCATTCTGAGTTCACACACCTCCATTCTGTGACTTCACAAACTTCCATTCTATGACTTCACACACCTCCATTCTATGACTTCACACACCTCCAATTTAGGACATCACACACCTCCATTTTGACTTCGCACACCTCCATTCTGTGACTTCACACACCTCCATTCTATGACTTCACACACTTCAATTGTGACGTCACACACCTCCATTCTGTGAGTTCACAAACCTCCATTCTATGACTTCACACACCTCCATTCTGACTTCACACACCTCCATTCTATGACTTCACAGACCTCAAAACTGTGACTTCACTCACCTTCACTGTATAACTTCACACTCCTGCATTCTATGACTTCCCACACCTCCTATCTATGACTTCACCGACCTCCATTCTATGACTTCACACACCTCCATTCTGTGACTTCACACACCTCAATTCCATGACTTCACACACCTTCATTCTTACTTCACAAACATACATTCTATGACTTCACACACCTCCATTCTATGACTTCACACACCTCCATTCTTTAACTTCACACACCTCCATTCTATGACTTCACACCTCCATTCTGACTTCACACACCTCCATTCTGTGACTTCACACACCTCCATTATATGACTTCAAACACTTCCATTCTGTGACTTCACACACCTCCATTCTATGACTTCACACAGCTCCATTCAGTGACTTCACACACCTGCATTCTATGACTTCACACACTTCCATTGTGACGTCACACACCTCCATTCTTTGAGTTCACACACCTCCATTCTTTGACTTCACACACCTTCATTTTGACTTCACACACCTACATTCTGTGACTTCACACACCTCCATTTGTGAGTTCACACACCAACATTTTGACTTCACAAACCTGCATTCTGTGACTTCACACACCTCCATTTTGACTGCACACACTTCCATTCTGTGACTTCACACACCTCCATTCTTTGACTTCACACACCTCAATTCCACGACTTCACACACCTCCATCCTATGAGTTCACACACATCCATTCTATGAGTTCACACACCACAATTTTGTCTTCACACACCTCCATTCTACGACTTCACACACCTTCATTCTTAATTCAGAAACATCCATTCTATGACTCCACACTCCTCCATCTATAACTTCACACACCTACATTCTATGACTTCACACATCTCTTTCTGTAACTTCCCACACTTCCAATGTTTGACTTCACAAACCTCCATTCCATGACTTCACACACCTCCTTTCTATGAGTTCACACACCTCCATTCTTTGACTTCTCACATCTTCATTTTGACTTCACACACCTACATTCTGTGACTTCACACACCTCCATTAGTGATTTCACACACCACAATTTTGACTTCACACACCTCCATTCTGTGACTTCACACACCTCCATTTTGACTTCACACATTCCATTCTGTGACTTCACACACCTCCATTCTTTGACTTCACACACCTCCATTCTGTGACTTCACACACCTCCATTCTATGACTTCACACTCCTCCATTCTATGAGTTCACACACATCCATTCTATGAGTTCACACACCACAATTTTGTCTTCACACACCTCCATTCTATGACTTCACACATCTTCATTCTTAATTCAGAAACATCCATTCTATGACTTCACACACCTCCATTCTATGACTTCGCAAACCTCCATTTTGTGACTTCACACACCTCCATTCTGTGACTCCACACCCCTCCATTATGTGACTTCACACACCTCCATTCTCCGACTTCACACCCCTCCAATTCGACTTCACATACCTCCATTCTATGACTTCACAAACCTCCATTCTGTGACTTCACACACCTCCATTCTGTGACTCCACACACCTCCATTCTATGCCTTCACACACCTCAATTCTGTGACTTCACACACCTCCATTCTATGACTACACACACCTCCATTCTATGACTTCACACACCTCCATTCTATGACTTCACACACTTCAATTGTGACGTCACACACCTCCATTCTGTGAGTTCACAAACCTCCATTCTATGACTTCACACACCAAAATTCTGACTTCACACACCTCCATTCTATGACTTCACAGACCTCAAAACTGTGACTTCACTCACCTTCACTGTATAACTTCACACTCCTGCATTCTATGACTTCCCACACCTCCTATCTATGACTTCACCGACCTCCATTCTATGACTTCACACACCTCCATTCTGTGACTTCACACACCTCAATTCCATGACTTCACACACCTTCATTCTTACTTCACAAACATACATTCTATGACTTCACACACCTCCATTCTATGACTTCACACACCTCCATTCTTTAACTTCACACACCTCCATTCTATGACTTCACACCTCCATTCTGACTTCACACACCTCCATTCTGTGACTTCACACACCTCCATTATATGACTTCAAACACTTCCATTCTGTGACTTCACACACCTCCATTCTATGACTTCACACAGCTCCATTCAGTGACTTCACACACCTGCATTCTATGACTTCACACACTTCCATTGTGACGTCACACACCTCCATTCTTTGAGTTCACACACCTCCATTCTGACTTCACACACCTCCATTCTATGACTTCACACACCTCCATTCTGAATTCACACAGCTCCATTCTGTGACTTCACAAAACTCCATGCTATGATTTCACACACCTCCATATTATGACTCACACAACTCCGTCTATGCCTTCACACACCTCCTTTCTGACTTCACACACCTTCATTCTCCGAATTCACACCCCTCCAATTTGACTTCACATACCTCCATTCTTTGACTTCACAAACCTCCATTCTGTGACTTCACCCACCTCCATTCTGTGACTTCACAAACCTCCATTCTATGATTTCACACACCTCCATTCTATGACTTCACACACCTCCATTTTATGACGTCACACACCTCAATTTTGACTTTACACACCTCCATTATGTGACTTCACACACCTCCCTTCTGTGACTTCACACACCTCCATTCCATGACTTCATAAACCCCCATTCTGTGACTTCACACACCATCATTCTGTGACTTCTCACACCTCCATTCTAAGAATTCACACACCTCCATTCTGTCACTTCACACACCTCCATTCTATGACTTCACACACCTCCATTCTATGACTTCACACACCTACATTCTATGACTTCACACACCTTAATTGTATGACTTCACACACCTCCATTATATGACATCACACACCTCCATTCTATAACTTCACACACCTCCATTCTATGACTTCACACACCTCCATTCTGTGACTTCACACACCTCCATTCTATGACTTCACTCACCTTCATTCTTACTTCACAAACATACATTCTATGACTTCACACACCTCCATTCTATGACTTCACACACCTCCATTCTTTGACTTCACACACCTCCATTCTGTGTTCACACACCTCCATTCTGTGACTTCACACACCTCCATTCTGACTTCACACAGCTCCATTCTATGACTTCACACACCTCCACTCTTTGACGTCACAAACCCCCATTTTATGACTTCACACCTTCATTCTTACTTTACAAACATCCATTCTATAACTTCACACACCTCCATTCTATGACTTCAAACACCTCCATTCTGTGGCTTTACACACCTTCATTCTATGACTTCACACACCTCCATTCTTTGACTTCACAAACCTCCATTCTATGACTTCACACACCTCCATTCTGACTTCACACACCTCTGTTCTATGACTTCGCAAACCTACATTCTGACTTCACACACCTCCATTCTATTACTTCACAGACCTCCACTCTATGACTTCACACTTCTCCATTCTATGACTTCCCACACCTAATTTCTATGACTTCACCCACCTCCATTCTATGACTTCACACCTCCATTCTGACTTCACACACCTCCATTCTGTGACTTCAAAACCTCCATTCTATGATTTCACACACCTCCATTCTATGACTTCACACACCTCCATTTTAGGACGTCACACACCTCCATTTTGACTTCACACACCTCCACTCTGTGACTTCACACACCTCCATTCTATGACTTCACACACTTCCATTCTGATGTCACACACCTCCATTCTATGAGTTCACACACCTCCATTCTATGACTTCACACACCTCCATTCTGACTTCACATACCTCTATTCGATGACTTCACACACCTCCATAATGTGACTTCACCCACCTCCATTCTGTGTCTTCACACACCTCCATTCTCCGAATTCACACCCCTCCAATTTGACTTCACATAACTCCATTCTATGACTTCACCCACCTCCATTCTGTGACTTTACACACCTCCATTATGTGACTTCACACACCTCCATTCTCCGACTTCACACCCCTCCAATTTGACTTCACATACCTCCATTCTATGACTTCACAAACCTCCATTCTGTGGCTTCACACACCTCCATTCTGTGACTTCTCACACCTCCATTCTCTGAATTCACACACCTTCATTCTGTCACTTCACACACCTTAATTGTATGACTTCACACACCTCCATTATATGACTTCACACACCTCCATTCTATGACTTCACACACCTCCATTCTATGACTTCACACACCTCCATTCTGTGACTTCACACACCTCCATTCTGACTTCACACAGCTCCATTCTATGACTTCACACACCTCCACTCTTTGACGTCACACACCTCCATTTTATGACTTCACACCTTCATTCTTACTTTACAAACATCCATTCTATAATTTCACACACCTCCATTCTATGACTTCAAACACCTCCATTCTGTGACTTCACACAACTTCATTGTATGACTTCACACACCACCATTCTGTGACTTCACAAACCTCCATTCTATGACTTCACACACTTCCATTGTGACGTCACACACCTCCATTTTTTGAGTTCACACACCTCCATTCTGACTTCACACACCTCCATTCTATGACTTCACACACCTCCATTCTGAATTCACACAGCTCCATTTTGTGACTTCACAAAACTCCATTCTATGATTTCACACACCTCCATACTATGACTTCACAGAACTCCATCTATGACTTCACACACCTCCATTCTGACTTCACACACCTCTATTCTATGACTTCACACACCTCCATAATGTGACTTCACCCACCACCATTCTGTGACTTCACACACCTCCATTCTCCGAATTCACACCCCTCCAATTTGACTTCACATAACTCCATTCTGTGACTTCACACACCTCCATTCTGTGACTTCACACACCTCCATTCTGTGACTTCACAAACCTCCATTCTATGATTTCACACATCTCCATTCTATGACTTCACACATCTTCATTCTTTGACTTCCCACACCTCCATTCTATGACTTCGCACACCTCCATTGTGACTTCACACACCTCCATTCTGTGACTTCACACACCTCCCTTCCGTGACTTCACACACCTCCATTCTATGACTTCACACACCTCCAATCTATGACATCACACACCTCCTTTCTGACTTCACACTACTCCATCTATGACTTCACACACCTCCATTCTATGACTTCACACATCTCCTTTCTGAACCTTCCCACACTTCCAATGTTTGACTTCACAAACCTCCATTCCATGACTTCACACACCTCCATTCTATGAGTTCACACACCTCCATTCTTTGACTTCACACACCTCCATTTTGACTTCAAACACCTACATTCTGTGACTTCACACACCTCAATTTGTGACTTCACACACCACCATTTTGACTTCACACAACTCCATTCTGTGAATTAACACACCTCCATTCTGTGACTTCACACACCTCCATTTTTACTTCACACACTTCCATTCTGTGACTTCACACACCTCCATTTTGTGACTTCACACACCTCCATTTTGACTTCACACACCTCAATTCCACGACTTCACACACCTCCATTCTATGAGTTCACACACATCCATTCTATGAGTTCACACACCACAATTTTGTCTTCGCACACCTCCATTCTATGACTTCACACACCTTCATTCTTAATTCAGAAACATCCATTCTATGACTTCCCAATCCTGCATTTTGTGACTTCACACACCTCCATTCTATGACATCACACACCTCCTTTCTGACTTCACACTCATCCATCTATGACTTCACACACCTCCATTCTATGACTTCACACATCTCCTTTCTGTACCTTCCCACACTTCCAATGTTTGACTTCACAAACCTCCATTCCATGTCTTCACACACCTCCATTCTATGAGTTCACACACCTCCATTCTATGACTTTCACACACCTCCATTTTGACTTCACACACCTACATTCTGTGACTTCACACACCTCCATTTGAGACTTCACACACCACCATTTTGACTTCACACAACTCCATTCTGTGAATTAACACACCTCCATTCTGTGAATTCACACACCTCCATTTTGACTTCACACACTTCCATTCTGTGACTTCACACACCTCCATTTTGACTTCACACACCTCAATTCCACGACTTCACACACCTCCATTCTGTGACTTCCCACACCTCCATTCTATGACTTCACTCACCTCCATTCTTTGACTTCACACACCTCCATTCTATGACTTCACACACCTCCATTCTATGACTTCACACACCTCCATTATATGACTTCGCAAACCTCCATTTTGTGACTTCACACACCTCCATTCTATGACTTCACACATCTCCTTTCTGTACCTTCCACACTTCCAATGTTTGACTTCACAAACCTCCATTCCATGTCTTCACACATCTCCATTCTATGAGTTCACACACCTCCATTCTGTGACTTCACACACCTCCATTTGACTTCACACACCTAAATTCCACGACTTCACACACCTCCATTCTATGAGTTCATACACCTCCATTCTATGACTTCGCAAACTTCCATTTTGTGACTTTACACACCTCCATTCTGTGACTACACACACTTACATTCTGTGACTTCACACACCTCCATTCTCCGACTTCACACCCCTCCAATTTGACTTCACATACCTCCATTCTATGACTTCACAAACCTCCATTCTGTGACTTCACACACCTCCATTCTGTGACTTCACACACCTCCATTCTATGGCTTCACTCACCTCCATTCTTTGACTTCATACACCTCCATTCTATGACTTCACACACCTCCATTCTATGACTTCACACACCTCCATTCTATGACTTCACACACCTCCATTTTAGGACGTCACACCCCTCCATTTTGACTTCACACACCTCCATTCTGTGACTTCACAAACCTCCATTCTATGACTTCACATACTTCCATTGTGACCTCACACACCTCAATTCTGTGAGTTCACACACCTCCATTTATGACTTCACACACCTCCATTGTGACTTCACTCACCTCCACTCTATGACTTCACACTCCTCCATTCTATGACTTCCCACACCTCCTGTCTATGACTTCACCCACCTCGATTCTATGACTTCACACCCCCATTCTGACTTCACACACCTCCATTCTGTGACTTCACACACCTCCATTATATGACTTCACACACCTCCATTCTATGACTTCACACACCTCCATTCTATGACTTCACACATCTCCATTCTGTGACTTCACACACCTCCATTCTATGCCTTCACACACCTTCATTCTTACTTCACAAACATACATTCTATGACTTCACACACCTCCATTCTTTGACGTCACACACCTCCATTTTATGACTTCACACACCTTCATTCTTACTTTACAAACATCCATTCTATAACTTCACACATCTCCATTCTATGACTTCAAACACCTCCATTCTGTGACTTCACACACCTCCATTCTATGACTTCACACAGCTCCATTCTGTGACTTCACACACCTCCATTCAATGACTTCACACACCTCCATTCTATGACTTCACACACCTCCATTCTGAATTCATACAGCTCCATTCTGTGACTTCACAAAACTCCATTCTATGATTTCACACACCTCCATACTATGACTTCACACAACTCCATCTATACCTTCAACACCTCCATTCTGACTTCACACACCTCTATTCTATGACTTCGCACACCTCCATTATGACATCACACACCTCCATTCTATGTCTTCAAACCCGTCCATTCTGTGACTTCACACACCTCCATTCTATGACTTCACACACTTCCATTCTGTGACTTCACCCACCTCCATTCTGTGACTTCACACATCTTCATTCTCCGACTTCACACCCCTCCAATTTGACTTCACATACCTCCATTCTATGACTTCACAAACCTCCATTCTGTGACTTCACCCACCTCCATTCTGTGACTTCACAAACCTCCCTTCTGTGACTTCACACACCTCCATTCTATGACTTCATACATCTTCATTGTATGACTTCACACACCTCCATTCTGTGACTTCTCACTCCTCCATTCTATGAATTCACACACCTCCATTCTGTCACTTCACACACCTCCATTCTATGACTTCACACACCTCCATTCCATGACTTCACACATCCATTTTGACTTCACACACCTCCAATATATGACTTCAAATACCTGAATTCTGTGACTTCACACACCTCCATTCTATGACTTCACACACCTCCATTTTATGACCTCAAACACCTCCATTTTGACTTCACACACATCCATTATGTGACTTCACACACCTCCATTGTATGACTTCACACACCTCCATTCTATGACTTCACACACTTCAATTCTATGATTTCACATACCTTCATGCTATGACTTCACACACCCCATTCTGTGAACTCACACACCTCCATTCTGAGTTCACACACCTCCATTGTGTGACTTCACAATCCTCCATTCTATGATTTCACACACCTCCATTCTATGACTTCACACACCTCCATTTTAGGACTTCACGCACCTCCATTTTGACTTCACCCACCTCCATTCTGTGACTTCACACACCTCCATTCTATGACTTCACACACTTACACTGTGACGTCACACACCTCCATTCTATGAGTTCAGACACTTCTGTTCTATGACTTCACACACCTCCATTCTGACTTCACACACCTCCATTCTATGACTTCACAGACCTCGAATCTCTGACTTCACTCACCTCCACTCTATGACTTCACACTCCTCCATTCTATGACTTCACACACCTCCATTCTATGACTTCACACACCTCCATTCTGTGACTTCACAAACCTCCATTCTATGATTTCACACACCTCCATTCTATGACTTCACACACCTCCATTTTAGGACGTCACACCCCTCCATTTTGACTTCACACACCTCCATTCTGTGACTTCACAATCCTCCATTCTATGATTTCACACACCTCCATTCTATGACTTCACACACCTCCATTTTAGGACGTCACACCCCTCCATTTTGACTTCACACTCCTCCATTCTATGACTTCCCACACCTCCTGTCTATGACTACACCCACCTCGATTCTATGACTTCACACCTCCATTCTGACTTCGCACACCTCCATTCTGTGACTTCACACACCTCCATTATATGACTTCACACACCTCCATTCTATGACTTCACCCACCTACATTCTATGACTTCACACACCTCCATTCTGTGACTTCACACACCTCCATTCTATGACTTCACACACCTTCATTCTTACTTCACAAACATACATTCTATGACTTCACACACCTCCATTCTATGACTTCACACACCTCCATTCTTTGACTTCACACACCTCCATTCTGTGATCACACACCTCCATTCTGTGACTTCACACACCTCCATTCTGACTTCACACAACTCCATTCTATGACTTCACACAGCTCCATTCTTTGACGTCACACACCTCCATTTTATGACTTCACACACCTTCATTCTTACTTTACAAACATCCATTCTATAACTTCACAAATCTCCATTCCATGACTTCAAACACCTCCATTCTGTGACTTCACACACCTCCATTCTATGACTTCACACAGCTCCATTCTGTGACTTCACACACCTCCATTCAATGATTTCACACACCTCCATTCTATGACTTCACACACATCCATTCTGAATTCACACAGCTCCATTCTGTGACTTCACAAAACTGCATTCTATGATATCACACACCTCCATACCATGACTTCACACAACTCCATCTATGCCTTCAACACCTCCATTCTCACTTCACACACCTCTATTCTATGACTTCGCACACCTCCATTATGACATCACACACCTCCATTCTATGTCTTCAAACCCGTCCATTCTGTGACTTCACACACCTCCATTCTATTACTGCACACACTTCCATTCTGTGACTTCACCCACCTCCATTCTGTGACTTCACACATCTTCACTCTCCGACTTCACACCCCTCCAATTTGACTTCACATAGCTCCATTCTATGACTTCACAAACCTCCAATCTGTGACTTCACCCACCTCCATTCTGTGACTTCACAAACCTCCCTTCTGTGACTTCACACACCTCCATTCTATGACTTCATACACCTTCATTGTATGACTTCACACACCTCCATTCTGTGACTTCTCACACGTCCATTCTATGAATTCACACACCTCCATTCTGTAACTTCACACACCTCCATTCTATGACTTCACACACCTCCATTCTATGACTTCACACATCCATTTTGACTTCACACACCTCCAATATAAGACTTCAAATACCTGAATTCTGTGACTTGACACACCTCCATTCTATGACTTCACACACCTCCATTCTGTGACTTCACCCACCTCCATTCTGTGACTTCAACACCTCAATTCTGTGACTTCACACACCTCCATTTTGACTTCGCACACATCCATTCTGTGACTTCACACACCTCCATTCTATGACTTAACACACTTTCATTGTGACGTCACCAACCTCCATTCTTTGAATTCACACACCTCCATTCTGACTTCACACACCTCCATTCTATGACTTCACACACCTCCATTCTGAATTCACACAGCTCCATTCTGTGACTTCACAAAACTACATTCTATGATTTCACACACCTCCATACTATGACTTCACACAACTCCATCTATGCCTTCACACACCTCCATTCTGACTTCACACACCTCTATTCTATGACTTCGCACTCCTCCATTCTGACATCACACACCTCCATTCTATGTCTTCATACCCATCCATTCTGTGACTTCACCCACCTCCATTCTGTGACTTCACACACCTTCATTCTCTGATTTCACACCCCTCCAATTTGACTTCACATACCTCCATTCTTTGACTTCACAAACCTCCATTCTGTGACTTCACCCGCCTCCATTCTATGACTTCACACACCTCCATTCTACGATTTCACACACCTCCATTCTATGACTTCACACACCTCTATTTTATGACGTCACACACCTCCATTTTGACTTTACAGACCTCCATTATGTGACTTCACACACCTCCCTTCTGTGACTTCACACACCTCCATTCTATGACTTCACAAACCCCCATTTTGTGACTTCACACACCTACATTCTGTGACTTCTCACACCTCCATTCTATGACTTCACACACCTCCATTTCATGACGTCACACACCTCCATTTTGACTTTACACACCTCCATTATGTGACTTCACACACCTCCATTCTATGACTTCACACACCTACATTCTATGACTTCACACACGTTAATTGTATGACTTCACACACCTCCATTATATGACTTGAAACACTTCCATTCTATGATTTCACATACCTTCATGCTATGACTTCACACACCCCATTCTGTGAACTCACACACCTCCATTCGAAGTTCACACACTTCCATTCTGTGACTTCACAAACCTCCTTTCTATGATTTCACATACCTCCATTCTATGACTTCACACACCTCCATTTTGGGACGTCACACACCTCCATTTTGACTTCACCCACCTCCATTCTGTGACTTCACATACCTCCATTCTATGACTTCACACACTTCCATTGTGGCGTCAAACAACTCGATTCTATGAGTTCACCCACCTCCATTCTATGACTTCACACACCTCCATTCTGACTTCACACACCTTCATTCTATGACTTCACAGACCTCGAATCTGTGACTTCACTCACCTCCAATCTATGACTTCACACACCTCCATTCTGTGACTTCACACACCTCCATTATATGACTTCACACACCTCCATTCTATGACTTCACACACCTCCATTCTATGACTTCACACACCTCTATTCTGTGACTTCACACACCTCCATTCTATGACTTCACACACCTTAATCCTTACTTCACAAACATACATTCTATGACTTCACACACCTCCATTCTATGACTTCACACACCTCCATCCTTTGACTTCACACACCTCCATTCTGTGTTCACACACCTCCATTCTGTGACTTCACACTCCTATATTCTGACTTCACACAGCTCCTTTCTATGACTTCCCACACTTCCATTCTTTGACGTCACACACTTCCATTCTATTACTTCACACACCTTCATTCTTACTTTACAAACATCCATTCTATACCTTCACACACCTCCATTCTATGACTTCAATCACCTCCATTCTGTGACTTCATACACCTCCATTCTATGACTTCACACACCTCGATTCTGTGACTTCACACACCTCCATTCTATGACTTCACACACTTCCATTGTGACGTCACACACCTCCATTCTATGAGTTCACACACCTCCATTCTGACTTCACACACCTCCATTCTATGACTTCACACACCTCCATTCTGAATTCACACAGCTCCATTCTGTGACTTCACAAAACTCCATTCTATGATTTCACACACCTCAATACTATGACTTCACACAACTCCATCTATGACTTCACACACCTCCATTTTGACTTCACACACCTCTATTTTATGACTTCGCACTCCTCCATTCTGACATCACCCACCTCCAATATATGACTTCACAGATCTGGAATCTGTGACTTCACTCACCTGCACTCTATGACTTCACACTCCTCCATTCTATGAGTTCCCACACCTCCTTTCTATGACTTCACCACCTCCAATCTATGACTACACACCTCCGTTCTGACTTCACACACCTCCATTCTGTGACTTCACACACCTCCATTCTACGAGTTCACACACCTCCATTCTATGAGTTCACACACCTTCATTCTTACTTCAGAAACATCCATTCTATGACTTCACACAACTCAATTCTATGACTTCACAAACCTCCATTCTGTGATTTCACACAACTCCATTCGGTGACTTCACACACCTCCATTCTGACTTCACACACCTCCATTCTATGACTTCACACACTTCCGTTCTATGACTTCACACACCTCAATTCTGTGACTTCACACACCTCCATTCTGTGACATCACACACCTCCATTCTATGACCACACACACCCTCATTCTATGATTTCACACACCTCCATTCTATGACTTCACACATCCATTTTGACTTCACACACCACCAATATATGACTTCAAAAACCTCAATTCTGTGACTTCACACACCTCCATTTTATAAGTTTATACCGTCCATTCTATGACTTCACACACCTCCATTCTATAACTTCACACACCTACATTCTATGACTTCACACACCTTAATTGTATGACTTCACACACCTCCATTATATGACTTCACACACCTCTATTCTGACTTCACACACCTCCATTCTATGACATCACACACGTCCATTTGTCTTCACACACCTCCATTCTATGACTTCGCACACCTCTATTCTGACTTCACACAAATCCATTCTGTGTCTTCACACACCTCCATTCAATGACTTCACACAGCTACATTCTTTAACTTACCACACCTCCATTTTGACTTCACACACATCCATTTTGTGAATTCACACACTTACATTTGTGATTTCACACACCACCTTTTTGACTTCACACATCTCCATTCTGTGACTTCACACACCTCCATTCTGTGACTTCACACACCTCCGTTTTGACTTCACACACTTCCATTCTGTCACTTCACACACCTCCATTCTGTCACTTCACACACCTCCATTCTGTGACTTCACACACCTCCCATCCGTGACTTCAGACACCTCCATTCTATGACTTCACACCCCTCAATTCTATGACATCACACACCTCCATTTTATGACTTCACACACTTCCATTCTATGGCTTCACACACCTCCATTCTATGACTTCACAGACCTCCGTTCTATGACTTCACACACCTGCATTCTGACTTCAAACACCTCCATTATATGACTTCATACACCTCCATTCTATGACTTCATACACCAACATTCTATGAGTTCACACACCTCCATTCTGTGACTTCACAAATCTCCTTTCTGTAACTTCCCACACTTCCAATGTTTGACTTCACAAACCTCCATTCCATGACTTCACACACCTCCATTCTATGAGTTCACACACCGCCATTCTTTGACTTCACACACCTCCAATTTGACTTCACACACCTACATTCTGTGACTTCACACACCTCCATTTGTGACTTCACACACCACCATTCTGACTTCAAACACCTCCATTCTGTGAGTTCCCACACCTCCATTCTGTGACTTCACACACCTCCACTTTGCCTTCACACACTTCTATTCTGTGACTTCACACACCTCCTTTCTGTGACTTCACACACCACCATTGGTTGACTTCACACACCTCCATCCTTTGATTTCACACACCTCCATTCCACGACTTCACAGACCTACATTCTAGGAGTTCACAGCCATCCATTCTATGCGTTCACACACCACAATTTTGTCTTCACACACCTCCACTCTATGACTTTACAAACCTTCATTCTTAATTCAGAAACATCCATTCTATGACTTCACACACCTTCATTCTATGACTTCGCAAACCTCCATTCTATGACTTCACAAACCTCCATTCTGTGACTTCACACACTTCCATTCTGTGACTTCTCACACCTCCATTCTCTGAATTCACACACCTCCATTCTATGACTTCACACATCCATTTTGACTTCACACACCTCCAATATATGACTTCAAATACCTCAATTCTGTGACTTCACACACCTCCATTCTATGACTTCATAGCCGTCCATTCTGTGACTTCACACACCTCCATTCTCTGACTTCACACACCTCCATTCTTTGACTTCACAAACCCCCATTCTGTGACTTTACACACCTCCATTCTGTGACTTCACCCACCTCCATTCTGTGACTTCACACACCTCCATTCTCCGATTTCACACCCCTCCAATTTGACTTCACATACCTCCATTCTATGACTTCACAAACCTCCATTCTGTGACTTCACAAACCTCCATTCTATGACTTCACACACTTCCATTGTGACGTCACACACCTCCATAATATGAGTTCAAACACCTCCATTCTATGACTTCACACACCTCCATTCTGACTTCACACACCTCTGTTCTATGACTTCGCAAACCTACATTCTGACTTCACACACCTCCATTTTATTACTTCACAGACCTCCACTCTATGACTTCACACTTCTCCATTGTATGACTTCCCACAACTAATTTCTATGACTTCACCCACCTCCATTCTATGACTTCACACCTCCATTCTGACTTCACACACCTACATTCTGTGACTTCACAAACCTCCATTGTATGATTTCTCACACCTCCATTCTATGACTTCACACACCTCCATTTTAGGACGTCACACACCTCCATTTTGACTTCACACACCTCCATTCTGTGACTTCACGCACCTCCATTCTATGACTTCACACACTTCCATTGTGACGTCACACACCTCCATTCTATGAGTTCACACACCTCCATTCTATGACTTCACACACCTCCATTCTGACTTCACACACCTCCATTCTATGACTTCACAGTTTTCGAATCTGTGACTTCACTCACATCCACTCTGTCACTTCACGCTCCTCCATTTTATGACTTCCCACAACTCCTTTCTATGACTTCACCCACCTCCATTCTATGACTTCACCCCTCCATTCTGACTTCATACACCTCCATTCTGTGACTTCACACACCTCCATTCTGTGACTTCACACATCTCCATTCTATGAATTCACACACTTTCCTTGTGAAGTCACACACCTCCATTCTATGAGTTCACATACCTCCATTCTATGACTTCACACACCTTCATTCTGACTTCACACACCTCCATTCTATAACTTCACAGACCTTGAATCTGTGACTTCACTCACCTCCAATCTATGAATTCACACTCCTCCATTCTATGACTTCCCACACCTCCTTTCTATGACTTCACCCACCTCCATTCTATGACTTCACACCTCCATTCTATGACTTCACAAACTTTCATTCTTACTTCACAAACATACATTCTATGATTTCACACACCTCCATTCTATGACTTCACACACCTCTATTCTGTGACTTCACCCACCTCCATTCTGTGACTTCACACACCTCCATTCTATGACTTCACACACTTTCATTCTTACTTCACAAACATACATTCTATGATTTCACACACCTCCATTTTAGGATGTCACACACCTCCATTTTGACTTCACACACCTCCATTCTGTGACTTCACACACCTCCATTCTGTGACTTCACAAACCTCCATTCTATGATTTCACACACCTCCATTCTATGACTTCACACACCTCCATTCTGTGACTTCACACACCTCCATTATATGAGTTCACACACCTCCATTCTATGACTTCACACACCTCCATTCTATGATTTCACACACCTCCATTTTGTGACTTCACACACCTCCATTCTATGACTTCACACACCTCCATTCTGTGACTTCACACACCTCCATTATATGAGTTCACACACCTCCATTCTATGACTTCACACACCTCCATTCTATGATTTCACACACCTCCATTCTGTGACTTCACACACCTCCATTCTATGACTTCACAAACTTTCATTCTTACTTCACAAACATACATTCTATGATTTCACACACCTCCATTCTATGACTTCACACACCTCTATTCTGTGACTTCACCCACCTCCATTCTGTGACTTCACACACCTCCATTCTATGACTTCACACACTTTCATTCTTACTTCACAAACATACATTCTATGATTTCACACACCTCCATTTTAGGACGTCACACCCCTCCATTTTGACTTCACACACCTCCATTCTGTGACTTCACACACCTCCATTCTGTGACTTCACAAACCTCCATTCTATGATTTCACACACCTCCATTCTATGACTTCACACACCTCCATTTTAGGACGTCACACCCCTCCATTTTGACTTCACACACCTCCATTCTATGACTTCACAAACCTCCATTCTATGAGTTCACACACTTCCATTGTGACCTCACACACCTCCATTCTATGAGTTCACACACCTCCATTCTATGACTTCACACACCTCCATTCTGACTTCATTCACCGCCACTCTATGATTTCACACTCCTCCATTCTATGACTTACCACACCTCCTTTCTATGACTTCACCCACCTCAATTCTATGACTTCACACCTCCATTCTGACTTCACACACCTCCATTCTGTGACTTCACACTCCTCCATTATATGACTTCACACACCTCCATTCTATGACTTCACACACCTCCATTCTATGACTTCACACACCTCCATTCTCTGACTTCACACACCTCCATTCTATGACTTCACACACCTTCATTCTTACTTCACAAACATACATTCTATGACTTCACTCACCTCCATTCTATGACTTCACACACCTCCATTCTTTGACTTCACACACCTCCATTCTGTGATCACACACCTCCATTCTGTGACTTCACACACCTCCATTCTGACTTCACACAACTCCATTCTATGACTTCACACACCTCCATTCTTGGACGTCACACACCTCCATTTTATGACATCACACACCTTCATTCTTACTTTACAAACATCCATTCTGTAACTTCACACATCTCCATTCTATGACTTCAAACACCTCCATTCTGTGACTTCACACACCTCCATTCTATGACTTCACACAGCTCCATTCTGTGACTTCACACACCTCCATTCTAAGACTTCACACACCTCCATTCTATGACTTCACACACCTCCATTCTGAATTCACACAGCTCCATTCTGTGACTTCACAAAACTCCATTCTATGATTTCACACACCTCCATACTATGACTTCACACAACTCCATCTATGCCTTCAAAACCTCCATTCTGACTTCACACACCTCTATTCTATGACTTCGCACACCTCTATTCTGACATCACACACCTCCATTGTATGTCTTCAAACCCGTCCAGTCTGTGACTTCACACACCTCCATTCTATGACTTCACACACCTCCATTCTGTGACTTCACCCACCTCCATTCTGTGACTTCACACATCTTCATTCTCCGACTTCACACCCCTCCAATTTGACTTCATATACCTCCATTCTATGACTTCACAAACCTCCATTCTGTGACTTCACCCACCTCCATTCTGTGACTTCCACACCTCCCTTCTGTGACTTCACACACCTCCATTCTATGACTTCATACACCTTCATTTTATGACTTCACACACCTCCGTTCTGTGACTTCTCACACCTCCATTCTATGAATTCACACACCTCCATTCTGTCACTTCACACACCTCCATTCTATGACTTCGCACACCTCCATTCTATGACTTCACACATCCATTTTGACTTCACACACCTCCAATATATGACTTCAAATACCTGAATTCTGTGACTTCACACACCTCCATTCTATCACTTCATACCCGTCCATTCTGTGACTTCACACACCTCCATTCTATGACTTCACACACCTCCATTCTGTGACTTCACCCACCTCCATTCTGTGACTTCACACACCTGCATTATCCGACTTCAAACCCCTCCAATTTGACTTCACATACCTCCATTCTATGACTTCACAAACCTCCATTCTGTGACTTCAACACCTCCATTCTGTGACTTCACACACCTCCATTCTATGACTTCACACAGCTCCATTCTGTGATTGCACACACCTCCATTCTATGACTTCACACACTTCCATTGTGACGTCACACACCTCCTTTCTTTGAGTTCACACACCTCCATTCTGACTTCACACACCTCCATTCTATGACTTCACACACCTCCATTCTGAATTCACCCAGCTCCATTCTTTGACTTCACAAAACTCCATTCTATGATTTCACACACCTCCATACTATGACTTCACATAACTCCATCTATGACTTCATACACCTATATTTTGACTTCACACACCTCTATTCTGTGACTTCACACACCTCCATTCTATGACTTCATACCCGTCAATTCTGTGACTTCACACACCTCCATTCTATGACTTCACTCACCTCCATTCTGTGACTTCACCCACCTCCATTCTGTGACTTCACACACCTGCATTATCGGACTTCAAACCCCTCCAATTTGAATTCACATACCTCCATTCTATGACTTCACAAACCTCCATTCTGAGACTTCAACACCTCCATTCTGTGACTTCACACACCTCCATTCTATGACTTCACACAGCTCCATTCTTTGACTTCACACACCTCCATTCTATGACTTCACACACTTCCATTTTGACGTCACACACCTCCATTCTTTGAGTTCACACACCTCCATTCTGACTTCACACACCTCCATTCTATGACTTCACACACCTCCATTCTGAATTCACACACCTCCATTCTGACTTCACACACCTCTATTCTATGACTTCGCACACCTCCATTCTGACATCACACACCTCCATTCTATGTCTTCATACCCGTCCATTCTGTGACTTCACCCACCTCCATTCTGTGACTTCACACACCTTCATTCTCTAACTTCACACCCCTCCAATTGGACTTCACATACCTCCATTCTATGACTTCACAAACCTCCATTCTGTGACTTCACCCGCCTCCATTCTATGACTTCACACACCTCCATTCTATGATTTCACACACCTCCATTCTATGACTTCACACACCTCAATTTTATGACGTCACACACCTCCATTTTGACTTTACACACCTCCATTATGTGACTTCACACACCTCCCTTCTGTGACTTCACACACCTCCATTCTATGACTTCACAAACCCCCATTTTGTGACTTCACACACCTACATTCTGTGACTTCTCACACCTCCATTCTATGAATTCAGACACCTCCATTCTGTCACTTCACACACCTCCATTCTATGACTTCACACACCTCCATTCTATGACTTCACACACCTACATTCTATGACTTCACACACCTTAATTTTATGACTTCACACACCTCCATTATATGACTTCACACACTTCCATTCTATGATTTCACATACCTTCATGCTATGACTTCACACACCCCCATTCTGTGAACTCACACACCTCCATTAGAAGTTTATACACCTCCATTCTGTGACTTCACAAACCTCCATTCTATGATTTCACACTCCTCCATTCTATGAGTTCCCACACCTCCTTTCTATGATTTCACCACCTCCAATCTATGACTACACACCTCCGTTCTGACTTCACACACCTCCATTCTGTGACTTCACACACCTCCATTCTACGAGTTCACACACCTCCATTCTATGAGTTCACACACCTTCATTCTTACTTCAGAAACATCCATTCTATGACTTCACACAACTCCATTCTATGACTTCACAAACCTCCATTCTGTGACTTCACACAACTCCATTCGGTGACTTCACACACCTCCATTCTGACTTCACACACCTCCATTCTATGACTTCACACACTTCCATTCTATGACTTCACACACCTCAATTCTGTGACTTCACACACCTCCATTCTGTGACATCACACACCTCCATTCTATGACCACACACACCCTCATTCTATGATTTCACACACCTCCATTCTATGACTTCACACATCCATTTTGACTTCACACACCACCAATATATGACTTCAAAAACCTCAATTCTCTGACTTCACACACCTCCATTTTATAAGTTTATACCGTCCATTCTATGACTTCACACACCTCCATTCTATGACTTCACACACGTCCATTCTGTCACTTCACACACCTCCATTCTATGACTTCACACACCTCCATTCTATAACTTCACACACCTACATTCTATGACTTCACACACCTTAATTGTATGACTTCACACACCTCCATTATATGACTTCACACACCTCTATTCTGACTTCACACACCTCCATTCTATGACTTCACACACGTCCATTCTGTCTTCACACACCTCCATTCTATGACTTCGCACACCTCTATTCTGACTTCACACAAATCCATTCTGTGTCTTCACACACCTCCATTCGATGACTTCACACACCTACATTCTTTAACTTACCACACCTCCATTTTGACTTCACACACATCCATTTTGTGAATTCACACACTTACAGTTGTGATTTCTCACACCACCTTTTTGACTTCACGCATCTCCATTCTGTGACTTCACACACCTCCATTCTGTGACTTCACACACCTCCGTTTTGACTTCACACACTTCCATTCTGTCACTTCACACACCTCCATTCTGTTACTTCACACACCTCCATTCTGTGACTTCACACACCTCCCTTCCGTGACTTCAGACACCTCCATTCTATGACTTCACACCCCTCCATTCTATGACATCACACACCTCCATTTTATGACTTCACACACTTCCATTCTATGGCTTCACACACCTCCATTCTATGTCTTCACAGACCTCCGTTCTATGACTTCACACACCTGCATTCTGACTTCAAACACCTCCATTATATGACTTCATACACCTCCATTCTATGACTTCATACACCAACATTCTATGAGTTCACACACCTCCATTCTGTGACTTCACAAATCTCCTTTCTGTAACTTCCCACACTTCCAATGTTTGACTTCACAAACCTCCATTCCATGACTTCACACACCTCCATTCTATGAGTTCACACACCGCCATTCTTGACTTCACACACCTCCAATTTGACTTCACACACCTACATTCTGTGACTTCACACACCTCCATTTGTGACTTCACACACCACCATTCTGACTTCAAACACCTCCATTCTGTGACTTCACACACCTCCATTTTGACTTCACACACTTCCATTCTGTGACTTCACACACCTCCTTTCTGTGACTTCACACACCACCATTGTTTGACTTCACACACCTCCATCCTTTGATTTCACACACCTCCATTCCACGACTTCACAGACCTACATTCTAGGAGTTCACAGCCATCCATTCTATGCGTTCACACACCACAATTTTGTTTTCACACACCTCCACTCTATGACTTTACAAACCTTCATTCTTAATTCAGAAACATCCATTCTATGACTTCACACACCTCCATTCCATGACTTCGCAAACCTCCATTCTGTGACTTCACACACCTCCATTCTGTGACTTCACCCACCTCCATTCTCCGACTTCACACCCCTCCAATTTGACTTCACATACCTCCATTCTATGACTTCACAAACCTCTATTCTGTGACTTCACACACCTCCATTCTGTGACTTCTCACACCTCCATTCTCTGAATTCACACACCTCCATTCTGTCACTTCACACACCTCCATTCTATGACTTCACACACCTCCATTCTATGACTTCACACACCTACATTCTATGACTTCACACATCAATTTTGACTTCACACACCTCCAAAATATGACTTCAAATACCTCAATTCTGTGACTTCACACACCTCCATTCTATGACTTCATACCCGTCCATTCTGTGACTTCACAGACCTCCATTTTCTGACTACACACACCTCCATTCTTTGACTACACAAACCCCCATTCTGTGACTTCACACACCTCCATTCTGTGACTTCACCCACCTCCATTCTGTGACTTCACACACCTACATTCTCCGACTTCACACCCCTCCAATTTGACTTCACATACCTCCATTCTATGACTTCACAAACCTCCATTCTCTGACTTCACACACCTCCATTCTGTCACTTCACAAACCTCCATTCTATGACCTCACACACTTCCATTGTGACGTCAAACACCTCCATTCTATGAGTTCACACACCTCCATTCTATGATTTCACACACCTCCATTCTGAATTCACACACCTCTGTTCTATGACTTCGCAAACCTACATTCTGACTTCACACACCTCCATTCTATTACTTCACAGACCTCCACTCTATGACTTCACACTTCTCCATTCTATGACTTCCCACACCTAATTTCTATGACTTCACCCACTTTCATTCTATGACTTCACACCTCCATTCTGACTTCACACACCTCCATTCTGTGACTTCACAAACCTCCATTCTGTGATTTCACACACCTCCATTCTATGACTTCACCCACCTCCATTTTAGGACGTCACACACCTCCATTTTGACTTCACACAACTCCATTCTGTGACTTCACACACCTCCATTCTATGACTTCACAAACTTCCATTGAGACGTCACACACCTCCATTCTATGAGTTCACACACCTCCATTCTATGACTTCACACACCTCCATTTTGACTTCACACACCTCCATTCTATAACTTCACAGTTTTCGAATCTGTGACTTCACTCAATTCCACTCTGTGACTTCACACTCCTCCATTCTATGACTTCCCACACCTCCTTTCTATGACTTCACCCACCTCCATTCTATGACTTCACACCTCCATTCTGACTTCACACACCTCCAGTCTCTGACTTCACACACCTCCATTATATGAGTACACACACCTCCATTCTATGACTTCACACACCTCCATTCTATGACTTCACACACCTCCATTCTGTGACTTCACACACCTCCATTCTATGACTTCACACACTTTCATTCTTACTTCACAAACATACATTCTATGATTTCACACACCTCCATTCTATGACTTCACACACCTCCATTCTGTGACTTCACCCACCTCCATTCTATGACTTCACACACTTTCATTCTTACTTCACAAACATACATTCTATGATTTCACACACCTCCATTTTAGGACGTCACACCCCTCCATTTTGACTTCACACACCTCCATTCTGTGACTTCACACACCTCCATTCTGTGACTTCACAAACCTCCATTCTATGATTTCACACACCTCCATTCTATGACTTCACACACCTCCATTTTAGGACGTCACACACCTCCATTTTGACTTCACACACCTCCATTCTGTAACTTCACACACCTCCATTCTATCACTTCATACACTTCCATTGTGACCTCACACACCTTCATTCTATGAGTTCACACACCTCCATTCTATGACTTCACACACCTCCATTCTGACTTCACTCACCTCCACTCTATGACTTCACACTCCTCCATTCTATGACTTCCCACACCTCCTTTCTAAGACTTCACCCACCTCGATTCTATGACTTCACACCTCCATTCTGACTTCACACACCTCCATTCTGTGACTTCACAAACCTCCATTACATGACTTCACACACCTCCATTCTATGACTTCACACACCTCCATTCTGTGATCACACACCTCCATTCTGTTACTTCACACACCTCCATTCTGACTTCACACAACTCCATTCTATGACTTCACACACCTCCATTCTTTGACGTCACACACCTCCATTTTATGACATCACACACCTTCATTCTTACTTTACAAACATCCATTCTGTAACTTCACACATCTCCATTCTATGACTTCAAACACCTCCATTCTGTGAGTTCACACACCTCCATTCTATGACTTCACACAGCTCCATTCTGTGACTTCACACACCTCCATTCTATGACTTCACACACCTCCATTCTATGACTTCACACACCTCCATTCTGAATTCACACAGCTCCATTCTATGACTTCACAAAACTCCATTCTATGATTTCACACACCTCCATACTATGACTTCACACAACTCCATCTATGCCTTCAACACCTCCATTCTGACTTCACACACCTCTATTCTATGACTTCGCACACCTCCATTCTGACATCACACACCTCCATTCTATGTCTTCAAACCCGTCCATTCTGTGACTTCACACACCTCCATTCTATGACTTCACACATCTTCATTCTCCGACTTCACACCCCTCCAATTTGACTTCACATACCTCCATTCTATGACTTCACAAACCTCCATTCTGTGACTTCACCCACCTCCATTCTGTGACTTCACACACCTCCCTTCTGTGACTCCACACACCTCTATTCTAGGACTTCATACACCTTCATTGTATGACTTCACACACCTCCATTCTGTGACTTCTCACACCTCCATTCTATGACTTCACACACCTCCATTCTGACTTCACACACCTCTGTTCTATGACTTCGCAAACCTACATTCTGACTTCACACACCTCCATTCTATGACTTCACTGACCTCCACTCTATGACTTCACACTTCTCCATTCTATGACTTCCCACACCTAATTTCTATGACTTCACCCACCTCCATTCTGTGACTTCACACACCTCCATTCTGAATTCACACACCTCCATTCTGTGACTTCACAAACCTCCATTCTATGATTTCACACACCTCCATTCTGTGACTTCACACACCTCCATTTTAGGACGTCACACACCTCCATTTTGACTTCACACACCTCCATTCTGTGACTTCACACACCTCCATTCTATGACTTCACACACTTCCATTGTGACCTCACACACCTCCATTCTATGAGTTGACACACCTCCATTCTATGACTTCACACACCTCCATTCTGACTTCACTCACCTCCACTCTATGACTTCACACTCCTCCATTCTATGACTTCCCACACCTCCTTTCTATGACTTCACCCACCTCCATTCTATGACTTCACACCTCCATTCTGACTTCACAGACCTCCATTCTGTGACTTCACACACCTCCATTATATGACTTCCCACACCTCCATTCTATGACTTCACACACCTCCATTCTATGACTTCACACACCTCCATTCTGTGACTTCACACACCTCCATTCTATGACTTCACACAACTTCATTCTTACTTCACAAACATACATTCTATGACTTAACACACCTCCATTCTATGACTTCACACAACTCCATTCTTTGACTTCACACACCTCCATTCTGTGTTCACACACCTCCATTCTGTGACTTCACACACCTCCATTCTGACTTCACACAACTGCATTCTATGACTTCACACAGCTCCATTCTTTGAAGTCACACACCTCCATTTTATGACTTCACACACCTTCATTCTTACTTTACAAACATCCATTCTATAACTTCACACATCTCCATTCTATGATTTCAAACACCTCCATTCTGTGACTTCACACACCTCAATTCTATGACTTCACACACTTCCATTGTGATGTCACACACCTACATTCTTTGAGTTCACACACCTCCATTCTGACTTCACACACCTCCATTCTATGACTTCACACACCTCCATTCTGAATTCACACAGCTCCATCTGTGACTTCACAAAACTCCATTCTATGATTTCACACACCTACATACTATGACTTCACACAACACCATCTATGCCTTCACACACCTCCATTCTGACTTCACACACCTCTATTGTATGACTTCGCACACCTCCATTCTGACATCACACACCTCCATTCTATGTCTTCATACCCGTCCATTCTGTGACTTCACACACCTCCATTCTATAACTTCACACACCTCCATTCTGTGACTTCACCCACCTCCATTCTGTGACTTCACACATCTTCATTCTCCGACTTCACACCCCTCCAATTTGACTTCACATACCTCCATTCTATGACTACCCAAACCTTCATTCTGTGAATTCACCCACCTCCATTCTATGACTTCACACACCTCCCTTCTGTGACTTCACACACCTCCATTCTATGACTTCATACACCTTCATTGTATGACTTCACACACCTCCATTCTGTGACTTCTCACACCTACATTCTATGAATTCACACACCTCCATTCTGTCACTTCACACACCTCCTTCTGTGACTTCACACACCTCCATTCTATGACTTCACACACCTCCATTCTGTGACTTCACACACCTCATTTCCGAGACTTCACAGACCGTGAATCTGTGACTTCACTCACCTCCACTCTATGACTTCACACTCCTCCATTCTATGACTTCCCACACCTCCTTACTATGACTTCACCCACCTCCATTCTATGACTTCTCACCTCCATTCTGACTTCATACACCTCCATTCTGTGACTTCACACACCTCCATTATATGACTTCACACACCTCCATTCTATGACTTCACACACCTCCATTCTATGACTTCACACACCTCCATTCTGTGACTTCGCACACCTCCATTCTATGACTTCACACACCTTCATTCTTACTTCACAAACATACATTCTATGATTTCACACACCTCCATTCTATGACTTCACACACCTCCATTCTGTGACTTCACCCACCTCCATTCTGTGACTTCACACACCTCCATTCTCCGACTTCACACACCTCCAATTTGACTTCATTTACCTCCATTCTATGAGTTCACACACCTCCATCGTATGACTTCACACACCACCATTCTGACATCACACACCTCTGTTCTATGTCTTCGCAAACCTACATTCTGACTTCACACACCTCCATTCTATGACTTCACTGACCTCCACTCTATGACTTCACGCTTCTCCATTCTATGACTTCCCACACCTAATTTCTATGACTTCACCCACCTCCATTCTGTGACTTCACACACCTCCATTCTGACTAAACTCACCTCCATTCTGTGACTTCACAAACCTCCATTCTATGATTTCACACACCTCCATTCTATGACTTCACACACCCCATTTTAGGACGTCACACCCCTCCATTTTTACTTCACACACCTCCATTCTGTGACTTCAAACACCTCCATTCTATGACTTCACACACTTCCATTGTGACCTCACACACCTCCATTCTATGAGTTCACACACCTCCATTCTATGACTTCACACACCTCCATTCTGACTTCACTCACCTCCACTCTATGACTTCACACTCCTCCATTCTATGACTTCCCACACCTCCTTTGTATAACTTCACCCACCTCCATTCTATGACTTCACACCTCCATTCTGACTTCACACACCTCCATTCTGTGACTTCACACACCTCCTTTATATGACTTCACACACCTCCATTCTATGACTTCACACACCTCCATTCTGTGTTCACACACCTCCATTCTATGACATCACACACCTCCATTCTGACTTCACACAACTCCATTTTATGACTTCACACACCTCCATTCTTTGACGTCACACACCTCCATTTTATGACTTCACACACCTTCATTCTTACTTTAAAAACATCCATTCTATAACTTCACACATCTCCATTCTATGATTTCAAACACCCCCATTCTGTGAGTTCACACACCTCCATTCTATGACTTTACGCAGTTCCATTCTGTGACTTCACACATCTCCATTCTATGACTTCACACACTTCCATTGTGACGTCACACACCTCCATTCTATGAGTTCACACACCTCCATTCTGACTTCACACACCTCCATTCTATGACTTCACACACCTCCATTCTGAATTCACACAGCTCCATTCTGTGACTTTACAAAACTCCATTCTATGATTTCACACACCTAAATACTATGACTTCACACAACTCCATCTATGCCTTCACACACCTCCATTCTGACTTCACACACCTCTATTCTATGACTTCGCACACCTCCATTCTGACATCACACACCTCCAGCCTATGTCTTCAAACCCGTCCATTCTGTGACTTCACACACCTCCATTCTATATCTTCACACACCTCCATTCTGTGACTTCACCACCTCCATTCTGTGACTTCACACATCTTCATTCTCCGACTTCACACCCCTCAAATTTGACTTCACATACCTCCATTCTATGACTTCACAAACCTCCGTTGTGTGACTTCACCCACCTCCATTCTGTGACTTCACACACCTCACTTCTGTGACTTCACACACCTCCATTCTATGACTTCATACACGTTCATTGTATGACTTCACACACCTCCATTCTGTGACTTCTCACACCTCCATTCTATGAATTCACACACCTCCATTCTATGATTTCACACACCTCCATTCTATGACTTCACACATCCATTTTGACATTACACACCTCCAATATAGGACTTCAAATACCTGAATTCTGTGACTTCACACACCTCCATTCTATGACTTCATACCCGTCCATTCTGTGACTTCACACACCTCCATTCTATGACTTCACACACCTCCATTCTGTGACTTCACCCACCTCCATTCTGTGACTTCACACACCTCCATTATCCGAATTCAAAGCCCTCCAATTTGACTTCACATACCTCCATTCTATGACTTCACAAACCTCCATTCTGTGACTTCAACACCTCCATTCTGTGACTTCACACACCTCCATTCTATGACTTCACACAGCTCCATTCTGTGACTTCACACACCTCCATTCTATGACTTCACACACTTCCATTGTGACGTCACACACCTCCATTTTTTGAGTTCACACACCTCCATTCTGACTTCACACACCTCCATTCTATGACTTCACACACCTCCGTTCTGAATTCACACAGCTCCATTCTGTGACTTCACAAAACTCCATTCTATGATTTCACACACCTCCATACTATGACTTCACACAACTCCATCTATGCCTTCAAACACCTCCTTTCTGACTTCACACACCCCTATTCTATGACTTCGCACACCTCCATTCTGACATCACACACCTCCATTTTATATCTTCACACCTGTCCATTCTGTGACTTCACACACCTCCATTCTATGACTTCACACACCTCCTTTCTGTGACTTCACACACCTTCATTCTCCGACTTCACACCCCTCCAATTTGACTTCACATACATCCATTCTATGACTTCACAAACCTCCATTCTGTGACTTCACCCACCTCCATTCTGTGACTTCACAAACCTCCATTCTATGACTTCACACACCTCCATTCTGAATTCACACAGCTCCATTCTGTGACTTCACAAAACTCCATTCTATGATTTCACACACCTCCATACTATGACTTCACACAACTCCATCTATGCCTTCACACACCTCCATTCTGACTTCACACACCTGTATTCTATGACTTCGCACACCTCCATTCTGACATCACACAACTCCATTCTATGTCTTCATACCCGTCCATTCTGTGACTTCACACACCTCCATTCTATAACTTCACACACCTCCATTCTGTGACTTCACCCACCTCCATTCTGTGACTTCACACATCTTCATTCTCCGACTTCACACCCCTCCAATTTGACTTCACATACCTCCATTCTATGACTTCACAAACCTCCATTCTGTGACTTCTCACACCTCCATTCTATGAATTCACACACATCCATTCTGTCACTTCACACACCTCCATTCTATGACTTCACACAGCTCCATTCTTACTTCACACACCTCCATTTTATGACTTCAAACACCTCCATTCTTTGACTTCACACACCTAAATTCTGAGTTCACACTCCTCCATTCAGTGACTTCACACAACTCCATTCTGACTTCACACAGCTCCATTCTATGACTTCACACACCTCCATTTTAGCATGTCACACACCGCCATTTTGACTTCACACACCTTCATTCTTTGTTTACAAACATCCATTCTATAACTTCATACACCTCCATTCTATGACTTTACACACCTCCATTCTGTGACTTCCCACACCTCCTTACTATGACTTCACCCACCTCCATTCTATGACTTCTCACCTCCATTCTGACTTCACACACCTCCATTCTGTGACTTCACACACCTCCATTATATGACTTCACACACCTCCATTCTGACTTCACACACCTCCATTCTATGACTTCACACACCTCCATTCTGTGACTTCACACACCTACATTCTATGACTTCACACACCTTCATTCTTACTTCACAAACATACATTCTATGATTTCACACACCTCCATTCTATGACTTCCCACACATCCATTCTGTGACTTCACCCACCTCCATTCTGTGATTTCACACACCTCCATTCTCCGACTTCACACCCCTCCAATTTTACTTCACATACCTCCATTCTATGAGTTCACACACCTCCATCCTATGACTTCACACACCTCCATTCTGACTTCACACACCTCTGTTCTATGACTTCGCAAACCTACATTCTGACTTCACACACCTCCATTCTATAACTTCACACACCTACATTCTATGACTTCACACACCTTAATTGTATGACTTCACACACCTCCATTATATGACTTCACACACCTCTATTCTGACTTCACACACCTCCATTCTATGACATCACACACGTCCATTTGTCTTCACACACCTCCATTCTATGACTTCGCACACCTCTATTCTGACTTCACACAAATCCATTCTGTGTCTTCACACACCTCCATTCAATGACTTCACACAGCTACATTCTTTAACTTACCACACCTCCATTTTGACTTCACACACATCCATTTTGTGAATTCACACACTTACATTTGTGATTTCACACACCACCTTTTTGACTTCACACATCTCCATTCTGTGACTTCACACACCTCCATTCTGTGACTTCACACACCTCCGTTTTGACTTCACACACTTCCATTCTGTCACTTCACACACCTCCATTCTGTCACTTCACACACCTCCATTCTGTGACTTCACACACCTCCCATCCGTGACTTCAGACACCTCCATTCTATGACTTCACACCCCTCAATTCTATGACATCACACACCTCCATTTTATGACTTCACACACTTCCATTCTATGGCTTCACACACCTCCATTCTATGACTTCACAGACCTCCGTTCTATGACTTCACACACCTGCATTCTGACTTCAAACACCTCCATTATATGACTTCATACACCTCCATTCTATGACTTCATACACCAACATTCTATGAGTTCACACACCTCCATTCTGTGACTTCACAAATCTCCTTTCTGTAACTTCCCACACTTCCAATGTTTGACTTCACAAACCTCCATTCCATGACTTCACACACCTCCATTCTATGAGTTCACACACCGCCATTCTTTGACTTCACACACCTCCAATTTGACTTCACACACCTACATTCTGTGACTTCACACACCTCCATTTGTGACTTCACACACCACCATTCTGACTTCAAACACCTCCATTCTGTGAGTTCCCACACCTCCATTCTGTGACTTCACACACCTCCACTTTGCCTTCACACACTTCTATTCTGTGACTTCACACACCTCCTTTCTGTGACTTCACACACCACCATTGTTTGACTTCACACACCTCCATCCTTTGATTTCACACACCTCCATTCCACGACTTCACAGACCTACATTCTAGGAGTTCACAGCCATCCATTCTATGCGTTCACACACCACAATTTTGTCTTCACACACCTCCACTCTATGACTTTACAAACCTTCATTCTTAATTCAGAAACATCCATTCTATGACTTCACACACCTTCATTCTATGACTTCGCAAACCTCCATTCTGTGACTTCACCCACCTCCATTCTGTGACTTCACACACCTCCATTCTCCGACTTCACACCCCTCCAATTTGACTTCACATACCTCCATTCTATGACTTCACAAACCTCCATTCTGTGACTTCACACACTTCCATTCTGTGACTTCTCACACCTCCATTCTCTGAATTCACACACCTCCATTCTGTCACTTCACACACCTCCATTCTATGACTTCACACACCTCCATTCTATGACTTCACACATCCATTTTGACTTCACACACCTCCAATATATGACTTCAAATACCTCAATTCTGTGACTTCACACACCTCCATTCTATGACTTCATACCCGTCCATTCTGTGACTTCACACACCTCCATTCTCTGACTTCACACACCTCCATTCTATGACTTCACACATCCATTTTGACTTCACACACCTCCAATATATGACTTCAAATACCTGAATTCTGTGACTTCACACACCTCCATTCTATGACTTCATAACCGTCCATTCTGTGACTTCACACACCTCCATTCTATGACTTCACACACCTCCATTCTGTGACTTCACACACCTCATTTCCGAGACTTCACAGACCGTGAATCTGTGACTTCACTCACCTCCATTCTATGACTTCACACTCCTCCATTCTATGACTTCCCACACCTCCTTACTATGACTTCACCCACCTCCATTCTATGACTTCTCACCTCCATTCTGACTTCATACACCTCCATTCTGTGACTTCACACACCTCCATTATATGACTTCACACACCTCCATTCTATGACTTCACACACCTCCATTCTATGACTTCACACACCTCCATTCTGTGACTTCGCACACCTCCATTCTATGACTTCACACACCTTCATTCTTACTTCACAAACATACATTCTATGATTTCACACACCTCCATTCTATGACTTCACACACCTCCATTCTGTGACTTCACCCACCTCCATTCTGTGACTTCACACACCTCCATTCTCCGACTTCACACACCTCCAATTTGACTTCATTTACCTCCATTCTATGAGTTCACACACCTCCATCGTATGACTTCACACACCACCATTCTGACATCACACACCTCTGTTCTATGTCTTCGCAAACCTACATTCTGACTTCACACACCTCCATTCTATGACTTCACTGACCTCCACTCTATGACTTCACGCTTCTCCATTCTATGACTTCCCACACCTAATTTCTATGACTTCACCCACCTCCATTCTGTGACTTCACACACCTCCATTCTGACTAAACTCACCTCCATTCTGTGACTTCACAAACCTCCATTCTATGATTTCACACACCTCCATTCTATGACTTCACACACCCCATTTTAGGACGTCACACCCCTCCATTTTTACTTCACACACCTCCATTCTGTGACTTCAAACACCTCCATTCTATGACTTCACACACTTCCATTGTGACCTCACACACCTCCATTCTATGAGTTCACACACCTCCATTCTATGACTTCACACACCTCCATTCTGACTTCACTCACCTCCACTCTATGACTTCACACTCCTCCATTCTATGACTTCCCACACCTCCTTTGTATAACTTCACCCACCTCCATTCTATGACTTCACACCTCCATTCTGACTTCACACACCTCCATTCTGTGACTTCACACACCTCCTTTATATGACTTCACACACCTCCATTCTATGACTTCACACACCTCCATTCTGTGTTCACACACCTCCATTCTATGACATCACACACCTCCATTCTGACTTCACACAACTCCATTTTATGACTTCACACACCTCCATTCTTTGACGTCACACACCTCCATTTTATGACTTCACACACCTTCATTCTTACTTTAAAAACATCCATTCTATAACTTCACACATCTCCATTCTATGATTTCAAACACCCCCATTCTGTGAGTTCACACACCTCCATTCTATGACTTTACGCAGTTCCATTCTGTGACTTCACACATCTCCATTCTATGACTTCACACACTTCCATTGTGACGTCACACACCTCCATTCTATGAGTTCACACACCTCCATTCTGACTTCACACACCTCCATTCTATGACTTCACACACCTCCATTCTGAATTCACACAGCTCCATTCTGTGACTTTACAAAACTCCATTCTATGATTTCACACACCTAAATACTATGACTTCACACAACTCCATCTATGCCTTCACACACCTCCATTCTGACTTCACACACCTCTATTCTATGACTTCGCACACCTCCATTCTGACATCACACACCTCCAGCCTATGTCTTCAAACCCGTCCATTCTGTGACTTCACACACCTCCATTCTATATCTTCACACACCTCCATTCTGTGACTTCACCACCTCCATTCTGTGACTTCACACATCTTCATTCTCCGACTTCACACCCCTCAAATTTGACTTCACATACCTCCATTCTATGACTTCACAAACCTCCGTTGTGTGACTTCACCCACCTCCATTCTGTGACTTCACACACCTCACTTCTGTGACTTCACACACCTCCATTCTATGACTTCATACACGTTCATTGTATGACTTCACACACCTCCATTCTGTGACTTCTCACACCTCCATTCTATGAATTCACACACCTCCATTCTATGATTTCACACACCTCCATTCTATGACTTCACACATCCATTTTGACATTACACACCTCCAATATAGGACTTCAAATACCTGAATTCTGTGACTTCACACACCTCCATTCTATGACTTCATACCCGTCCATTCTGTGACTTCACACACCTCCATTCTATGACTTCACACACCTCCATTCTGTGACTTCACCCACCTCCATTCTGTGACTTCACACACCTCCATTATCCGACTTCAAAGCCTTCCAATTTGACTTCACATACCTCCATTCTATGACTTCACAAACCTCCATTCTGTGACTTCAACACCTCCATTCTGTGACTTCACACACCTCCATTCTATGACTTCACACAGCTCCATTCTGTGACTTCACACACCTCCATTCTATGACTTCACACACTTCCATTGTGACGTCACACACCTCCATTTTTTGAGTTCACACACCTCCATTCTGACTTCACACACCTCCATTCTATGACTTCACACACCTCCGTTCTGAATTCACACAGCTCCATTCTGTGACTTCACAAAACTCCATTCTATGATTTCACACACCTCCATACTATGACTTCACACAACTCCATCTATGCCTTCAAACACCTCCTTTCTGACTTCACACACCCCTATTCTATGACTTCGCACACCTCCATTCTGACATCACACACCTCCATTCTATATCTTCACACCTGTCCATTCTGTGACTTCACACACCTCCATTCTATGACTTCACACACCTCCTTTCTGTGACTTCACACACCTTCATTCTCCGACTTCACACCCCTCCAATTTGACTTCACATACATCCATTCTATGACTTCACAAACCTCCATTCTGTGACTTCACCCACCTCCATTCTGTGACTTCACAAACCTCCATTCTATGACTTCACACACCTCCATTCTGAATTCACACAGCTCCATTCTGTGACTTCACAAAACTCCATTCTATGATTTCACACACCTCCATACTATGACTTCACACAACTCCATCTATGCCTTCACACACCTCCATTCTGACTTCACACACCTGTATTCTATGACTTCGCACACCTCCATTCTGACATCACACAACTCCATTCTATGTCTTCATACCCGTCCATTCTGTGACTTCACACACCTCCATTCTATAACTTCACACACCTCCATTCTGTGACTTCACCCACCTCCATTCTGTGACTTCACACATCTTCATTCTCCGACTTCACACCCCTCCAATTTGACTTCACATACCTCCATTCTATGACTTCACAAACCTCCATTCTGTGACTTCTCACACCTCCATTCTATGAATTCACACACATCCATTCTGTCACTTCACACACCTCCATTCTATGACTTCACACAGCTCCATTCTTACTTCACACACCTCCATTTTATGACTTCAAACACCTCCATTCTTTGACTTCACACACCTAAATTCTGAGTTCACACTCCTCCATTCAGTGACTTCACACAACTCCATTCTGACTTCACACAGCTCCATTCTATGACTTCACACACCTCCATTTTAGCATGTCACACACCGCCATTTTGACTTCACACACCTTCATTCTTTGTTTACAAACATCCATTCTATAACTTCATACACCTCCATTCTATGACTTTACACACCTCCATTCTGTGACTTCCCACACCTCCTTACTATGACTTCACCCACCTCCATTCTATGACTTCTCACCTCCATTCTGACTTCACACACCTCCATTCTGTGACTTCACACACCTCCATTATATGACTTCACACACCTCCATTCTGACTTCACACACCTCCATTCTATGACTTCACACACCTCCATTCTGTGACTTCACACACCTACATTCTATGACTTCACACACCTTCATTCTTACTTCACAAACATACATTCTATGATTTCACACACCTCCATTCTATGACTTCCCACACATCCATTCTGTGACTTCACCCACCTCCATTCTGTGATTTCACACACCTCCATTCTCCGACTTCACACCCCTCCAATTTTACTTCACATACCTCCATTCTATGAGTTCACACACCTCCATCCTATGACTTCACACACCTCCATTCTGACTTCACACACCTCTGTTCTATGACTTCGCAAACCTACATTCTGACTTCACACACCTCCATTCTATAACTTCACACACCTACATTCTATGACTTCACACACCTTAATTGTATGACTTCACATACCTCCATTATATGACTTCACACACCTCTATTCTGACTTCACACACCTCCATTCTATGACATCACACACGTCCATTTGTCTTCACACACCTCCATTCTATGACTTCGCACACCTCTATTCTGACTTCACACAAATCCATTCTGTGTCTTCACACACCTCCATTCAATGACTTCACACAGCTACATTCTTTAACTTACCACACCTCCATTTTGACTTCACACACATCCATTTTGTGAATTCACACACTTACATTTGTGATTTCACACACCACCTTTTTGACTTCACACATCTCCATTCTGTGACTTCACACACCTCCATTCTGTGACTTCACACACCTCCGTTTTGACTTCACACACTTCCATTCTGTCACTTCACACACCTCCATTCTGTCACTTCACACACCTCCATTCTGTGACTTCACACACCTCCCATCCGTGACTTCAGACACCTCCATTCTATGACTTCACACCCCTCAATTCTATGACATCACACACCTCCATTTTATGACTTCACACACTTCCATTCTATGGCTTCACACACCTCCATTCTATGACTTCACAGACCTCCATTCTATGACTTCACACACCTGCATTCTGACTTCAAACACCTCCATTATATGACTTCATACACCTCCATTCTATGACTTCATACACCAACATTCTATGAGTTCACACACCTCCATTCTGTGACTTCACAAATCTCCTTTCTGTAACTTCCCACACTTCCAATGTTTGACTTCACAAACCTCCATTCCATGACTTCACACACCTCCATTCTATGAGTTCACACACCGCCATTCTTTGACTTCACACACCTCCAATTTGACTTCACACACCTACATTCTGTGACTTCACACACCTCCATTTGTGACTTCACACACCACCATTCTGACTTCAAACACCTCCATTCTGTGAGTTCCCACACCTCCATTCTGTGACTTCACACACCTCCACTTTGCCTTCACACACTTCTATTCTGTGACTTCACACACTTCCTTTCTGTGACTTCACACACCACCATTGTTTGACTTCACACACCTCCATCCTTTGATTTCACACACCTCCATTCCACGACTTCACAGACCTACATTCTAGGAGTTCACAGCCATCCATTCTATGCGTTCACACACTACAATTTTGTCTTCACACACCTCCACTCTATGACTTTACAAACCTTCATTCTTAATTCAGAAACATCCATTCTATGACTTCACACACCTTCATTCTATGACTTCGCAAACCTCCATTCTGTGACTTCACCCACCTCCATTCTGTGACTTCACACACCTCCATTCTCCGACTTCACACCCCTCCAATTTGACTTCACATACCTCCATTCTATGACTTCACAAACCTCCATTCTGTGACTTCACACACTTCCATTCTGTGACTTCTCACACCTCCATTCTCTGAATTCACACACCTCCATTCTGTCACTTCACACACCTCCATTCTATGACTTCACACACCTCCATTCTATGACTTCACACATCCATTTTGACTTCACACACCTCCAATATATGACTTCAAATACCTCAATTCTGTGACTTCACACACCTCCATTCTATGACTTCATACCCGTCCATTCTGTGACTTCACACACCTCCATTCTCTGACTTCACACACCTCCATTCTTTGACTTCACAAACCCCCATTCTGTGACTTTACACACCTCCATTCTGTGACTTCACCCACCTCCATTCTGTGACTTCACACACCTCCATTCTCCGATTTCACACCCCTCCAATTTGACTTCACATACCTCCATTCTATGACTTCACAAACCTCCATTCTGTGACTTCACAAACCTCCATTCTATGACTTCACACACTTCCATTGTGACGTCACACACCTCCATAATATGAGTTCAAACACCTCCATTCTGACTTCACACACCTCTGTTCTATGACTTCGCAAACCTACATTCTGACTTCACACACCTCCATTTTATTACTTCACAGACCTCCACTCTATGACTTCACACTTCTCCATTGTATGACTTCCCACAACTAATTTCTATGACTTCACCCACCTCCATTCTATGACTTCACACCTCCATTCTGACTTCACACACCTACATTCTGTGACTTCACAAACCTCCATTGTATGATTTCACACACCTCCATTCTATGACTTCACACACCTCCATTTTAGGACGTCACACACCTCCATTTTGACTTCACACACCTCCATTCTGTGACTTCACGCACCTCCATTCTATGACTTCACACACTTCCATTGTGACGTCACACACCTCCATTCTATGAGTTCACACACCTCCATTCTATGACTTCACACACCTCCATTCTGACTTCACACACCTCCATTCTATGACTTCACAGTTTTCGAATCTGTGACTTCACTCACATCCACTCTGTCACTTCACGCTCCTCCATTTTATGACTTCCCACAACTCCTTTCTATGACTTCACCCACCTACATTCTATGACTTCACCCCTCCATTCTGACTTCATACACCTCCATTCTGTGACTTCACACACCTCCATTCTGTGACGTCACACATCTCCATTCTATGAGTTCACACACTTTCCTTGTGAAGTCACACACCTCCATTCTATGAGTTCACACACCTCCATTCTATGACTTCACACACCTTCATTCTGACTTCACACACCTCCATTCTATAACTTCACAGACCTTGAATCTGTGACTTCACTCACCTCCAATCTATGAATTCACACTCCTCCATTCTATGACTTCCCACACCTCCTTTCTATGACTTCACCCACCTCCATTCTATGACTTCACACCTCCATTCTATGACTTCACACACCTCTATTCTGTGACTTCACCCACCTCCATTCTGTGACTTCACACACCTCCATTCTATGACTTCACACACTTTCATTCTTACTTCACAAACATACATTCTATGATTTCACACACCTCCATTTTAGGACGTCACACCCCTCCATTTTGACTTCACACACCTCCATTCTGTGACTTCACACACCTCCATTCTGTGACTTCACAAACCTCCATTCTATGATTTCACACACCTCCATTCTATGACTTCACACACCTCCATTTTAGGACGTCACACACCTCCATTTTGACTTCACACACCTCCATTCTGTAACTTCACACACCTCCATTCTATCACTTCATACACTTCCATTGTGACCTCACACACCTTCATTCTATGAGTTCACACACCTCCATTCTATGACTTCACACACCTCCATTCTGACTTCACTCACCTCCACTCTATGACTTCACACTCCTCCATTCTATGACTTCCCACACCTCCTTTCTAAGACTTCACCCACCTCGATTCTATGACTTCACACCTCCATTCTGACTTCACACACCTCCATTCTGTGACTTCACACACCTCCATTATATGAGTTCACACACCTCCATTCTATGACTTCACACACTTTCATTCTTACTTCACAAACATACATTCTATGATTTCACACACCTCCATTTTAGGACGTCACACCCCTCCATTTTGACTTCACACACCTCCATTCTGTGACTTCACACACCTCCATTCTATGACTTCACACACCTCCATTCTGTGACTTCACACACCTCCATTATATGAGTTCACACACCTCCATTCTATGACTTCACACACCTCCATTCTATGATTTCACACACCTCCATTCTGTGACTTCACACACCTCCATTCTATGACTTCACACACCTCCATTCTGTGACTTCACACACCTCCATTATATGAGTTCACACACCTCCATTCTATGACTTCACACACCTCCATTCTATGATTTCACACACCTCCATTCTGTGACTTCACACACCTCCATTCTATGACTTCACAAACTTTCATTCTTACTTCACAAACATACATTCTATGATTTCACACACCTCCATTCTATGACTTCACACACCTCTATTCTGTGACTTCACCCACCTCCATTCTGTGACTTCACACACCTCCATTCTATGACTTCACACACTTTCATTCTTACTTCACAAACATACATTCTATGATTTCACACACCTCCATTTTAGGACGTCACACCCCTCCATTTTGACTTCACACACCTCCATTCTGTGACTTCACACACCTCCATTCTGTGACTTCACAAACCTCCATTCTATGATTTCACACACCTCCATTCTATGACTTCACACACCTCCATTTTAGGACGTCACACCCCTCCATTTTGACTTCACACACCTCCATTCTATGACTTCACAAACCTCCATTCTATGAGTTCACACACTTCCATTGTGACCTCACACACCTCCATTCTATGAGTTCACACACCTCCATTCTATGACTTCACACACCTCCATTCTGACTTCATTCACCTCCACTCTATGATTTCACACTCCTCCATTCTATGACTTACCACACCTCCTTTCTATGACTTCACCCACCTCGATTCTATGACTTCACACCTCCATTCTGACTTCACACACCTCCATTCTGTGACTTCACACTCCTCCATTATATGACTTCACACACCTCCATTCTATGACTTCACACACCTCCATTCTATGACTTCACACACCTCCATTCTCTGACTTCACACACCTCCATTCTATGACTTCACACACCTTCATTCTTACTTCACAAACATACATTCTATGACTTCACTCACCTCCATTCTATGACTTCACACACTTCCATTCTTTGACTTCACACACCTCCATTCTGTGATCACACACCACCGTTCTGTGACTTCACACACCTCCATTCTGACTTCACACAACTCCATTCTATGACTTCATACACCTCCATTCTTGGACGTCACACACCTCCATTTTATGACATCACACACCTTCATTCTTACTTTACAAACATCCATTCTGTAACTTCACACATCTCCATTCTATGACTTCAAACACCTCCATTCTGTGACTTCACACACCTCCATTCTATGACTTCACACAGCTCCATTCTGTGACTTCACACACCTCCATTCTAAGACTTCACACACCTCCATTCTATGACTTCACACACCTCCATTCTGAATTCACACAGCTCCATTCTGTGACTTCACAAAACTCCATTCTATGATTTCACACACCTCCATACTATGACTTCACACAACTCCATCTATGCCTTCAAAACCTCCATTCTGACTTCACACACCTCTATTCTATGACTTCGCACACCTCTATTCTGACATCACACACCTCCATTCTATGTCTTCAAACCCGTCCAGTCTGTGACTTCACACACCTCCATTCTATGACTTCACAAACCTCCATTCTGTGACTTCACCCACCTCCATTCTGTGACTTCACACATCTTCATTCTCCGACTTCACACCCCTCGAATTTGACTTCATATACCTCCATTCTATGACTTCACAAACCTCCATTCTGTGACTTCACCCACCTCCATTCTGTGACTTCCACACCTCCCTTCTGTGACTTCACACACCTCCATTCTATGACTTCATACACCTTCATTGTATGACTTCACACACCTCCGTTCTGTGACTTCTCACACCTCCATTCTATGAATTCACACACCTCCATTCTGTCACTTCACACACCTCCATTCTATGACTTCGCACACCTCCATTCTATGACTTCACACATCCATTTTGACTTCACACACCTCCAATACATGACTTCAAATACCTGAATTCTGTGACTTCACACACCTCCATTCTATCACTTCATACCCGTCCATTCTGTGACTTCACACACCTCCATTCTATGACTTCACACACCTCCATTCTGTGACTTCACCCACCTCCATTCTGTGACTTCACACACCTGCATTATCCGACTTCAAACCCCTCCAATTTGACTTCACATACCTCCATTCTATGACTTCACAAACCTCCATTCTGTGACTTCAACACCTCCATTCTGTGACTTCACACACCTCCATTCTATGACTTCACACAGCTCCATTTGTGACTGCACACACCTCCATTCTATGACTTCACACACTTCCATTGTGACGTCACACACCTCCTTTCTTTGAGTTCACACACCTCCATTCTGACTTCACACACCTCCATTCTATGACTTCACACACCTCCATTCTGAATTCACCCAGCTCCATTCTTTGACTTCACAAAACTCCATTCTATGATTTCACACACCTCCATACTATGACTTCACATAACTCCATCTATGACTTCATACACCTATATTTTGACTTCACACACCTCTATTCTGTGACTTCACACACCTCCATTCTATGACTTCATACCCGTCAATTCTGTGACTTCACACACCTCCATTCTATGACTTCACTCACCTCCATTCTGTGACTTCACCCACCTCCATTCTGTGACTTCACACACCTGCATTATCGGACTTCAAACCCCTCCAATTTGAATTCACATACCTCCATTCTATGACTTCACAAACCTCCATTCTGAGACTTCAACACCTCCATTCTGTGACTTCACACACCTCCATTCTATGACTTCACACAGCTCCATTCTGTGACTTCACACACCTCCATTCTATGACTTCACACACTTCCATTTTGACGTCACACACCTCCATTCTTTGAGTTCACACACCTCCATTCTGACTTCACACACCTCCATTCTATGACTTCACACACCTCCATTCTGAATTCACACACCTCCATTCTGACTTCACACACCTCTATTCTATGACTTCGCACACCTCCATTCTGACATCACACACCTCCATTCTATGTCTTCATACCCGTCCATTCTGTGACTTCACCCACCTCCATTCTGTGACTTCACACACCTTCATTCTCTAACTTCACACCCCTCCAATTGGACTTCACATACCTCCATTCTATGACTTCACAAACCTCCATTCTGTGACTTCACCCGCCTCCATTCTATGACTTCACACACCTCCATTCTATGATTTCACACACCTCCATTCTATGACTTCACACACCTCAATTTTATGACGTCACACACCTCCATTTTGACTTTACACACCTCCATTATGTGACTTCACACACCTCCCTTCTGTGACTTCAGACACCTCCATTCTATGACTTCACAAACCCCCATTTTGTGACTTCACACACCTACATTCTGTGACTTCTCACACCTCCATTCTATGAATTCAGACACCTCCATTCTGTCACTTCACACACCTCCATTCTATGACTTCACACACCTCCATTCTATGACTTCACACACCTACATTCTATGACTTCACACACCTTAATTTTATGACTTCACACACCTCCATTATATGACTTCACACACTTCCATTCTATGATTTCACATACCTTCATGCTATGACTTCACACACCCCCATTCTGTGAACTCACACACCTCCATTAGGAGTTTATACACCTCCATTCTGTGACTTCACAAACCTCCATTCTATGATTTCACACTCCTCCATTCTATGAGTTCCCACACCTCCTTTCTATGACTTCACCACCTCCAATCTATGACTACACACCTCCGTTCTGACTTCACACACCTCCATTCTGTGACTTCACACACCTCCATTCTATGAGTTCACACACCTCCATTCTATGAGTTCACACACCTTCATTCTTACTTCAGAAACATCCATTCTATGACTTCACACAACTCCATTCTATGACTTCACAAACCTCCATTCTGTGACTTCACACAACTCCATTCGGTGACTTCACACACCTCCATTCTGACTTCACACACCTCCATTCTATGACTTCACACACTTCCATTCTATGACTTCACACACCTCAATTCTGTGACTTCACACACCTCCATTCTGTGACATCACACACCTCCATTCTATGACCACACACACCCTCATTCTATGATTTCACACACCTCCATTCTATGACTTCACACATCCATTTTGACTTCACACACCACCAATATATGACTTCAAAAACCTCAATTCTGTGACTTCACACACCTCCATTTTATAAGTTTATACCGTCCATTCTATGACTTCACACACCTCCATTCTATGACTTCACACAGCTCCATTCTGTGACTGCACACACCTCCATTCTATGACTTCACACACTTCCATTGTGACGTCACACACCTCCTTTCTTTGAGTTCACACACCTCCATTCTGACTACACACACCTCCATTCTATGACTTCACACACCTCCATTCTGAATTCACCCAGCTCCATTCTTTGACTTCACAAAACTCCATTCTATGATTTCACACACCTCCATACTATGACTTCACATAACTCCATCTATGACTTCATACACCTATATTTTGACTTCACACACCTCTATTCTGTGACTTCACACACCTCCATTCTATGACTTCATACCCGTCAATTCTGTGACTTCACACACCTCCATTCTATGACTTCACTCACCTCCATTCTGTGACTTCACCCACCTCCATTCTGTGACTTCACACACCTGCATTATCGGACTTCAAACCCCTCCAATTTGAATTCACATACCTCCATTCTATGACTTCACAAACCTCCATTCTGAGACTTCAACACCTCCATTCTGTGACTTCACACACCTCCATTCTATGACTTCACACAGCTCCATTCTGTGACTTCACACACCTCCATTCTATGACTTCACACACTTCCATTTTGACGTCACACACCTCCATTCTTTGAGTTCACACACCTCCATTCTGACTTCACACACCTCCATTCTATGACTTCACACACCTCCATTCTGAATTCACACACCTCCATTCTGACTTCACACACCTCTATTCTATGACTTCGCACACCTCCATTCTGACATCACACACCTCCATTCTATGTCTTCATACCCGTCCATTCTGTGACTTCACCCACCTCCATTCTGTGACTTCACACACCTTCATTCTCTAACTTCACACCCCTCCAATTGGACTTCACATACCTCCATTCTATGACTTCACAAACCTCCATTCTGTGACTTCACCCGCCTCCATTCTATGACTTCACACACCTCCATTCTATGATTTCACACACCTCCATTCTATGACTTCACACACCTCAATTTTATGACGTCACACACCTCCATTTTGACTTTACACACCTCCATTATGTGACTTCACACACCTCCCTTCTGTGACTTCAGACACCTCCATTCTATGACTTCACAAACCCCCATTTTGTGACTTCACACACCTACATTCTGTGACTTCTCACACCTCCATTCTATGAATTCAGACACCTCCATTCTGTCACTTCACACACCTCCATTCTATGACTTCACACACCTCCATTCTATGACTTCACACACCTACATTCTATGACTTCACACACCTTAATTTTATGACTTCACACACCTCCATTATATGACTTCCCACACTTCCATTCTATGATTTCACATACCTTCATGCTATGACTTCACACACCCCCATTCTGTGAACTCACACACCTCCATTAGGAGTTTATACACCTCCATTCTGTGACTTCACAAACCTCCATTCTATGATTTCACACTCCTCCATTCTATGAGTTCCCACACCTCCTTTCTATGACTTCACCACCTCCAATCTATGACTACACACCTCCGTTCTGACTTCACACACCTCCATTCTGTGACTTCACACACCTCCATTCTACGAGTTCACACACCTCCATTCTATGAGTTCACACACCTTCATTCTTACTTCAGAAACATCCATTCTATGACTTCACACAACTCCATTCTATGACTTCACAAACCTCCATTCTGTGACTTCACACAACTCCATTCGGTGACTTCAAACACCTCCATTCTGACTTCACACACCTCCATTCTATGACTTCACACACTTCCATTCTATGACTTCACACACCTCAATTCTGTGACTTCACACACCTCCATTCTGTGACATCACACACCTCCATTCTATGACCACACACACCCTCATTCTATGATTTCACACACCTCCATTCTATGACTTCACACATCCATTTTGACTTCACACACCACCAATATATGACTTCAAAAACCTCAATTCTGTGACTTCACACACCTCCATTTTATAAGTTTATACCGTCCATTCTATGACTTCACACACCTCCATTCTATGACTTCACACACGTCCATTCTGTCACTTCACACACCTCCATTCTATGACTTCACACACCTCCATTCTATAACTTCACACACCTACATTCTATGACTTCACACACCTTAATTGTATGACTTCACACACCTCCATTATATGACTTCACACACCTCTATTCTGACTTCACACACCTCCATTCTATGACTTCACACACGTCCATTCTGTCTTCACACACCTCCATTCTATGACTTCGCACACCTCTATTCTGACTTCACACAAATCCATTCTGTGTCTTCACACACCTCCATTCGATGACTTCACACACCTACATTCTTTAACTTACCACACCTCCATTTTGACTTCACACACATCCATTTTGTGAATTCACACACTTACAGTTGTGATTTCTCACACCACCTTTTTGACTTCACGCATCTCCATTCTGTGACTTCACACACCTCCATTCTGTGACTTCACACACCTCCGTTTTGACTTCACACACTTCCATTCTGTCACTTCACACACCTCCATTCTGTTACTTCACACACCTCCATTCTGTTACTTCACACACCTCCATTCTGTGACTTCACACACCTCCCTTCCGTGACTTCAGACACCTCCATTCTATGACTTCACACCCCTCCATTCTATGACATCACACACCTCCATTTTATGACTTCACACACTTCCATTCTATGGCTTCACACACCTCCATTCTATGACTTCACAGACCTCCGTTCTATGACTTCACACACCTGCATTCTGACTTCAAACACCTCCATTATATGACTTCATACACCTCCATTCTATGACTTCATACACCAACATTCTATGAGTTCACACACCTCCATTCTGTGACTTCACAAATCTCCTTTCTGTAACTTCCCACACTTCCAATGTTTGACTTCACAAACCTCCATTCCATGACTTCACACACCTCCATTCTATGAGTTCACACACCGCCATTCTTGACTTCACACACCTCCAATTTGACTTCACATACCTACATTCTGTGACTTCACACACCTCCATTTGTGACTTCACACACCACCATTTTGACTTCAAACACCTCCATTCTGTGACTTCACACACCTCCATTTTGACTTCACACACTTCCATTCTGTGACTTCACACACCTCCTTTCTGTGACTTCACACACCACCATTGTTTGACTTCACACACCTCCATCCTTTGATTTCACACACCTCCATTCCACGACTTCACAGACCTACATTCTAGGAGTTCACAGCCATCCATTCTATGCGTTCACACACCACAATTTTGTTTTCACACACCTCCACTCTATGACTTTACAAACCTTCATTCTTAATTCAGAAACATCCATTCTATGACTTCACACACCTCCATTCCATGACTTCGCAAACCTCCATTCTGTGACTTCACACACCTCCATTCTGTGACTTCACCCACGTCCATTCTCCGACTTCACACCCCTCCAATTTGACTTCACATACCTCCATTCTATGACTTCACAAACCTCTATTCTGTGACTTCACACACCTCCATTCTGTGACTTCTCACACCTCCATTCTCTGAATTCACACACCTCCATTCTGTCACTTCACACACCTCCATTCTATGACTTCACACACCTCCATTCTATGACTTCACACACCTACATTCTATAACTTCACACATCAATTTTGACTTCACACACCTCCAAAATATGACTTCAAATACCTCAGTTCTGTGACTTCACACACCTCCATTCTATGACTTCATACCCGTCCATTCTGTGACTTCACAGACCTCCATTTTCTGACTACACACACCTCCATTCTTTGACTACACAAACCCCCATGCTGTGACTTCACACACCTCCATTCTGTGACTTCACCCACCTCCATTCTGTGACTTCACACACCTACATTCTCCGACTTCACACCCCTCCAATTTAACTTCACATACCTCCATTCTATGACTTCACAAACCTCCATTCTCTGACTTCACACACCTCCATTCTGTCACTTCACAAACCTCCATTCTATGACCTCACACACTTCCATTGTGACGTCAAACACCTCCATTCTATGAGTTCACACACCTCCATTCTATGATTTCACACACCTCCATTCTGAATTCACACACCTCTGTTCTATGACTTCGCAAACCTACATTCTGACTTCACACACCTCCATTCTATTACTTCACAGACCTCCACTCTGTGACTTCACACTTCTCCATTCTATGACTTCCCACACCTAATTTCTATGACTTCACCCACTTTCATTCTATGACTTCACACCTCCATTCTGACTTCACACACCTCCATTCTGTGACTTCACAAACCTCCATTCTGTGATTTCACACACCTCCATTCTATGACTTCACCCACCTCCATTTTAGGACGTCACACACCTCCATTTTGACTTCACACAACTCCATTCTGTGACTTCACACACCTCCATTCTATGACTTCACACACTTCCATTGAGACGTCACACACCTCCATTCTATGAGTTCACACACCTCCATTCTATGACTTCACACACCTCCATTTTGACTTCACACACCTCCATTCTATAACTTCACAGTTTTCGAATCTGTGACTTCACTCAATTCCATTCTGTGACTTCACACTCCTCCATTCTATGACTTCCCACACCTCCTTTCTATGACTTCACCCACCTCCATTCTATGACTTCACACCTCCATTCTGACTTCACACACCTCCAGTCTCTGACTTCACACACCTCCATTATATGAGTACACACACCTCCATTCTATGACTTCACACACCTCCATTCTATGACTTCACACACCTCCATTCTGTGACTTCACACACCTCCATTCTATGACTTCACACACTTTCATTCTTACTTCACAAACATACATTCTATGATTTCACACACCTCCATTCTATGACTTCACACACCTCCATTCTGTGACTTCACCCACCTCCATTCTATGACTTCACACACTTTCATTCTTACTTCACAAACATACATTCTATGATTTCACACACCTCCATTTTAGGACGTAACACCCCTCCATTTTGACTTCACACACCTCCATTCTGTGACTTCACACACCTCCATTCTGTGACTTCACAAACCTCCATTCTATGATTTCACACACCTCCATTCTATGACTTCACACACCTCCATTTTAGGACGTCACACACCTCCATTTTGACTTCACACACCTCCATTCTGTAACTTCACACACCTCCATTCTATGACTTCATACACTTCCATTGTGACCTCACACACCTTCATTCTATGAGTTCACACACCTCCATTCTATGACTTCACACACCTCCATTCTGACTTCACTCACCTCCACTCTATGACTTCACACTCCTCCATTCTATCACTTCCCACACCTCCTTTCTAAGACTTCACCCACCTCGATTCTATGACTTCACACCTCCATTCTGACTTCACACACCTCCATTCTGTGACTTCACAAACCTCCATTATATGACTTCACACACCTCCATTCTATGACTTCACACACCTCCATTCTGTGACTTCACACACCTCCATTCTATGACTTCACACACCTTCATTCTTACTTCACAAACATACATTCTATGACTTCACACACCTCCATTCTATGACTTCACACACCTCCATTCTTTGACTTCACACACCTCCATTCTGTGATCACACACCTCCATTCTGTGACTTCACACACCTCCATTCTGACTTCACACAACTCCATTCTATGACTTCACACACCTCCATTCTTTGACGTCACACACCTCCATTTTATGACATCACACACCTTCATTCTTACTTTACAAACATCCATTCTGTAACTTCACACATCTCCATTCTATGACTTCAAACACCTCCATTCTGTGAGTTCACACACCTCCATTCTATGACTTCACACAGCTCCATTCTGTGACTTCACACACCTCCATTCTATGAATTCACACACCTCCATTCTATGACTTCACACACCTCCATTCTGAATTCACACAGCTCCATTCTATGACTTCACAAAACTCCATTCTATGATTTCACACACCTCCATACTATGACTTCACACAACTCCATCTATGCCTTCAACACCTCCATTCTGACTTCACACACCTCTATTCTATGACTTCGCACACCTCCATTCTGACATCACACACCTCCATTCTATGTCTTCAAACCCGTCCATTCTGTGACTTCACACACCTCCATTCTATGACTTCACACATCTTCATTCTCCGACTTCACACCCCTCCAATTTGACTTCACATACCTCCATTCTATGACTTCACAAACCTCCATTCTGTGACTTCACCCACCTCCATTCTGTGACTTCACACACCTCCCTTCTGTGACTTCACACACCTCTATTCTAGGACTTCATACACCTTCATTGTATGACTTCACACACCTCCATTCTGTGACTTCTCACACCTCCATTCTATGACTTCACACACCTCCATTCTGACTTCACACACCTCTGTTCTATGACTTCGCAAACCTACATTCTGACTTCACACACCTCCATTCTATGACTTCACTGACCTCCACTCTATGACTTCACACTTCTCCATTCTATGACTTCCCACACCTAATTTCTATGACTTCACCCACCTCCATTCTGTGACTTCACACACCTCCATTCTGAATTCACACACCTCCATTCTGTGACTTCACAAACCTCCATTCTATGATTTCACACACCTCCATTCTGTGACTTCACACACCTCCATTTTAGGACGTCACACCCCTCCATTTTGACTTCACACACCTCCATTCTGTGACTTCACACACCTCCATTCTATGACTTCACACACTTCCATTGTGACCTCACACACCTCCATTCTATGAGTTGACACACCTCCATTCTATGACTTCACACACCTCCATTCTGACTTCACTCACCTCCACTCTATGACTTCACACTCCTCCATTCTATGACTTCCCACACCTCCTTTCTATGACTTCACCCACCTCGATTCTATGACTTCACACCTCCATTCTGACTTCACAGACCTCCATTCTGTGACTTCACACACCTCCATTATATGACTTCCCACACCTCCATTCTATGACTTCACACACCTCCATTCTATGACTTCACACACCTCCATTCTGTGACTTCACACACCTCCATTCTATGACTTCACACAACTTCATTCTTACTTCACAAACATACATTCTATGACTTCACACACCTCCATTCTATGACTTCACACAACTCCATTCTTTGACTTCACACACCTCCATTCTGTGTTCACTCACCTCCATTCTGTGACTTCACATACCTCCATTCTGACTTCACACAACTGCATTCTATGACTTCACACAGCTCCATTCTTTGAAGTCACACACCTCCATTTTATGACTTCACACACCTTCATTCTTACTTTACAAACATCCATTCTATAACTTCACACATCTCCATTCTATGATTTCAAACACCTCCATTCTGTGACTTCACACACCTCAATTCTATGACTTCACACACTTCCATTGTGATGTCACACACCTACATTCTTTGAGTTCACACACCTCCATTCTGACTTCACACACCTCCATTCTATGACTTCACACACCTCCATTCTGAATTCACACAGCTCCATTCTGTGACTTCCCAAAACTCCATTCTATGATTTCACACACCTACATACTATGACTTCACACAACACCATCTATGCCTTCACACACCTCCATTCTGACTTCACACACCTCTATTCTATGACTTCGCACAAATCCATTCTGACATCACACACCTCCATTCTATGTCTTCATACCCGTCCATTCTGTGACTTCACACACCTCCATTCTATAACTTCACACACCTCCATTCTGTGACTTCACCCACCTCCATTCTGTGACTTCACACATCTTCATTCTCCGACTTCACACCCCTCCAATTTGACTTCACATACCTCCATTCTATGACTTCACAAACCTCCATTCTGTGAATTCACCCACCTCCATTCTATGACTTCACACACCTCCCTTCTGTGACTTCACACACCTCCATTCTATGACTTCATACACCTTCATTGTATGACTTCACACACCTCCATTCTGTCACTTCACACACCTCCATTCTATGACTTCACACACCTCCTTCTATGACTTCACACACCTCCATTCTATGACTTCACACACCTCCTTCTATGACTTCACACACCTCCATTCTATGACTTCACACATCCATTTTGACTTCACACACCTCCAATATTTGACTTCAAATACCTGAATTCTGTGACTTCACACACCTCCATTCTATGACTTCATAACCGTCCATTCTGTGACTTCACACACCTCCATTCTATGACTTCACACACCTCCATTCTGTGACTTCACACACCTCATTTCCGAGACTTCACAGACCGTGAATCTGTGACTTCACTCACCTCCACTCTATGACTTCACACTCCTCCATTCTATGACTTCCCACACCTCCTTACTATGACTTCACCCACCTCCATTCTATGACTTCTCACCTCCATTCTGACTTCATACACCTCCATTCTGTGACTTCACACACCTCCATTATATGACTTCACACACCTCCATTCTATGACTTCACACACCTCCATTCTATGACTTCACACACCTCCATTCTGTGACTTCGCACACCTCCATTCTATGACTTCACACACCTTCATTCTTACTTCACAAACATACATTCTATGATTTCACACACCTCCATTCTATGACTTCACACACATCCATTCTGTGACTTCACCCACCTCCATTCTGTGACTTCACACACCTCCATTCTCCGACGTCACACACCTCCAATTTGACTTCATTTACCTCCATTCTATGAGTTCACACACCTCCATCGTATGACTTCACACACCACCATTCTGACATCACACACCTCTGTTCTATGTCTTCGCAAACCTACATTCTGACTTCACACACCTCCATTCTATGACTTCACTGACCTCCACTCTATGACTTCACGCTTCTCCATTCTATGACTTCCCACACCTAATTTCTATGACTTCACCCACCTCCATTCTGTGACTTCACACACCTCCATTCTGACTAAACACACCTCCATTCTGTGACTTCACAAACCTCCATTCTATGATTTCACACACCTCCATTCTATGACTTCACACACCCCATTTTAGGACGTCACACCCCTCCATTTTTACTTCACACACCTCCATTCTGTGACTTCAAACACCTCCATTCTATGACTTCACACACTTCCATTGTGACCTCACACACCTCCATTCTATGAGTTCACACACCTCCATTCTATGACTTCACACACCTCCATTCTGACTTCACTCACCTCCACTCTATGACTTCACACTCCTCCATTCTATGACTTCCCACACCTCCTTTCTATAACTTCACCCACCTCCATTCTATGACTTCACACCTCCATTCTGACTTCACACACCTCCATTCTGTGACTTCACACACCTCCTTTATATGACTTCACACACCTCCATTCTATGACTTCACACACCTCCATTCTGTGTTCACACACCTCCATTCTGTGACATCACACACCTCCATTCTGACTTCACACAACTCCATTTTATGACTTCACACACCTCCATTCTTTGACGTCACACACCTCCATTTTATGACTTCACACACCTTCATTCTTACTTTAAAAACATCCATTCTATAACTTCACACATCTCCATTCTATGATTTCAAACACCCCCATTCTGTGAGTTCACACACCTCCATTCTATGCCTTTACGCAGTTCCATTCTGTGACTTCACATATCTCCATTCTATGACTTCACACACTTCCATTGTGACGTCACACACCTCCATTCTATGAGTTCACACACCTCCATTCTGACTTCACACACCTCCATTCTATGACTTCACACACCTCCATTCTGAATTCACACAGCTCCATTCTGTGACTTTACAAAACTCCATTCTATGATTTCACACACCTAAATACTATGACTTCACACAACTCCATCTATGCCTTCACACACCTCCATTCTGACTTCACACACCTCTATTCTATGACTTCGCACACCTCCATTCTGACATCACACACCTCCAGCCTATGTCTTCAAACCCGTCCATTCTGTGACTTCACACACCTCCATTCTATATCTTCACACACCTCCATTCTGTGACTTCACCACCTCCATTCTGTGACTTCACACATCTTCATTCTCCGACTTCACACCCCTCAAATTTGACTTCACATACCTCCATTCTATGACTTCACAAACCTCCGTTGTGTGACTTCACCCACCTCCATTCTGTGACTTCACACACCTCACTTCTGTGACTTCACACACCTCCATTCTATGACTTCATACACGTTCATTGTATGACTTCACACACCTCCATTCTGTGACTTCTCACACCTCCATTCTATGAATTCACACACCTCCATTCTATGATTTCACACACCTCCATTCTATGACTTCACACATCCATTTTGACATTACACACCTCCAATATAGGACTTCAAATACCTGAATTCTGTGACTTCACACACCTCCATTCTATGACTTCATACCCGTCCATTCTGTGACTTCACACACCTCCATTCTATGACTTCACACACCTCAATTCTGTGACTTCACCCACCTCCATTCTGTGACTTCACACACCTCCATTATCCGACTTCAAAGCCCTCCAATTTGACTTCACATACCTCCATTCTATGACTTCACAAACCTCAATTCTGTGACTTCAACACCTTCATTCTGTGACTTCACACACCTCCATTCTATGACTTCACACAGCTCCATTCTGTGACTTCACACACCTCCATTCTATGACTTCACACACTTCCATTGTGACGTCACACACCTCCATATTTTGAGTTCACACACCTCCATTCTGACTTCACACACCTCCATTCTATGACTTCACACACCTCCGTTCTGAATTCACACAGCTTCATTCTGTGACTTCACAAAACTCCATTCTATGATTTCACACACCTCCATACTATGACTTCACACAACTCCATCTATGCCTTCAAACACCTCCATTCTGACTTCACACACCCCTATTCTATGACTTCGCAAACCTCCATTCTGACATCACACACCTCCATTCTATGTCTTCACACCTGTCCATTCTGTGACTTCACACACCTCCATTCTATGACTTCACAGACCTCCATTCTGTGACTTCACACACCTTCATTCTCCGACTTCACACCCCTCCAATTTGACTTCACATACATCCATTCTATGACTTCACAAACCTCCATTCTGTGACTTCACCCACCTCCATTCTGTGACTTCACAAACCTCCATTCTATGACTTCACACACCTCCATTCTGAATTCACACAGCTCCATTCTGTGACTTCACAAAACTCCATTCTATGATTTCACACACCTCCATACTATGACTTCACACAACTCCATCTATGCCTTCACACACCTCCATTCTGACTTCACACACCTGTATTCTATGACTTCGCACACCTCCATTCTGACATCACACAACTCCATTCTATGTCTTCATACCCGTCCATTCTGTGACTTCACACACCTCCATTCTATAACTTCACACACCTCCATTCTGTGACTTCACCCACCTCCATTCTGTGACTTCACACATCTTCATTCTCCGACTTCACACCCCTCCAATTTGACTTCACATACCTCCATTCTATGACTTCACAAACCTCCATTCTGTGACTTCTCACACCTCCATTCTATGAATTCACACACATCCATTCTGTCACTTCACACACCTCCATTCTATGACTTCACACAGCTCCATTCTTACTTCACACACCTCCATTTTATGACTTCAAACACCTCCATTCTTTGACTTCACACACCTAAATTCTGAGTTCACACTCCTCCATTCAGTGACTTCACACAACTCCATTCTGACTTCACACAGCTCCATTCTATGACTTCACACACCTCCATTTTAGCATGTCACACACCGCCATTTTGACTTCACACACCTTCATTCTTTGTTTACAAACATCCATTCTATAACTTCATACACCTCCATTCTATGACTTTACACACCTCCATTCTGTGACTTCCCACACCTCCTTACTATGACTTCACCCACCTCCATTCTATGACTTCTCACCTCCATTCTGACTTCACACACCTCCATTCTGTGACTTCACACACCTCCATTATATGACTTCACACACCTCCATTCTGACTTCACACACCTCCATTCTATGACTTCACACACCTCCATTCCGTGACTTCACACACCTACATTCTATGACTTCACACACCTTCATTCTTACTTCACAAACATACATTCTATGATTTCACACACCTCCATTCTATGACTTCACACACATCCATTCTGTGACTTCACCCACCTCCATTCTGTGACTTCACACACCTCCATTCTCCGACGTCACACACCTCCAATTTGACTTCATTTACCTCCATTCTATGAGTTCACACACCTCCATCGTATGACTTCACACACCACCATTCTGACATCACACACCTCTGTTCTATGTCTTCGCAAACCTACATTCTGACTTCACACACCTCCATTCTATGACTTCACTGACCTCCACTCTATGACTTCACGCTTCTCCATTCTATGACTTCCCACACCTAATTTCTATGACTTCACCCACCTCCATTCTGTGACTTCACACACCTCCATTCTGACTAAACACACCTCCATTCTGTGACTTCACAAACCTCCATTCTATGATTTCACACACCTCCATTCTATGACTTCACACACCCCATTTTAGGACGTCACACCCCTCCATTTTTACTTCACACACCTCCATTCTGTGACTTCAAACACCTCCATTCTATGACTTCACACACTTCCATTGTGACCTCACACACCTCCATTCTATGAGTTCACACACCTCCATTCTATGACTTCACACACCTCCATTCTGACTTCACTCACCTCCACTCTATGACTTCACACTCCTCCATTCTATGACTTCCCACACCTCCTTTCTATAACTTCACCCACCTCCATTCTATGACTTCACACCTCCATTCTGACTTCACACACCTCCATTCTGTGACTTCACACACCTCCTTTATATGACTTCACACACCTCCATTCTATGACTTCACACACCTCCATTCTGTGTTCACACACCTCCATTCTGTGACATCACACACCTCCATTCTGACTTCACACAACTCCATTTTATGACTTCACACACCTCCATTCTTTGACGTCACACACCTCCATTTTATGACTTCACACACCTTCATTCTTACTTTAAAAACATCCATTCTATAACTTCACACATCTCCATTCTATGATTTCAAACACCCCCATTCTGTGAGTTCACACACCTCCATTCTATGCCTTTACGCAGTTCCATTCTGTGACTTCACATATCTCCATTCTATGACTTCACACACTTCCATTGTGACGTCACACACCTCCATTCTATGAGTTCACACACCTCCATTCTGACTTCACACACCTCCATTCTATGACTTCACACACCTCCATTCTGAATTCACACAGCTCCATTCTGTGACTTTACAAAACTCCATTCTATGATTTCACACACCTAAATACTATGACTTCACACAACTCCATCTATGCCTTCACACACCTCCATTCTGACTTCACACACCTCTATTCTATGACTTCGCACACCTCCATTCTGACATCACACACCTCCAGCCTATGTCTTCAAACCCGTCCATTCTGTGACTTCACACACCTCCATTCTATATCTTCACACACCTCCATTCTGTGACTTCACCACCTCCATTCTGTGACTTCACACATCTTCATTCTCCGACTTCACACCCCTCAAATTTGACTTCACATACCTCCATTCTATGACTTCACAAACCTCCGTTGTGTGACTTCACCCACCTCCATTCTGTGACTTCACACACCTCACTTCTGTGACTTCACACACCTCCATTCTATGACTTCATACACGTTCATTGTATGAGTTCACACACCTCCATTCTGTGACTTCTCACACCTCCATTCTATGAATTCACACACCTCCATTCTATGATTTCACACACCTCCATTCTATGACTTCACACATCCATTTTGACATTACACACCTCCAATATAGGACTTCAAATACCTGAATTCTGTGACTTCACACACCTCCATTCTATGACTTCATACCCGTCCATTCTGTGACTTCACACACCTCCATTCTATGACTTCACACACCTCAATTCTGTGACTTCACCCACCTCCATTCTGTGACTTCACACACCTCCATTATCCGACTTTTAAGCCCTCCAATTTGACTTCACATACCTCCATTCTATGACTTCACAAACCTCCATTCTGTGACTTCAACACCTTCATTCTGTGACTTCACACACCTCCATTCTATGACTTCACACAGCTCCATTCTGTGACTTCACACACCTCCATTCTATGACTTCACACACTTCCATTGTGACGTCACACACCTCCATATTTTGAGTTCACACACCTCCATTCTGACTTCACACACCTCCATTCTATGACTTCACACACCTCCGTTCTGAATTCACACAGCTTCATTCTGTGACTTCACAAAACTCCATTCTATGATTTCACACACCTCCATACTATGACTTCACACAACTCCATCTATGCCTTCAAACACCTCCATTCTGACTTCACACACCCCTATTCTATGACTTCGCAAACCTCCATTCTGACATCACACACCTCCATTCTATGTCTTCACACCTGTCCATTCTGTGACTTCACACACCTCCATTCTATGACTTCACAGACCTCCATTCTGTGACTTCACACACCTTCATTCTCCGACTTCACACCCCTCCAATTTGACTTCACATACATCCATTCTATGACTTCACAAACCTCCATTCTGTGACTTCACCCACCTCCATTCTGTGACTTAACAAACCTCCATTCTATGACTTCACACACCTCCATTCTGAATTCACACAGCTCCATTCTGTGACTTCACAAAACTCCATTCTATGATTTCACACACCTCCATACTATGACTTCACACAACTCCATCTATGCCTTCACACACCTCCATTCTGACTTCACACACCTGTATTCTATGACTTCGCACACCTCCATTCTGACATCACACAACTCCATTCTATGTCTTCATACCCGTCCATTCTGTGACTTCACACACCTCCATTCTACAACTTCACACACCTCCATTCTGTGACTTCACCCACCTCCATTCTGTGACTTCACACATCTTCATTCTCCGACTTCACACCCCTCCAATTTGACTTCACATACCTCCATTCTATGACTTCACAAACCTCCATTCTGTGACTTCTCACACCTCCATTCTATGAATTCACACACATCCATTCTGTCACTTCACACACCTCCATTCTATGACTTCACACAGCTCCATTCTTACTTCACACACCTCCATTTTATGACTTCAAACACCTCCATTCTTTGACTTCACACACCTAAATTCTGAGTTCACACTCCTCCATTCAGTGACTTCACACAACTCCATTCTGACTTCACACAGCTCCATTCTATGACTTCACACACCTCCATTTTAGCATGTCACACACCGCCATTTTGACTTCACACACCTTCATTCTTTGTTTACAAACATCCATTCTATAACTTCATACACCTCCATTCTATGACTTTACACACCTCCATTCTGTGACTTCCCACACCTCCTTACTATGACTTCACCCACCTCCATTCTATGACTTCTCACCTCCATTCTGACTTCACACACCTCCATTCTGTGACTTCACACACCTCCATTATATGACTTCACACACCTCCATTCTGACTTCACACACCTCCATTCTATGACTTCACACACCTCCATTCCGTGACTTCACACACCTACATTCTATGACTTCACACACCTTCATTCTTACTTCACAAACATACATTCTATGATTTCACACACCTCCATTCTATGACTTCCCACACATCCATTCTGTCACTTCACCCACCTCCATTCTGTGATTTCACACACCTGCATTCTCCGACTTCACACCCCTCCAATTTTACTTCACATACCTCCATTCTATGAGTTCACACACCTCCATCCTATGACTTCACACACCTCCATTCTGACTTCACACACCTCTGTTCTATGACTTCGCAAACCTACATTCTGACTTCACACACCTCCATTCTATGACTTCACTGACCTCCACTCTATGACTTCACACTTCTCCATTCTATGACTTCCCACACCTAATTTCTATGACTTCACCCACCTCCATTCTATGACTTCAACACCTCCATTCTGACTAAACACACCTCCATTCTGTGACTTCACAAACCTCCATTCTATGATTTCACACACCTCCCTTCTATGACTTCACACGCCTCCATTTTAGGGCGTCACACCCCTCCATTTTGACTTCACACACCTCCATTCTGTGACTTCACACACCTCCATTCTATGACTTCACACACTTCCATTGTGACCTCTCACACCTCCATTCTATGAGTTCACACACCTCCATTCTATGACTTCACACACCTCCATTCTGACTTCACTCACCTCCACTCTATGACTTCACACTCCTCCATTCTATGACTTCCCACACCTCCTTTTTATGACTTCACCCACCTCCATTCTATGACTTCACACCTCCATTCTGACTTCACACACCTCCATTCTGTGACTTGACACACCTCCATTATATGACTTCACACACCTCCATTCTATGACTTCACACACCTCCATTCTGTATTCACACACCTCCATTCTGTGACTTCACACACCTCCATTCGGACTTCACACAATTCCATTCTATGACTTCACACACCTCCATTCTTTGACGTCACACACCTCCATTTTATGACTTCACACACCTTCATTCTTACTTTACAAACATCCATTCTATAACTTCACACACCTCCATTCTATGATTTCAAACACCTCCGTTCTGTGAGTTCACACACCTCCATTCTATGACTTCACGCAGTTCCATTCTGTGACTTCACACACCTCCATTCTGTGACTTCACAAACCTCCATTCTATGATTTCACACACCTCCATTCTATGACTTCACACACCTCCATTTTAGGACGTCACACACCTCCATTTTGACTTCACACACCTCCATTCTGTAACTTCACACACCTCCATTCTATGACTTCATACACTTCCATTGTGACCTCACACACCTTCATTCTATGAGTTCACACACCTCCATTCTATGACTTCACACACCTCCATTCTGACTTCACTCACCTCCACTCTATGACTTCACACTCCTCCATTCTATGACTTCCCACACCTCCTTTCTAAGACTTCACCCACCTCGATTCTATGACTTCACACCTCCATTCTGACTTCACACACCTCCATTCTGTGACTTCACAAACCTCCATTATATGACTTCACACACCTCCATTCTATGACTTCACACACCTCCATTCTGTGACTTCACACACCTCCATTCTATGACTTCACACACCTTCATTCTTACTTCACAAACATACATTCTATGACTTCACACACCTCCATTCTATGACTTCACACACCTCCATTCTTTGACTTCACACACCTCCATTCTGTGATCACACACCTCCATTCTGTGACTTCACACACCTCCATTCTGACTTCACACAACTCCATTCTATGACTTCACACACCTCCATTCTTTGACGTCACACACCTCCATTTTATGACATCACACACCTTCATTCTTACTTTACAAACATCCATTCTGTAACTTCACACATCTCCATTCTATGACTTCAAACACCTCCATTCTGTGAGTTCACACACCTCCATTCTATGACTTCACACAGCTCCATTCTGTGACTTCACACACCTCCATTCTATGAATTCACACACCTCCATTCTATGACTTCACACACCTCCATTCTGAATTCACACAGCTCCATTCTATGACTTCACAAAACTCCATTCTATGATTTCACACACCTCCATACTATGACTTCACACAACTCCATCTATGCCTTCAACACCTCCATTCTGACTTCACACACCTCTATTCTATGACTTCGCACACCTCCATTCTGACATCACACACCTCCATTCTATGTCTTCAAACCCGTCCATTCTGTGACTTCACACACCTCCATTCTATGACTTCACACATCTTCATTCTCCGACTTCACACCCCTCCAATTTGACTTCACATACCTCCATTCTATGACTTCACAAACCTCCATTCTGTGACTTCACCCACCTCCATTCTGTGACTTCACACACCTCCCTTCTGTGACTTCACACACCTCTATTCTAGGACTTCATACACCTTCATTGTATGACTTCACACACCTCCATTCTGTGACTTCTCACACCTCCATTCTATGACTTCACACACCTCCATTCTGACTTCACACACCTCTGTTCTATGACTTCGCAAACCTACATTCTGACTTCACACACCTCCATTCTATGACTTCACTGACCTCCACTCTATGACTTCACACTTCTCCATTCTATGACTTCCCACACCTAATTTCTATGACTTCACCCACCTCCATTCTGTGACTTCACACACCTCCATTCTGAATTCACACACCTCCATTCTGTGACTTCACAAACCTCCATTCTATGATTTCACACACCTCCATTCTGTGACTTCACACACTTCCATTTTAGGACGTCACACCCCTCCATTTTGACTTCACACACCTCCATTCTGTGACTTCACACACCTCCATTCTATGACTTCACACACTTCCATTGTGACCTCACACACCTCCATTCTATGAGTTGACACACCTCCATTCTATGACTTCACACACCTCCATTCTGACTTCACTCACCTCCACTCTATGACTTCACACTCCTCCATTCTATGACTTCCCACACCTCCTTTCTATGACTTCACCCACCTCGATTCTATGACTTCACACCTCCATTCTGACTTCACAGACCTCCATTCTGTGACTTCACACACCTCCATTATATGACTTCCCACACCTCCATTCTATGACTTCACACACCTCCATTCTATGACTTCACACACCTCCATTCTGTGACTTCACACACCTCCATTCTATGACTTCACACAACTTCATTCTTACTTCACAAACATACATTCTATGACTTCACACACCTCCATTCTATGACTTCACACAACTCCATTCTTTGACTTCACACACCTCCATTCTGTGTTCACTCACCTCCATTCTGTGACTTCACACACCTCCATTCTGACTTCACACAACTGCATTCTATGACTTCACACAGCTCCATTCTTTGAAGTCACACACCTCCATTTTATGACTTCACACACCTTCATTCTTACTTTACAAACATCCATTCTATAACTTCACACATCTCCATTCTATGATTTCAAACACCTCCATTCTGTGACTTCACACACCTCAATTCTATGACTTCACACACTTCCATTGTGATGTCACACACCTACATTCTTTGAGTTCACACACCTCCATTCTGACTTCACACACCTCCATTCTATGACTTCACACACCTCCATTCTGAATTCACACAGCTCCATTCTGTGACTTCCCAAAACTCCATTCTATGATTTCACACACCTATATACTATGACTTCACACAACACCATCTATGCCTTCACACACCTCCATTCTGACTTCACACACCTCTATTCTATGACTTCGCACAAATCCATTCTGACATCACACACCTCCATTCTATGTCTTCATACCCGTCCATTCTGTGACTTCACACACCTCCATTCTATAACTTCACACACCTCCATTCTGTGACTTCACCCACCTCCATTCTGTGACTTCACACATCTTCATTCTCCGACTTCACACCCCTCCAATTTGACTTCACATACCTCCATTCTATGACTTCACAAACCTCCATTCTGTGAATTCACCCACCTCCATTCTATGACTTCACACACCTCCCTTCTGTGACTTCACACACCTCCATTCTATGACTTCATACACCTTCATTGTATGACTTCACACACCTCCATTCTGTCACTTCACACACCTCCATTCTATGACTTCACACACCTCCTTCTATGACTTCACACACCTCCATTCTATGACTTCACACACCTCCTTCTATGACTTCACACACCTCCATTCTATGACTTCACACATCCATTTTGACTTCACACACCTCCAATATTTGACTTCAAATACCGGAATTCTGTGACTTCACACACCTCCATTCTATGACTTCATAACCGTCCATTCTGTGACTTCACACACCTCCATTCTATGACTTCACACACCTCCATTCTGTGACTTCACACACCTCATTTCCGAGACTTCACAGACCGTGAATCTGTGACTTCACTCACCTCCACTCTATGACTTCACACTCCTCCATTCTATGACTTCCCACACCTCCTTACTATGACTTCACCCACCTCCATTCTATGACTTCTCACCTCCATTCTGACTTCATACACCTCCATTCTGTGACTTCACACACCTCCATTATATGACTTCACACACCTCCATTCTATGACTTCACACACCTCCATTCTATGACTTCACACACCTCCATTCTGTGACTTCGCACACCTCCATTCTATGACTTCACACACCTTCATTCTTACTTCACAAACATACATTCTATGATTTCACACACCTCCATTCTATGACTTCACACACATCCATTCTGTGACTTCACCCACCTCCATTCTGTGACTTCACACACCTCCATTCTCCGACGTCACACACCTCCAATTTGACTTCATTTACCTCCATTCTATGAGTTCACACACCTCCATCGTATGACTTCACACACCACCATTCTGACATCACACACCTCTGTTCTATGTCTTCGCAAACCTACATTCTGACTTCACACACCTCCATTCTATGACTTCACTGACCTCCACTCTATGACTTCACGCTTCTCCATTCTATGACTTCCCACACCTAATTTCTATGACTTCACCCACCTCCATTCTGTGACTTCACACACCTCCATTCTGACTAAACACACCTCCATTCTGTGACTTCACAAACCTCCATTCTATGATTTCACACACCTCCATTCTATGACTTCACACACCCCATTTTAGGACGTCACACCCCTCCATTTTTACTTCACACACCTCCATTCTGTGACTTCAAACACCTCCATTCTATGACTTCACACACTTCCATTGTGACCTCACACACCTCCATTCTATGAGTTCACACACCTCCATTCTATGACTTCACACACCTCCATTCTGACTTCACTCACCTCCACTCTATGACTTCACACTCCTCCATTCTATGACTTCCCACACCTCCTTTCTATAACTTCACCCACCTCCATTCTATGACTTCACACCTCCATTCTGACTTCACACACCTCCATTCTGTGACTTCACACACCTCCTTTATATGACTTCACACACCTCCATTCTATGACTTCACACACCTCCATTCTGTGTTCACACACCTCCATTCTGTGACATCACACACCTCCATTCTGACTTCACACAACTCCATTTTATGACTTCACACACCTCCATTATTTGACGTCACACACCTCCATTTTATGACTTCACACACCTTCATTCTTACTTTAAAAACATCCATTCTATAACTTCACACATCTCCATTCTATGATTTCAAACACCCCCATTCTGTGAGTTCACACACCTCCATTCTATGCCTTTACGCAGTTCCATTCTGTGACTTCACATATCTCCATTCTATGACTTCACACACTTCCATTGTGACGTCACACACCTCCATTCTATGAGTTCACACACCTCCATTCTGACTTCACACACCTCCATTCTATGACTTCACACACCTCCATTCTGAATTCACACAGCTCCATTCTGTGACTTTACAAAACTCCATTCTATGATTTCACACACCTAAATACTATGACTTCACACAACTCCATCTATGCCTTCACACACCTCCATTCTGACTTCACACACCTCTATTCTATGACTTCGCACACCTCCATTCTGACATCACACACCTCCAGCCTATGTCTTCAAACCCGTCCATTCTGTGACTTCACACACCTCCATTCTATATCTTCACACACCTCCATTCTGTGACTTCACCACCTCCATTCTGTGACTTCACACATCTTCATTCTCCGACTTCACACCCCTCAAATTTGACTTCACATACCTCCATTCTATGACTTCACAAACCTCCGTTGTGTGACTTCACCCACCTCCATTCTGTGACTTCACACACCTCACTTCTGTGACTTCACACACCTCCATTCTATGACTTCATACACGTTCATTGTATGACTTCACACACCTCCATTCTGTGACTTCTCACACCTCCATTCTATGAATTCACACACCTCCATTCTATGATTTCACACACCTCCATTCTATGACTTCACACATCCATTTTGACATTACACACCTCCAATATAGGACTTCAAATACCTGAATTCTGTGACTTCACACACCTCCATTCTATGACTTCATACCCGTCCATTCTGTGACTTCACACACCTCCATTCTATGACTTCACACACCTCAATTCTGTGACTTCACCCACCTCCATTCTGTGACTTCACACACCTCCATTATCCGACTTCAAAGCCCTCCAATTTGACTTCACATACCTCCATTCTATGACTTCACAAACCTCCATTCTGTGACTTCAACACCTTCATTCTGTGACTTCACACACCTCCATTCTATGACTTCACACAGCTCCATTCTGTGACTTCACACACCTCCATTCTATGACTTCACACACTTCCATTGTGACGTCACACACCTCCATATTTTGAGTTCACACACCTCCATTCTGACTTCACACACCTCCATTCTATGACTTCACACACCTCCGTTCTGAATTCACACAGCTTCATTCTGTGACTTCACAAAACTCCATTCTATGATTTCACACACCTCCATACTATGACTTCACACAACTCCATCTATGCCTTCAAACACCTCCATTCTGACTTCACACACCCCTATTCTATGACTTCGCAAACCTCCATTCTGACATCACACACCTCCATTCTATGTCTTCACACCTGTCCATTCTGTGACTTCACACACCTCCATTCTATGACTTCACAGACCTCCATTCTGTGACTTCACACACCTTCATTCTCCGACTTCACACCCCTCCAATTTGACTTCACATACATCCATTCTATGACTTCACAAACCTCCATTCTGTGACTTCACCCACCTCCATTCTGTGACTTCACAAACCTCCATTCTATGACTTCACACACCTCCATTCTGAATTCACACAGCTCCATTCTGTGACTTCACAAAACTCCATTCTATGATTTCACACACCTCCATACTATGACTTCACACAACTCCATCTATGCCTTCACACACCTCCATTCTGACTTCACACACCTGTATTCTATGACTTCGCACACCTCCATTCTGACATCACACAACTCCATTCTATGTCTTCATACCCGTCCATTCTGTGACTTCACACACCTCCATTCTATAACTTCACACACCTCCATTCTGTGACTTCACCCACCTCCATTCTGTGACTTCACACATCTTCATTCTCCGACTTCACACCCCTCCAATTTGACTTCACATACCTCCATTCTATGACTTCACAAACCTCCATTCTGTGACTTCTCACACCTCCATTCTATGAATTCACACACATCCATTCTGTCACTTCACACACCTCCATTCTATGACTTCACACAGCTCCATTCTTACTTCACACACCTCCATTTTATGACTTCAAACACCTCCATTCTTTGACTTCACACACCTAAATTCTGAGTTCACACTCCTCCATTCAGTGACTTCACACAACTCCATTCTGACTTCACACAGCTCCATTCTATGACTTCACACACCTCCATTTTAGCATGTCACACACCGCCATTTTGACTTCACACACCTTCATTCTTTGTTTACAAACATCCATTCTATAACTTCATACACCTCCATTCTATGACTTTACACACCTCCATTCTGTGACTTCCCACACCTCCTTACTATGACTTCACCCACCTCCATTCTATGACTTCTCACCTCCATTCTGACTTCACACACCTCCATTCTGTGACTTCACACACCTCCATTATATGACTTCACACACCTCCATTCTGACTTCACACACCTCCATTCTATGACTTCACACACCTCCATTCCGTGACTTCACACACCTACATTCTATGACTTCACACACCTTCATTCTTACTTCACAAACATACATTCTATGATTTCACACACCTCCATTCTATGACTTCACACACATCCATTCTGTGACTTCACCCACCTCCATTCTGTGACTGCACACACCTCCATTCTCCGACGTCACACACCTCCAATTTGACTTCATTTACCTCCATTCTATGAGTTCACACACCTCCATCGTATGACTTCACACACCACCATTCTGACATCACACACCTCTGTTCTATGTCTTCGCAAACCTACATTCTGACTTCACACACCTCCATTCTATGACTTCACTGACCTCCACTCTATGACTTCACGCTTCTCCATTCTATGACTTCCCACACCTAATTTCTATGACTTCACCCACCTCCATTCTGTGACTTCACACACCTCCATTCTGACTAAACACACCTCCATTCTGTGACTTCACAAACCTCCATTCTATGATTTCACACACCTCCATTCTATGACTTCACACACCCCATTTTAGGACGTCACACCCCTCCATTTTTACTTCACACACCTCCATTCTGTGACTTCAAACACCTCCATTCTATGACTTCACACACTTCCATTGTGACCTCACACACCTCCATTCTATGAGTTCACACACCTCCATTCTATGACTTCACACACCTCCATTCTGACTTCACTCACCTCCACTCTATGACTTCACACTCCTCCATTCTATGACTTCCCACACCTCCTTTCTATAACTTCACCCACCTCCATTCTATGACTTCACAACTCCATTCTGACTTCACACACCTCCATTCTGTGACTTCACACACCTCCTTTATATGACTTCACACACCTCCATTCTATGACTTCACACACCTCCATTCTGTGTTCACACACCTCCATTCTGTGACATCACACACCTCCATTCTGACTTCACACAACTCCATTTTATGACTTCACACACCTCCATTCTTTGACGTCACACACCTCCATTTTATGACTTCACACACCTTCATTCTTACTTTAAAAACATCCATTCTATAACTTCACACATCTCCATTCTATGATTTCAAACACCCCCATTCTGTGAGTTCACACACCTCCATTCTATGCCTTTACGCAGTTCCATTCTGTGACTTCACATATCTCCATTCTATGACTTCACACACTTCCATTGTGACGTCACACACCTCCATTCTATGAGTTCACACACCTCCATTCTGACTTCACACACCTCCATTCTATGACTTCACACACCTCCATTCTGAATTCACACAGCTCCATTCTGTGACTTTACAAAACTCCATTCTATGATTTCACACACCTAAATACTATGACTTCACACAACTCCATCTATGCCTTCACACACCTCCATTCTGACTTCACACACCTCTATTCTATGACTTCGCACACCTCCATTCTGACATCACACACCTCCAGCCTATGTCTTCAAACCCGTCCATTCTGTGACTTCACACACCTCCATTCTATATCTTCACACACCTCCATTCTGTGACTTCACCACCTCCATTCTGTGACTTCACACATCTTCATTCTCCGACTTCACACCCCTCAAATTTGACTTCACATACCTCCATTCTATGACTTCACAAACCTCCGTTGTGTGACTTCACCCACCTCCATTCTGTGACTTCACACACCTCACTTCTGTGACTTCACACACCTCCATTCTATGACTTCATACACGTTCATTGTATGACTTCACACACCTCCATTCTGTGACTTCTCACACCTCCATTCTATGAATTCACACACCTCCATTCTATGATTTCACACACCTCCATTCTATGACTTCACACATCCATTTTGACATTACACACCTCCAATATAGGACTTCAAATACCTGAATTCTGTGACTTCACACACCTCCATTCTATGACTTCATACCCGTCCATTCTGTGACTTCACACACCTCCATTCTATGACTTCACACACCTCAATTCTGTGACTTCACCCACCTCCATTCTGTGACTTCACACACCTCCATTATCCGACTTCAAAGCCCTCCAATTTGACTTCACATACCTCCATTCTATGACTTCACAAACCTCCATTCTGTGACTTCAACACCTTCATTCTGTGACTTCACACACCTCCATTCTATGACTTCACACAGCTCCATTCTGTGACTTCACACACCTCCATTCTATGACTTCACACACTTCCATTGTGACGTCACACACCTCCATATTTTGAGTTCACACACCTCCATTCTGACTTCACACACCTCCATTCTATGACTTCACACACCTCCGTTCTGAATTCACACAGCTTCATTCTGTGACTTCACAAAACTCCATTCTATGATTTCACACACCTCCATACTATGACTTCACACAACTCCATCTATGCCTTCAAACACCTCCATTCTGACTTCACACACCCCTATTCTATGACTTCGCAAACCTCCATTCTGACATCACACACCTCCATTCTATGTCTTCACACCTGTCCATTCTGTGACTTCACACACCTCCATTCTATGACTTCACAGACCTCCATTCTGTGACTTCACACACCTTCATTCTCCGACTTCACACCCCTCCAATTTGACTTCACATACATCCATTCTATGACTTCACAAACCTCCATTCTGTGACTTCACCCACCTCCATTCTGTGACTTCACAAACCTCCATTCTATGACTTCACACACCTCCATTCTGAATTCACACAGCTCCATTCTGTGACTTCACAAAACTCCATTCTATGATTTCACACACCTCCATACTATGACTTCACACAACTCCATCTATGCCTTCACACACCTCCATTCTGACTTCACACACCTGTATTCTATGACTTCGCACACCTCCATTCTGACATCACACAACTCCATTCTATGTCTTCATACCCGTCCATTCTGTGACTTCACACACCTCCATTCTATAACTTCACACACCTCCATTCTGTGACTTCACCCACCTCCATTCTGTGACTTCACACATCTTCATTCTCCGACTTCACACCCCTCCAATTTGACTTCACATACCTCCATTCTATGACTTCACAAACCTCCATTCTGTGACTTCTCACACCTCCATTCTATGAATTCACACACATCCATTCTGTCACTTCACACACCTCCATTCTATGACTTCACACAGCTCCATTCTTACTTCACACACCTCCATTTTATGACTTCAAACACCTCCATTCTTTGACTTCACACACCTAAATTCTGAGTTCACACTCCTCCATTCAGTGACTTCACACAACTCCATTCTGACTTCACACAGCTCCATTCTATGACTTCACACACCTCCATTTTAGCATGTCACACACCGCCATTTTGACTTCACACACCTTCATTCTTTGTTTACAAACATCCATTCTATAACTTCATACACCTCCATTCTATGACTTTACACACCTCCATTCTGTGACTTCCCACACCTCCTTACTATGACTTCACCCACCTCCATTCTATGACTTCTCACCTCCATTCTGACTTCACACACCTCCATTCTGTGACTTCACACACCTCCATTATATGACTTCACACACCTCCATTCTGACTTCACACACCTCCATTCTATGACTTCACACACCTCCATTCCGTGACTTCACACACCTACATTCTATGACTTCACACACCTTCATTCTTACTTCACAAACATACATTCTATGATTTCACACACCTCCATTCTATGACTTCACACACATCCATTCTGTGACTTCACCCACCTCCATTCTGTGACTGCACACACCTCCATTCTCCGACGTCACACACCTCCAATTTGACTTCATTTACCTCCATTCTATGAGTTCACACACCTCCATCGTATGACTTCACACACCACCATTCTGACATCACACACCTCTGTTCTATGTCTTCGCAAACCTACATTCTGACTTCACACACCTCCATTCTATGACTTCACTGACCTCCACTCTATGACTTCACGCTTCTCCATTCTATGACTTCCCACACCTAATTTCTATGACTTCACCCACCTCCATTCTGTGACTTCACACACCTCCATTCTGACTAAACACACCTCCATTCTGTGACTTCACAAACCTCCATTCTATGATTTCACACACCTCCATTCTATGACTTCACACACCCCATTTTAGGACGTCACACCCCTCCATTTTTACTTCACACACCTCCATTCTGTGACTTCAAACACCTCCATTCTATGACTTCACACACTTCCATTGTGACCTCACACACCTCCATTCTATGAGTTCACACACCTCCATTCTATGACTTCACACACCTCCATTCTGACTTCACTCACCTCCACTCTATGACTTCACACTCCTCCATTCTATGACTTCCCACACCTCCTTTCTATAACTTCACCCACCTCCATTCTATGACTTCACAACTCCATTCTGACTTCACACACCTCCATTCTGTGACTTCACACACCTCCTTTATATGACTTCACACACCTCCATTCTATGACTTCACACACCTCCATTCTGTGTTCACACACCTCCATTCTGTGACATCACACACCTCCATTCTGACTTCACACAACTCCATTTTATGACTTCACACACCTCCATTCTTTGACGTCACACACCTCCATTTTATGACTTCACACACCTTCATTCTTACTTTAAAAACATCCATTCTATAACTTCACACATCTCCATTCTATGATTTCAAACACCCCCATTCTGTGAGTTCACACACCTCCATTCTATGCCTTTACGCAGTTCCATTCTGTGACTTCACATATCTCCATTCTATGACTTCACACACTTCCATTGTGACGTCACACACCTCCATTCTATGAGTTCACACACCTCCATTCTGACTTCACACACCTCCATTCTATGACTTCACACACCTCCATTCTGAATTCACACAGCTCCATTCTGTGACTTTACAAAACTCCATTCTATGATTTCACACACCTAAATACTATGACTTCACACAACTCCATCTATGCCTTCACACACCTCCATTCTGACTTCACACACCTCTATTCTATGACTTCGCACACCTCCATTCTGACTAAACACACCTCCATTCTGTGACTTCACAAACCTCCATTCTATGATTTCACACACCTCCCTTCTATGACTTCACACGCCTCCATTTTAGGGCGTCACACCCCTCCATTTTGACTTCACACACCTCCATTCTGTGACTTCACACACCTCCATTCTATGACTTCACACACTTCCATTGTGACCTCTCACACCTCCATTCTATGAGTTCACACACCTCCATTCTATGACTTCACACACCTCCATTCTGACTTCACTCACCTCCACTCTATGACTTCACACTCCTCCATTCTATGACTTCCCACACCTCCTTTTTATGACTTCACCCACCTCCATTCTATGACTTCACACCTCCATTCTGACTTCACACACCTCCATTCTGTGACTTGACACACCTCCATTATATGACTTCACACACCTCCATTCCATGACTTCACACACCTCCATTCTGTATTCACACACCTCCATTCTGTGACTTCACACACCTCCATTCGGACTTCACACAATTCCATTCTATGACTTCACACACCTCCATTCTTTGACGTCACACACCTCCATTTTATGACTTCACACACCTTCATTCTTACTTTACAAACATCCATTCTATAACTTCACACACCTCCATTCTATGATTTCAAACACCTCCGTTCTGTGAGTTCACACACCTCCATTCTATGACTTCACGCAGTTCCATTCTGTGACTTCACACACCTCCATTCTATGACTTCACACACTTCCATTGTGACGTCACACACCTCCATTCTTTGAGTTCACACACCTCCATTCTGACTTCACACACCTCCATTCTATGACTTAACACACCTCCCTTCTGAATGCACACAGCTCCATTCTGTGACTTCACAAAACTCCATTCTATGATTTCACACACCTCCATACTATGACTTCACACAACTCCATCTATGCCTTCACACACCTCCATTCCGACTTTACACACCTCTATTCTATGACTTCGCACACCTCCATTCTGACATCACACACCTCCATCCTATGTCTTCAAACCCGTCCATTCTGTGACTTCACACACCTCCATTCTATATCTTCACACACCTCCATTCTGTGACTTCACCACCTCCATTCTGTGACTTCACACATCTTCATTCTCCGACTTCACACCCCTCCAATTTGACTTCACATACCTCCATTCTATGACTTCACAAACCTCCATTGAGTGACTTCACCCACCTCCATTCTGTGACTTCACACACCTCCCTTCTGTGACTTCACACACCTCCATTCTATGACTTCATACACGTTCATTGTATGACTTCACACACCTCCATTCTATGACTTCTCACACCTCCATTCTATGAATTCACACACCGCCATTCTGTCACTTCACACACCTCCATTTTATGACTTCACACACCTCCATTCTATGATTTCACACACCTCCATTCTATGACTTAAGACATCCATTTTGACTTTACACACCTCCAACATAGGACTTCAAATACCTGAATTCTGTGACTTCACACACCTCCATTCTATGACTTCATACCCGTCCATTCTTTGACTTCCCACACCTCCATTCTATGACTTCACACACCCCATTCTGTGACTTCACCCACCTCCATTCTGTGACTTCACACACCTCCATTATACGACTTCAAACCCCTCCAATTTGACTTCACATACCTCCATTCTATGACTTCCCAAACCTCCATTCTGTGACTTCAACACCTCCATTCTATGACTTCACACACTTCCATTTTGACGTAACACACCTCCATTTTTTGAGTTCACACACCTCCATTCTGACTTCACACACCTCCATTCTATGACTTCACACACCTCCATTCTGAATTCACAGAGCTCCATTCTGTGACTTCACAAAAGTCCATTCTATGATTTCACACACCTCCATACTATGACTTCACACAACTCCATCTATGCCTTCACACACCTCCATTCTGACTTCACACACCTCTATTCTATGACTTCGCACACCTCCATTCTGTGACTTCACACACCTCCATTCTATGAATTCACACACCTCCATTCTGAGATCACACAATTCCATTCTGTGACTTCTCACACCTCCATTCTGACTTCACACACCTCCATTGTATGACTTCACACACTTCCATTCTGTGACTTCACACACCTCCATTCTATGACTTCACACACCTCCATTCTGTGTTCACACACCTCCATTCTGTGACTTCACACACCTCCATTCTGACTTAACACAATTCCATTCTATGACTTCCCACACCTCCTTACTATGACTTCACCCACCTTCATTCTATGACTTCTCACCTCCATTCTGACTTCATACACCTCCATTCTGTGACTTCACACACCTCCATTATATGGCTTCACACACCTCCATTCTATGACTTCACACACCTCCATTCTATGACTTCACACACCTCCATTCTGTGACTTCGCACACCTCCATTCTATGACTTCACACACCTTCATTCTTACTTCACAAACATACATTCTATGATTTCACACACCTCCATTCTATGACTTCACACACATCCATTCTGTGACTTCACCCACCTCCATTCTGTGACTTCACACACCTCCATTCTCCGACTTCACACACCTCCAATTTGACTTCATTTACCTCCATTCTATGAGTTCACACACCTCCATCGTATGACTTCACACACCACCATTCTGACATCACACACCTCTGTTCTATGTCTTCGCAAACCTACATTCTGACTTCACACACCTCCATTCTATGACTTCACTGACCTCCACTCTATGACTTCACGCTTCTCCATTCTATGACTTCCCACACCTAATTTCTATGACTTCACCCACCTCCATTCTGTGACTTCACACACCTCCATTCTGACTAAACTCACCTCCATTCTGTGACTTCACAAACCTCCATTCTATGATTTCACACACCTCCATTCTATGACTTCACACACCCCATTTTAGGACGTCACACCCCTCCATTTTTACTTCACACACCTCCATTCTGTGACTTCAAACACCTCCATTCTATGACTTCACACACTTCCATTGTGACCTCACACACCTCCATTCTATGAGTTCACACACCTCCATTCTATGACTTCACACACCTCCATTCTGACTTCACTCACCTCCACTCTATGACTTCACACTCCTCCATTCTATGACTTCCCACACCTCCTTTCTATAACTTCACCCACCTCCATTCTATGACTTCACACCTCCATTCTGACTTCACACACCTCCATTCTGTGACTTCACACACCTCCTTTATATGACTTCACACACCTCCATTCTATGACTTCACACACCTCCATTCTGTGTTCACACACCTCCATTCTGTGACATCACACACCTCCATTCTGACTTCACACAACTCCATTTTATGACTTCACACACCTCCATTCTTTGACGTCACACACCTCCATTTTATGACTTCACACACCTTCATTCTTACTTTAAAAACATCCATTCTATAACTTCACACATCTCCATTCTATGATTTCAAACACCTCCATTCTGTGAGTTCACACACCTCCATTCTATGACTTCACGCAGTTCCATTCTGTGACTTCACACATCTCCATTCTATGACTTCACACACTTCCATTGTGACGTCACACACCTCCATTCTTTGAGTTCACACACCTCCATTCTGACTTCACACACCTCCATTCTATGACTTCACACACCTCCATTCTGAATTCACACAGCTCCATTCTGTGACTTCACAAAACTCCATTTTATGATTTCACACACCTAAATACTATGACTTCACACAACTCCATCTATGCCTTCACACACCTCCATTCTGACTTCACACACCTCTATTCTATGACTTCGCACACCTCCATTCTGACATCACACACCTCCATCCTATGTCTTCAAACCCGTCCATTCTGTGACTTTACACACCTCCATTCTATATCTTCACACACCTCCATTCTGTGACTTCACCACCTCCATTCTGTGACTTCACACATCTCAATTCTCCGACTTCACACCCCTCCAATTTGACTTCACATACCTCCATTCTATGACTTCACAAACCTCCATTGAGTGACTTCACCCACCTCCATTCTGTGACTTCACACACCTCACTTCTGTGACTTCACACACCTCCATTCTATGACTTCATACACGTTCATTGTATGACTTCACACACCTCCATTCTGTGACCTCTCACACCTCCATTCTATGAATTCACACACCTCCATTCTATGATTTCACACACCTCCATTCTATGACTTCACACATCCATTTTGACATTACACACCTCCAATATAGGACTTCAAATACCTGAATTCTGTGACTTCACACACCTCCATTCTATGACTTCATACCCGTCCATTCTGTGACTTCACACACCTCCATTCTATGACTTCACCCACCTCCATTCTGTGACTTCATACCCGTCCATTCTGTGACTTCACACACCTCCATTCTATGACTTCACACACCTCCATTCTGTGACTTCACCCACCTCCATTCTGTGACTTCACACACCTCCATTATCCGACTTCAAAGCCCTCCAATTTGACTTCACATACCTCCATTCTATGACTTCACAAACCTCCATTCTGTGACTTCAACACCTCCATTCTGTGACTTCACACACCTCCATTCTATGACTTCACACAGCTCCATTCTGTGACTTCACACACCTCCATTCTATGACTTCACACACTTCCATTGTGACGTCACACACCTCCATTTTTTGAGTTCACACACCTCCATTCTGACTTCACACACCTCCATTCTATGACTTCACACACCTCCATTCTGAATTCACACAGCTCCATTCTGTGACTTCACAAAACTCTATTCTATGATTTCACACACCTCCATACTATGACTTCACACAACTCCATCTATGCCTTCAAACACCTCCTTTCTGACTTCACACACCCCTATTCTATGACTTCGCACACCTCCATTCTGACATCACACACCTCCATTCTATATCTTCACACCTGTCCATTCTGTGACTTCACACACCTCCATTCTATGACTTCACACACCTCCTTTCTGTGACTTCACACACCTTCATTCTCCGACTTCACACCCCTCCAATTTGACTTCACATACATCCATTCTATGACTTCACAAACCTCCATTCTGTGACTTCACCCACCTCCATTCTGTGACTTCACAAACCTCCATTCTATGACTTCACACACCTCCATTCTGAATTCACACAGCTCCATTCTGTGACTTCACAAAACTCCATTCTATGATTTCACACACCTCCATACTATGACTTCACACAACTCCATCTATGCCTTCACACACCTCCATTCTGACTTCACACACCTGTATTCTATGACTTCGCACACCTCCATTCTGACATCACACAACTCCATTCTATGTCTTCATACCCGTCCATTCTGTGACTTCACACAGCTCCATTCTATAACTTCACACACCTCCATTCTGTGACTTCACCCACCTCCATTCTGTGACTTCACATCTTCATTCTCCGACTTCACACCCCTCCAATTTGACTTCACATACCTCCATTCTATGACTTCACAAACCTCCATTCTGTGACTTCTCACACCTCCATTCTATGAATTCACACACATCCATTCTGTCACTTCACACACCTCCATTCTATGACTTCACACAGCTCCATTCTTACTTCACACACCTCCATTTTATGACTTCAAACACCTCCATTCTTTGACTTCACACACCTAAATTCTGAGTTCACACTCCTCCATTCAGTGACTTCACACAACTCCATTCTGACTTCACACAGCTCCATTCTATGACTTCACACACCTCCATTTTAGCATGTCACACACCGCCACTTTGACTTCACACACCTTCATTCTTTGTTTACAAACATCCATTCTATAACTTCATACACCTCCATTCTATGACTTTAAACACCTCCATTCTGTGACTTCCCACACCTCCTTACTATGACTTCACCCACCTCCATTCTATGACTTCTCACCGCCATTCTGACTTCACACACCTCCATTCTGTGACTTCACACACCTCCATTATATGACTTCACACACCTCCATTCTGACTTCACACACCTCCATTCTATGACTTCACACACCTCCATTCTGTGACTTCACACACCTACATTCTATGACTTCACACACCTTCATTCTTACTTCACAAACATACATTCTATGATTTCACACACCTCCATTCTATGACTTCCCACACATCCATTCTGTGACTTCACCCACCTCCATTCTGTGATTTCACACACCTCCATTCTCCGACTTCACACCCCTCCAATTTTACTTCACATACCTCCATTCTATGAGTTCACACACCTCCATCCTATGACTTCGCAAACCTACATTCTGACTTCACACACCTCCATTCTATGACTTCACTGACCTCCACTCTATGACTTCACACTTCTCCATTCTATGACTTCCCACACCTAATTTCTATGACTTCACCCACCTCCATTCTATGACTTCAACACCTCCATTCTGACTAAACACACCTCCATTCTGTGACTTCACAAACCTCCATTCTATGATTTCACACACCTCCCTTCTCTGACTTCACACGCCTCCATTTTAGGGCGTCACACCCCTCCATTTTGACTTCACACACCTCCATTCTGTGACTTCACACACCTCCCTTCTGTGACTTCACACACCTCCATTCTATGACTTCATACACGTTCATTGTATGACTTCACACACCTCCATTCTATGACTTCTCACACCTCCATTCTATGAATTCACACACCTCCATTCTGTCACTTCACACACCTCAATTCTATGACTTCACACACCTCCATTCTATGATTTCACACACCTACATTCTATGACTTAACACATCCATTTTGACTTTACACACCTCCAACATAGGACTTCAAATACCTGAATTCTGTGACTGCACACACCTCCAGTCTATGACTTCATACCCGTCCATTAACTGACTTCCCACACCTCCATTCTATGACTTCACACACCTCCATTCTGTGACTTCACCCACCTCCATTCTGTGACTTCACACACCTCCATTATCCGACTTCAAACCCCTCCAATTTGACTTCACATACCTCCATTCTATGACTTCCCAAACCTCCATTCTGTGACTTCAACACCTCCATTCTATGACTTCACACACTTCCATTTTGACGTAACACACCTCCATTTTTTGAGTTCACACACCTCCATTCTGACTTCACACACCTCCATTCTATGACTTCACACACCTCCATTCTGAATTCACAGAGCTCCATTCTGTGACTTCACAAAACTCCATTCTATGATTTCACACACCTCCATACTATGACTTCACACAACTCCATCTATGCCTTCACACACCTCCATTCTGACTTCACACACCTCTATTCTATGACTTCGCACACCTCCATTCTGTGACTTCACACACCTCCATTCTATGAATTCACACACCTCCATTCTGAGATCACACAACTCCATTCTGTGACTTCTCACACCTCCATTCTGACTTCACACACCTCCATTGTATGACTTCACACACTTCCATTCTGTGACTTCACACACCTCCATTCTGTGACTTCACACACCTCCATTCTGTATTCACACACCTCCATTCTGTGACTTCACACACCTCCATTCTGACTTCACACAATTCCATTCTATGACTTCACACACCTCCATTTTGACGTCACACACCTCCATTTTATGACTTCACACACCTTCATTCTTACTTTACAAACATCCATTCTATAACTTCACACACCTCCATTCTATGATTTCAAACACCTCCGTTCTGTGAGTTCACACACCTCCATTCTATGACTTCACGCAGTTCCATTCTGTGACTTCACACACCTCCATTCTATGACTTCACACACTTCCATTGTGACGTCACACACCTCCATTCTTTGAGTTCACACACCTCCATTCTGACTTCACACACCTCCATTCTATGACTTCACACACCTCCATTCTGAATTCACACAGCTCCATTCTGTGACTTCACAAAACTCCATTCTATGATTTCACACACCTACATACTATGACTTCACACAACTCCATCTATGCCTTCACACACTTCCATTCCGACTTCACACACCTCTATTCTATGACTCCGCACACCTCCATTCTGACATCACACACCTCCATCCTATGTCTTCAAACCCGTCCATTCTGTGACTTCACACACCTCCATTCTATATCTTCACACACCTCCATTCTGTGACTTCACCACCTCCATTCTGTGACTTCACACATCTTCATTCTCCGACTTCACACCCCTCCAATTTGACTTCACATACCTCCATTCTATGACTTCACACACCTCCATTCTATGACTTCACACACCTCCATTCTGAATTCACAGAGCTCCATTCTGTGACTTCACAAAACTCCATTCTATGATTTCACACACCTCCATACTATGACTTCACACAACTCCATCTATGCCTTCACACACCTCCATTCTTACTTCACTCACCTCTATTCTATGACTTCGCACACCTCCATTCTGTGACTTCACACACCTCCATTCTATGAATTCACACACCTCCATTCTGAGTTCACACAACTCCATTCTGTGACTTCTCACACCTACATTCTGACTTCACACACCTCCATTGTATGCTTCACACACTTCCATTCTGTGACTTCACACACCTCCATTCTATGACTTCACACACTTCCATTGTGACGTCACACACCTCCATTCTATGAGTTCACACACCTCCAATCTGACTTCACACACCTCCATTCTATGACTAAACACACCTCCATTCTGTGATTTCACACAAATCCATTCTATGACATCACACACCTCCATTCTGACTTCACACACCTCCATTCTATGATTTTGCACACCTCTATTCTGACTTCACACACCTCCATTCTGTGACTTCACAAAGCTCCATTCTATGACTTCACACATCTCCACTCTGTGACTTTACACACCTCCATTCTGCGAATTCACACACCTACATTCTGTGATTTCATACACTTCCATTCTATGACTTTACACACCTCCATTCTTTGACTTCACACACCTCCATTCTATGACTTCACACACCTCCATTTTGACTTCACACACCTCCATTCTGTGACTTCACACACCTCCATTTTTACTTCACACACCTGCATTCTGTGACTTCACACACCTCCATTTGTGACTTCACACACCACCATTTTGACTTCACACACCTCCATTCCGTGACTTCACACACCTCCATTCTGTGACTTCACACACCTCCACTTTGACTTCACACACTTCCATTCTGTGACTTCACACACCTCCATTCTGTGACTTCACACACCACCATTGTTTGACTTCACATACTTCCATTCATTTACTTCACACATCTCCATTCCACGACTTCACACACCTCCATTTTATGAGTTCACACACATCCATTCTATGAGTTCACACACCACACTTTTTTCTTCACACACCTCCATTCTTTGACTTCACACATCTCCATTCCATGACTTCACACAGCTCCATTCTATGACTTCACAAACCTCCATTCTAACTTCACACAGCTCCATTCTATGAATTCACACACCTCCATTCTGTGACTTCTAACACCTTCATTCTATGACTTCACACACCTTCATTCATACTTCACAAACATCCATTCTATGACTTCACACACCTCCATTCTATGACTTCACACACCTCAATTCTGTGACTTCACACACCTCCATTCTATGACTTCACACACCTCCATTGTGACTACACACACCTCCATTCTATGAGTTCACACACCTCAATTCTGACTTCACACACCTCCATTCTATGACTACACACACGTCTATTCTGACTTCACAAACCTCCATTCTATGACTTCACACAACTCCATTCTGACTTCACACACCTACATTCTATGACTTCGCACACCTCTTTTCTGACTTCACACACCTCCATTCGGTGACTTCACACACCTCCATTCGATGACTTCACACACCTCCATTCTTTGACTTCACACACCTCAATTCTGACTTCACAAACCTCTATCTATGACTTCACACACCTCCATTCGATGACTTCACACACCTCCATTCTGTGACTTCACAAACATACATTTGTGACTTCTCTCACCACCTTTTTGACTTCACACATCTCCATTCTGTGACTTCACACACCTCCATTCTGTGACTTCACACACCTACTTTTTGACTGCACACACTTCCATTCTGTGACTTCACATATCTCCATTCTGTGACTTCGCACACCTCTATTGTTTGACTTTACACACCTCAATTTTTGACTTCACACACCTCCATTCCTTGACTTCACACAGCTCCATTCTATGACTTCACACACCTCCATTCTGACTTCACACAGCTCCATTCTATGACTTCACACACCACAATTCTCTGACTACACACACCTCCATTCTATGACTTCACACACCTTCATTCTTACTTCACAAACATCCATTCTATGACTTCACACACATCCATTCTATGACTTCACACACCTCCATTCTGTGACTTCACACACCTCCACTCTATGACTTCACAAACCTCCATTCTATGTCTCCATACACCTCCTTTCTGACTTCACACAGCTCAATTCTGTGACTTCACAAAACTCCATTCTATGATTTGACACACCTCCATTCTGACTTCACACACCTCCATTTTATGACTTCACACACGTCCATTCTAGGACTTCACACACTTCCCTTGTGACGGCACACACCTCCATTCTATGAGTTCACACACCCCCATTCTTTGACTTCACACACCTCCATTCCGACTTGACAAACCTCTATTCTATGACTTCGCACACCTCCATTCTGACATCACACACATCCATTCTATGACTTCACAGACCTCGAATCTGTGACTTCACTCACCTCCAATCTATGACTTCACACTCCTCCATTCTATGACTTCCCACACCTCCTTTCTATGACTTCACCCACCTTCATTCTATGACTTCACACCTCCATTCTGACTTCACACACTTCCATTCTGTGACTTCACACACCTCCATTCTATGATTTCACACTCCTCCATTCTATGACTTCACACACCTTCATTCTTACTTCAGAAACATTCATTCTCTGACCTCACATACTTCCATTCTAGGACTTAACAAACCTCCATTCTGTGACTTCACACACCTCCCTACTGAGTTCACACAACTCCATTCGGTGACTTCACACACCTCCATTCTTTCTTCACACACGTCCATTCTATGACTTCTCACATTTCCATTCTATGACTTCACACACCTCCATTCTGTGACTTCACAGACCTCCATTCTGAGTTCACAAACCTCCATTCTGTGACTTCACACACCTCCATTCTGTGACTTCACACACCTCTATTCTGTCACTTCACATACCTCCATTCTATGACTTCACATATCTACATTCTATGACTTCACACACCTTCATTCTATGACTTCACACATCAATTTTGACTTCACACACCTCCAATATATGACTTCAAACACCTCAATTCTCTGACTTCACACACCTCCATTCTATGATTTCATACCCGTCCATTCTGTGACTTCACACACCTCCATTCTATGACTTCATACACCTTCATTCTATGACTTCAACCACTTCCATTCTATGACTTCACACACCTCCATTCTCCGACTTGACACCCCTCCAATTTGACTTCACATACCTCCATTCTATGACTTCACAAACCTCCCTTCGGTGACTTCTCAATCCTCCATTCTATGTCTTCACACATCTACATTCTATGATTTTGCACACCTCTATTCTGACTTCACACACCTCCATTCTGTGACTTCGAAAAGCTCCATTCTATGACTTCACACACCTCCACTCTGTGTCTTCACACATCTCCACTCTGTGACTTTACACACCTCCATTCTGCTAATTCACACCCCTACATTCTGTGATTTCACACACCTCCATTCTATGACTTCACACACCTCCATTCTTTGACTTCACACACCTCCATTCTATGAATTCACACACCTCCACTGTGACTTCACACATCTCCATTCTGCGACTTCACACACCTCCATTTTGACTTCACACAACTACATTCTGTGACTTCACAAACCTCCATTTGTGACTTCACACACCACCATTTTGACTTCACACACCTCCATTCTGTGATTTCACACACCTCCATTCTGTGACTTCACACACCTCCATTTTGACTTCACACACCTCCCTTATGTGACTTCACACACCTCCCTTTTGTGACTTCACACACCTCCATTCTATGACTTCACACACTTACATTGTATGATTTCACATACCTCCATGTTATGACTTCACACACCTCCATTCTGTGACTACACACACCTCCATTCTGAGTTCACACACCTACCTTCTGTGACTTCACAAACCTCCATTCTATGATTTCACACTCCTCCATTCTATGACTTCACACACCTCCATTTTAGGACGTCACACACCTCCATTTTGACTTCACACACCTCCATTCTGTGACTTCACACACCTGTATTCTATGACTTCACACACTTCCATTGTGACATCACACACCTCCATTTTATGAGTTCACACACCTCCATTCTATGATTTCACACACCTCACTTCTGACTTCACACACCTCCATTCTATGACTTCACAGACCTCGAATCTGTGACTTCACTCACCTCCACTGTATGACTTCACACTACTCCATTAGATGACTTCACACACCTCCTTTCTATGACTTCACCCACCTCCATTCTATGACTTCACACCTCAATTCTGAATTCACACACCTCCATTCTGTGACTTCACACACCTCCATTATATGACTTCACACACCTCCATTCTATGACTTCACACTCCTCCATTCTATGAATTCACACGCCTCCATTCTGAGACTTCACACACCTCCATTCTTTGACTTCACACAACTCCATTCTGTGTTCACACACCTCCATTCTGTGACTTCACACACCTCCATTCTGACTTCACACAGCTCCCTTCTATGATTTCACACACTTCCATTCTTTGACGTCACACACCTCCATTCTGACTTCACACACCTCCATTCTCTGACTTCAAACAGCTCCATTCTAACTTCACACACCTCCATTCTATGATTTTGCACACCTCTATTCTGACTTCACACACCTCCATTCTGTGACTTCAAAAAGCTCCATTCTATGACTTCACACACCTCCACTCTGTGACTTCACACATCTCCACTCTGTGACTTTACACACCTCCATTCTGCGAATTCACACACCTACATTCTGTGATTTCACACACCTCCATTCTATGACTTCACACACCTCCATTCTTTGACTTCACACACCTCCATTCTATGAATTCACACACCTCCATTGTGGTTTCACACACCTCCATTCTGTGACTTCACACACCTCCATTTTGACTTCACACACCTATATTCTGTGACTTCACACACCTCCAGTTTGACTACACACACTTCCATTCTGTGACTTCACACACCTCCATTTTGTGACTTCACACACCTCCATTCTTTGACTTCACACACCTCCATTCCACGACTACACACACCTCCATTCTATGAGTTCACACACATCCATTCTATGAGTTCACACACCACAATTTTGTCTTCACACACCTCTATTCTATGACTTCACACAACTCCATTCTATGACTTCGCATACCTCCATTTTGTGACTTCACACACCTCCATTCTGTGACTTCACACCCCTCCATTCTGTGACCTCACACACCTCCATTCTCCGACTTCACACCCCTCCAATTTGACTTCACATACCTCCATTCTATGACATCACACACCTCCATTCTGTGACTTCACACACCTCCATTCTGTGACTTCACACACCTCCATTCTATGACTTCTTACACCTCCATTCTGTGACTTCACACACCTCCATTCTATGATTTCACCCACTTCCATTCTATGACTTCACACATCCATTTTGACTTCACACACCTCCAATATATGACTTCAAACACCTCAGTTCTGTGACTTCACACACCTCCATTCTATGACTTCATACCCGTCCATTCTGTGACTTCACACACCTCCATTCTATGATTTCACACACCTCCATTCTATGCCTTCACCCACCTCCATTCTGTGACTTCACACACCTCCATTCTCCGACTTCACACCCCTCCAATTTGATTTCACATACCTCCATTCTATGACTTCACAAACCTCCATTCTCTGACTTCACACACCTCCATTCTGTGACTTCAAAAACCTCCATTCTATGATTTCACACACCTCCATTCTATGATTTCACACACCTCCATTTTATGACGTCACACAACTCCATTTTGACTTCACACACCTCCATTATGTGACTTCACACACCTCCCTGTTGTGACTTCACACACCTCCATTCTATGACTTCACACACTTCCATTCTATGATGTCACATACATCCATGCTATGACTTCACACACCTCCATTCTGTGACTTCACACACCTCCATTCTGAGTTCACACACCTCCATTCTGTGACTTCACACACCTCCATTTTGACTTCACACACCTACATTCTGTGACTTCACACACCTCCATTCTGTGCCTTCACCCACCTCCATTCTGTGACTTCACACACCTCCATTCTCCGACTTCACACCCCTCCAATTTGACTTCACATACCTCCATTCTATGACTTCACAAACCTCCATTCTGTGACTTCACACACCTCCATTCTGTGACTTCACAAACCTCCATTCTATGATTTCACATACCTCCATTCTATGATTTCACACACCTCCATTTTATGACGTCACACACCTCCATTTTGACTTCACACACCTCCATTATGTGACTTCACACACCTCCCTTTTCTGACTTCACACACCTCCATTGTATGACTTCACACACTTCCATTCTATGATTTCACATACCTCCATGCTATGACTTCACACATCTCCATTCTGTGACTTCACACACCTCTATTCTGAGTTCACACACCTCCATTCTGTGACTTCACAAACCTCCATTCTATGATTTCACACACCTCCATTCTATGACTTCACACACCTCCATTTTAGGACGTCACACACCTCCATTTTGAATTCACACACCTCCATTCTGTGTTCACACACCTCCATTCTGTGACTTCACACACCTCCATTCTGACTTCATACAGCTCCATTCTATGACTTCACACACCTCCATTCTTTGAGGTCACACACCTCCATTTTATGACTTCACACACCTTCATTCTTACTTTACAAACATCCATTCTATAACTTCACACACCTCCATTCTATGACTTCAAACACCTCCATTCTGTGACTTCACAGACCTCTATTCAATGACTTCACACACTTCCATTGTGATGTCACACACCTCCATTCTATGAGTTCACACAGCTCCATTCTATGACTTCACACACCTCACTTCTGACTTCACACACCTCCATTCTATGACATCACAGACCTCGAATCTGTGACTTCACTCACCTCCATTCTATGACTTCACACTACTCCATTCTATGACTTCACACACCTCCTTTCTATGATTTCACACACCTCCATTCTATGACTTCACACACCTCCATTCTTGACTTCACACAACTCCATTCTGTGTTCACACACCTCCATTCTGTAACTTCAGACACCTCCATTCTCACTTCACACACCTCCATTCTATGACTTCACACACCTCCATTCTTTGACGTCACACACCTCCATTTTATGACTTCACACACCTTCATTCTTACTTTACAAATATCCATTCTATAACTTCACACACCTCCATTCTATGACTTCAAACACCTCCATTCTGTGACTTCACACACCTCCATTCTATCACTTCACACACTTCCATTTGACGTCACACACTTCCATTCTTTCAATTCACACACCTGCATTGTGACTTCACACACTTCCATTCTATGACTTCTCACACCTCCATTCTGAATTCACACAGCTCCATTCTGTGACTTCACAAATCTCCATTCTGTGATTTCACACACCTCCATACTATGACTTCACACAACTCTACCTATGACTTTACACACTTCCATTTTGACATCACACACCTCTATTCTATGACTTTGCACACCTCAATTCTGACATCACACACCTTCATTCTATGACTTCACAGACCTCGAATCTGTGACTTCACACACCTCCATTCTATGACTTCACACACCTCCATTCTGTGAATTCACCCACCTCCATTCTGTGACTTCATAAACCTCCATTCTGACTTCACCCACCTCCAATGTATGAGTTCACACACCTCCATTCTATGACTTCACACACCTTCATTCTTACTTCAGAAACATCCATTCTATGACTTCACATACCTCCATTCTATGTCTTCATACACCTCCATTCTGTGACTTCACACACCTCCATTCTGAGTTCACACAACTCCATTCTGTGACTTCAAACACTTCCATTCTATGAGTTCACACACCTCCATTCTATGACTTCACACACCTTTATTCTGTGACATCACACACCTCCATTCTATGACCGCACACACCCTCATTGTATGATTTCACACACCTCCATTCTATGACTTCGCATATCCATTTTGACTTCACACACCTCCAATATATGACTTCAAACACCTCCATTCTGTAACTTCACACACCACCTTTTTGACTTCGGACATCTCCATTCTGTGACTTCACACACCTCCATTCTATGACTTCACACACCTCCATTCTGTGAATTCACCCACCTCCATTCTGTGACTTCACACACCACCATTCTCCGACTTCACACCCCTCCAATTTGACTTCACATACATCCATTCTATGAGTTCACACACCTCCATTCTTTGACTTCACACACCTCCCTTCTGTGACTTCACAAACCTCCATTCTATGACTTCACACACTTCCATTTTGACGTAACACACCTCCATTCCTTGAGTTCACACACTTCCATTCTATGACTTTACACTCCTCCATTCTGACTTCACACACCTCTGTTCTATGACTTCGCTAACCTACATTCTGATTTCACACACCTCCATTCTATGACTTCACTGACATCCACTCTATGACTTCCCACTTCTCCATTCTATGACTTCCCACACCTAATTTCTATGTCTTCACCCACAACTCCATCTATGACTTCACACACCTCCATTCTGACATCACACACCTCCATTCTATGACTTCTTACCCGTCCATTCTGTGACTTCACACACCTCCATTCTATGACTTCACACACCTCCATTCTGTGACTTCACCCAACTCCATTCTGTGACTTCACACACCTCCATTCTCCGACTTCAAACTCTCCAATTTGACTTCACATACCTCCATTCTATGACTTCACAAACCTCCATTATGTGACTTCACACACCTCCGTTCTGTGACTTCACAAACCTCCATTCTATGACTTCACACACCTTCATTGTATGACTTCACACACCTCCATTCTATGACTTCACACACTTTCATTCTATGATTTCACATACCTTCATGCTATGACTTCACACACCTCCATTCTGTGCCTTCACAAACCTCCAATCTATGATTTCACACACCTCCATTCTAGGACTCCACACACCTCCATTTTAGGACGTCACACACCTCCATTTTGACTTCACACACCTCCATTCTGTGACTTCACACACCTCTATTCTATGACTTCACACCTCCATTCTGACTTCACAGAACTCCATTCTATGACTTCACACACCTCCTTTCTAAGACTTCACCCACCTCCATTCTATGACTTCACAGCTCCATTCTGACTTCCCACAACTCCATTCTATGACTTCACACACCTCCATTATATGACTTCACACACCTCCATTCCATGACTTCACACGCCTCCATTCTATGACTTCACACACCTCCATTCTGTAACTTCACACACCTCCATTCTGACTTCACACACCTCCATTGTATGACTTCGCACACCTCCATTCTCCGACTTCACACCCCTCCAATTTGACTTCACATACCTCCATTCTATGACTTCACAAACCTCCATTCTGTGACTTCACACACCTCCATTCTGTGACTTCACACACCTCCATTTTATGACTTCACACACTTCCATTGTGGCGTCACACACCTCCATTCTATGAGTTCACACACCTCCATTCTATGACTTCACATACCTCCATCCTATGACTTCACACAGCTCGAATCTGTGACTTCACTCACCTCCACTCTATGACTTCACACTCCTCCATTCTATGACTTCCCACACCTCCTTTCTATGACTTCACCCACCTCCATTCTATGACTTCACACCTCCATTCTGACTTCACACACCTCCATTCTGTGACTTCACTCACCTCCATTATATGACTTCACACACCTCCATTCTATGACTTCACACACCTCCATTCTATGACTTCACACACCTCCATTCTGTGGCTTCACACACCTCCATTCTATGACTTCACACACCTTCATTCTTACTTCACAAACATACATTCTATGATTTCACACACCTCCATTCTATGACTTCACACACCTCCATTCTGTGACTTCACCCACCTCCATTCTGTGACTTCACACACCTCCATTCTCCGACTTCACACCTCTCCTATTTGACTTCACATACCTCCAATCTATGACTTCACAAACCTCCATTCTGTGACTTCACACACCTCCATTCTGTGACTTCACAAACCTCCATTCTATGACTTCACACACTTCCATTGTGACGTCACACACCTCCATTCTAAGAGTTCACACACCTCCATTCTATGACTTCACACACCTCCATTCTGACTTCACAAACCTCTGTTCTATGACTTAGCAAACCTACATTCTGACTTCACACACCTCCATTCTATGACTTCACTGACCTCCACTCTATGACTTCACACTTCTCCATTCTATGACTTCACACACCTCCATTTTAGGACGTCACACACCTCCATTCGGAGTTCACACACCTCCATTCTGTGACTTCACAAACCTCCATTCTATGATTTCACACACCTCCATTCTATGACTTCACACACCTCCATTTTAGAACGTCACACACCTCCATTTTGACTTCTCACACCTCCATTCTGTGACTTCACACACCTCCATTCTATGACTTCACACACTTTCATTGTGACGTCACACACCTCCATTCTATGAGTTCACACACCTCCATTCTATGACTTCACACACCTCCATTCTGACTTCACACACCTCCATTATATGACTTCACAGACCTCGAGTCTATGACTTCACTCACCTCCACTCAATGACTTCACACTCCTCCATTCTATGACTTCCCACACCTCCTTTCTAAGACTTCACCCACCTCCATTCTATGACTTCACACCTCCATTCTGACTTCATACAACTCCATTCTATGACTTCACACACCTCCATTGTATGACTTCACACACCTCCATTATTTGACTTCACACACCTCCATTCTGTGACTTCACACACCTCCATTCTGTGCCTTCACCCACCTCCATTCTGTGACTTCACACACCTCCATTCTCCGACTTCACACCCCTCCAATTTGACTTCACATACCTCCATTCTATGACTTCACAAACCTCCATTCTGTGACTTCACACACCTCCATTCTGTGACTTCACAAACCTCCATTCTATGATTTCACATACCTCCATTCTATGATTTCACACACCTCCATTTTATGACGTCACACACCTCCATTTTGACTTCACACACCTCCATTATGTGACTTCACACACCTCCCTTTTCTGACTTCACACACCTCCATTGTATGACTTCACACACTTCCATTCTATGATTTCACATACCTCCATGCTATGACTTCACACATCTCCATTCTGTGACTTCACACACCTCTATTCTGAGTTCACACACCTCCATTCTGTGACTTCACAAACCTCCATTCTATGATTTCACACACCTCCATTCTATGACTTCACACACCTCCATTTTAGGACGTCACACACCTCCATTTTGAATTCACACACCTCCATTCTGTGTTCACACACCTCCATTCTGTGACTTCACACACCTCCATTCTGACTTCATACAGCTCCATTCTATGACTTCACACACCTCCATTCTTTGAGGTCACACACCTCCATTTTATGACTTCACACACCTTCATTCTTACTTTACAAACATCCATTCTATAACTTCACACACCTCCATTCTATGACTTCAAACACCTCCATTCTGTGACTTCACAGACCTCTATTCAATGACTTCACACACTTCCATTGTGATGTCACACACCTCCATTCTATGAGTTCACACAGCTCCATTCTATGACTTCACACACCTCACTTCTGACTTCACACACCTCCATTCTATGACATCACAGACCTCGAATCTGTGACTTCACTCACCTCCATTCTATGACTTCACACTACTCCATTCTATGACTTCACACACCTCCTTTCTATGATTTCACACACCTCCATTCTATGACTTCACACACCTCCATTCTTGACTTCACACAACTCCATTCTGTGTTCACACACCTCCATTCTGTAACTTCAGACACCTCCATTCTCACTTCACACACCTCCATTCTATGACTTCACACACCTCCATTCTTTGACGTCACACACCTCCATTTTATGACTTCACACACCTTCATTCTTACTTTACAAATATCCATTCTATAACTTCACACACCTCCATTCTATGACTTCAAACACCTCCATTCTGTGACTTCACACACCTCCATTCTATCACTTCACACACTTCCATTTGACGTCACACACTTCCATTCTTTCAATTCACACACCTGCATTGTGACTTCACACACTTCCATTCTATGACTTCTCACACCTCCATTCTGAATTCACACAGCTCCATTCTGTGACTTCACAAATCTCCATTCTGTGATTTCACACACCTCCATACTATGACTTCACACAACTCTACCTATGACTTTACACACTTCCATTTTGACATCACACACCTCTATTCTATGACTTTGCACACCTCAATTCTGACATCACACACCTTCATTCTATGACTTCACAGACCTCGAATCTGTGACTTCACACACCTCCATTCTATGACTTCACACACCTCCATTCTGTGAATTCACCCACCTCCATTCTGTGACTTCATAAACCTCCATTCTGACTTCACCCACCTCCAATGTATGAGTTCACACACCTCCATTCTATGACTTCACACACCTTCATTCTTACTTCAGAAACATCCATTCTATGACTTCACATACCTCCATTCTATGTCTTCATACACCTCCATTCTGTGACTTCACACACCTCCATTCTGAGTTCACACAACTCCATTCTGTGACTTCAAACACTTCCATTCTATGAGTTCACACACCTCCATTCTATGACTTCACACACCTTTATTCTGTGACATCACACACCTCCATTCTATGACCGCACACACCCTCATTGTATGATTTCACACACCTCCATTCTATGACTTCGCATATCCATTTTGACTTCACACACCTCCAATATATGACTTCAAACACCTCCATTCTGTAACTTCACACACCACCTTTTTGACTTCGGACATCTCCATTCTGTGACTTCACACACCTCCATTCTATGACTTCACACACCTCCATTCTGTGAATTCACCCACCTCCATTCTGTGACTTCACACACCACCATTCTCCGACTTCACACCCCTCCAATTTGACTTCACATACATCCATTCTATGAGTTCACACACCTCCATTCTTTGACTTCACACACCTCCCTTCTGTGACTTCACAAACCTCCATTCTATGACTTCACACACTTCCATTTTGACGTAACACACCTCCATTCCTTGAGTTCACACACTTCCATTCTATGACTTTACACTCCTCCATTCTGACTTCACACACCTCTGTTCTATGACTTCGCTAACCTACATTCTGATTTCACACACCTCCATTCTATGACTTCACTGACATCCACTCTATGACTTCCCACTTCTCCATTCTATGACTTCCCACACCTAATTTCTATGTCTTCACCCACAACTCCATCTATGACTTCACACACCTCCATTCTGACATCACACACCTCCATTCTATGACTTCTTACCCGTCCATTCTGTGACTTCACACACCTCCATTCTATGACTTCACACACCTCCATTCTGTGACTTCACCCAACTCCATTCTGTGACTTCACACACCTCCATTCTCCGACTTCAAACTCTCCAATTTGACTTCACATACCTCCATTCTATGACTTCACAAACCTCCATTATGTGACTTCACACACCTCCGTTCTGTGACTTCACAAACCTCCATTCTATGACTTCACACACCTTCATTGTATGACTTCACACACCTCCATTCTATGACTTCACACACTTTCATTCTATGATTTCACATACCTTCATGCTATGACTTCACACACCTCCATTCTGTGCCTTCACAAACCTCCAATCTATGATTTCACACACCTCCATTCTAGGACTCCACACACCTCCATTTTAGGACGTCACACACCTCCATTTTGACTTCACACACCTCCATTCTGTGACTTCACACACCTCTATTCTATGACTTCACACCTCCATTCTGACTTCACAGAACTCCATTCTATGACTTCACACACCTCCTTTCTAAGACTTCACCCACCTCCATTCTATGACTTCACAGCTCCATTCTGACTTCCCACAACTCCATTCTATGACTTCACACACCTCCATTATATGACTTCACACACCTCCATTCCATGACTTCACACGCCTCCATTCTATGACTTCACACACCTCCATTCTGTAACTTCACACACCTCCATTCTATGACTTCACACACTTCCATTCTATGACTTCACACACCTCCATTCTGTGACTTTACACACCTCCATTCTGAGTTCACACACCTCCATTCTGTGACGTCACACACCTCCATTCTGTGACTTCCCAAACCTCTATTCTGTGACTTCACACACCTCCATTCTATGACTTCACACACCTCTATTCTGACTTCACACACCTCCATTCTATGACTTCACACACCTCCATTCTGACTTCACACACCTCCATTGTATGACTTCGCACACCTCCATTCTCCGACTTCACACCCCTCCAATTTGACTTCACATACCTCCATTCTATGACTTCACAAACCTCCATTCTGTGACTTCACACACCTCCATTCTGTGACTTCACACACCTCCATTTTATGACTTCACACACTTCCATTGTGGCGTCACACACCTCCATTCTATGAGTTCACACACCTCCATTCTATGACTTCACATACCTCCATCCTATGACTTCACACAGCTCGAATCTGTGACTTCACTCACCTCCACTCTATGACTTCACACTCCTCCATTCTATGACTTCCCACACCTCCTTTCTATGACTTCACCCACCTCCATTCTATGACTTCACACCTCCATTCTGACTTCACACACCTCCATTCTGTGACTTCACTCACCTCCATTATATGACTTCACACACCTCCATTCTATGACTTCACACACCTCCATTCTATGACTTCACACACCTCCATTCTGTGGCTTCACACACCTCCATTCTATGACTTCACACACCTTCATTCTTACTTCACAAACATACATTCTATGATTTCACACACCTCCATTCTATGACTTCACACACCTCCATTCTGTGACTTCACCCACCTCCATTCTGTGACTTCACACACCTCCATTCTCCGACTTCACACCTCTCCTATTTGACTTCACATACCTCCAATCTATGACTTCACAAACCTCCATTCTGTGACTTCACACACCTCCATTCTGTGACTTCACAAACCTCCATTCTATGACTTCACACACTTCCATTGTGACGTCACACACCTCCATTCTAAGAGTTCACACACCTCCATTCTATGACTTCACACACCTCCATTCTGACTTCACAAACCTCTGTTCTATGACTTAGCAAACCTACATTCTGACTTCACACACCTCCATTCTATGACTTCACTGACCTCCACTCTATGACTTCACACTTCTCCATTCTATGACTTCACACACCTCCATTTTAGGACGTCACACACCTCCATTCGGAGTTCACACACCTCCATTCTGTGACTTCACAAACCTCCATTCTATGATTTCACACACCTCCATTCTATGACTTCACACACCTCCATTTTAGAACGTCACACACCTCCATTTTGACTTCTCACACCTCCATTCTGTGACTTCACACACCTCCATTCTATGACTTCACACACTTTCATTGTGACGTCACACACCTCCATTCTATGAGTTCACACACCTCCATTCTATGACTTCACACACCTCCATTCTGACTTCACACACCTCCATTATATGACTTCACAGACCTCGAGTCTATGACTTCACTCACCTCCACTCAATGACTTCACACTCCTCCATTCTATGACTTCCCACACCTCCTTTCTAAGACTTCACCCACCTCCATTCTATGACTTCACACCTCCATTCTGACTTCATACAACTCCATTCTATGACTTCACACACCTCCATTGTATGACTTCACACACCTCCATTATTTGACTTCACACACCTCCATTCTGTGACTTCACACACCTCCATTGTATGACTTCACACACCTCCATTCTATGACTTCACACACCTTCATTTTTACTTCAGAAACATCCATTCTATGACTTCACACACCTCCATTCTCCGACTTCACACCCCTCCAATTTGACTTCACATACCTCCATTCTATGACTTCACAAACCTCCATTCTCTGACTTCACACACCTCCATTCTGTGACTTCAAAAACCTCCATTCCATGATTTCACACACCTCCATTCTATGATTTCACACACCTCCATTTTATTACGTCACACAACTCCATTTTGACTTCACACACCTCCATTATGTGACTTCACACACCTCCCTGTTGTGACTTCACACACCTCCATTCTATGACTTCACACACTTCCATTCTATGATGTCACATACATCCATGCTATGACTTCACACACCTCCATTCTGTGACTTCACACACCTCCATTCTGAGTTCACACACCTCCATTCTGTGACTTCACACACCTCCATTTTGACTTCACACACCTACATTCTGTGACTTCACACACCTCCATTCTGTGCCTTCACCCACCTCCATTCTGTGACTTCACACACCTCCATTCTCCGACTTCACACCCCTCCAATTTGACTTCACATACCTCCATTCTATGACTTCACAAACCTCCATTCTGTGACTTCACACACCTCCATTCTGTGACTTCACAAACCTCCATTCTATGATTTCACACACCTCCATTCTATGATTTCACACACCTCCATTTTATGACGTCACACACCTCCATTTTGACTTCACACACCTCCATTATGTGACTTCACACACCTCCCTTTTCTGACTTCACACACCTCCATTCTATGACATCACAGACCTCGAATCTGTGACTTCACTCACCTCCACTCTATGACTTCACACTACTCCATTCTATGACTTCACACACCTCCTTTCTATGATTTCACACACCTCCATTCTATGACTTCACACACCTCCATTCTTGACTTCACACAACTCCATTCTGTGTTCACACACCTCCATTCTGTAACTTCAGACACCTCCATTCTGACTTCACACAGCTCCATTCTATGACTTCACACACCTCCATTCTTTGACGTCACACACCTCCATTTTATGACTTCACACACCTTCATTCTTACTTTACAAATATCCATTCTATAACTTCACACACCTCCATTCTATGACTTCAAACACCTCCATTCTGTGACTTCACACACCTCCATTCTATCACTTCACACACTTCCATTTGACGTCACACACTTCCATTCTTTCAATTCACACACCTGCATTGTGACTTCACACACTTCCATTCTATGACTTCTCACACCTCCATTCTGAATTCACACAGCTCCATTCTGTGACTTCACAAATCTCCATTCTGTGATTTCACACACCTCCATACTATGACTTCACACAACTCTACCTATGACTTTACACACTTCCATTTTGACATCACACACCTCTATTCTATGACTTTGCACACCTCAATTCTGACATCACACACCTTCATTCTATGACTTCACAGACCTCGAATCTGTGACTTCACACACCTCCATTCTATGACTTCACACACCTCCATTCTGTGAATTCACCCACCTCCATTCTGTGACTTCATAAACCTCCATTCTGACTTCACCCACCTCCAATGTATGAGTTCACACACCTCCATTCTATGACTTCACACACCTTCATTCTTACTTCAGAAACATCCATTCTATGACTTCACATACCTCCATTCTATGTCTTCATACACCTCCATTCTGTGACTTCACACACCTCCATTCTGAGTTCACACAACTCCATTCTGTGACTTCAAACACTTCCATTCTATGAGTTCACACACCTCCATTCTATGACTTCACACACCTTTATTCTGTGACATCACACACCTCCATTCTATGACCGCACACACCCTCATTGTATGATTTCACACACCTCCATTCTATGACTTCGCATATCCATTTTGACTTCACACACCTCCAATATATGACTTCAAACACCTCCATTCTGTAACTTCACACACCACCTTTTTGACTTCGGACATCTCCATTCTGTGACTTCACACACCTCCATTCTATGACTTCACACACCTCCATTCTGTGAATTCACCCACCTCCATTCTGTGACTTCACACACCACCATTCTCCGACTTCACACCCCTCCAATTTGACTTCACATACATCCATTCTATGAGTTCACACACCTCCATTCTTTGACTTCACACACCTCCCTTCTGTGACTTCACAAACCTCCATTCTATGACTTCACACACTTCCATTTTGACGTAACACACCTCCATTCCTTGAGTTCACACACTTCCATTCTATGACTTTACACTCCTCCATTCTGACTTCACACACCTCTGTTCTATGACTTCGCTAACCTACATTCTGATTTCACACACCTCCATTCTATGACTTCACTGACATCCACTCTATGACTTCCCACTTCTCCATTCTATGACTTCCCACACCTAATTTCTATGTCTTCACCCACAACTCCATCTATGACTTCACACACCTCCATTCTGACATCACACACCTCCATTCTATGACTTCACACACCTCCATTCTGTGACTTCACCCAACTCCATTCTGTGACTTCACACACCTCCATTCTCCGACTTCAAACTCTCCAATTTGACTTCACATACCTCCATTCTATGACTTCACAAACCTCCATTATGTGACTTCACACACCTCCGTTCTGTGACTTCACAAACCTCCATTCTATGACTTCACACACCTTCATTGTATGACTTCACACACCTCCATTCTATGACTTCACACACTTTCATTCTATGATTTCACATACCTTCATGCTATGACTTCACACACCTCCATTCTGTGCCTTCACAAACCTCCAATCTATGATTTCACACACCTCCATTCTAGGACTCCACACACCTCCATTTTAGGACGTCACACACCTCCATTTTGACTTCACACACCTCCATTCTGTGACTTCACACACCTCTATTCTATGACTTCACACCTCCATTCTGACTTCACAGAACTCCATTCTATGACTTCACACACCTCCTTTCTAAGACTTCACCCACCTCCATTCTATGACTTCACAGCTCCATTCTGACTTCCCACAACTCCATTCTATGACTTCACACACCTCCATTATATGACTTCACACACCTCCATTCCATGACTTCACACGCCTCCATTCTATGACTTCACACACCTCCATTCTGTAACTTCACACACCTCCATTCTATGACTTCACACACTTCCATTCTATGACTTCACACACCTCCATTCTGTGACTTTACACACCTCCATTCTGAGTTCACACACCTCCATTCTGTGACGTCACACACCTCCATTCTGTGACTTCCCAAACCTCTATTCTGTGACTTCACACACCTCCATTCTATGACTTCACACACCTCTATTCTGACTTCACACACCTCCATTCTATGACTTCACACACCTCCATTCTGACTTCACACACCTCCATTGTATGACTTCGCACACCTCCATTCTCCGACTTCACACCCCTCCAATTTGACTTCACATACCTCCATTCTATGACTTCACAAACCTCCATTCTGTGACTTCACACACCTCCATTCTGTGACTTCACACACCTCCATTTTATGACTTCACACACTTCCATTGTGGCGTCACACACCTCCATTCTATGAGTTCACACACCTCCATTCTATGACTTCACATACCTCCATCCTATGACTTCACACAGCTCGAATCTGTGACTTCACTCACCTCCACTCTATGACTTCACACTCCTCCATTCTATGACTTCCCACACCTCCTTTCTATGACTTCACCCACCTCCATTCTATGACTTCACACCTCCATTCTGACTTCACACACCTCCATTCTGTGACTTCACTCACCTCCATTATATGACTTCACACACCTCCATTCTATGACTTCACACACCTCCATTCTATGACTTCACACACCTCCATTCTGTGGCTTCACACACCTCCATTCTATGACTTCACACACCTTCATTCTTACTTCACAAACATACATTCTATGATTTCACACACCTCCATTCTATGACTTCACACACCTCCATTCTGTGACTTCACCCACCTCCATTCTGTGACTTCACACACCTCCATTCTCCGACTTCACACCTCTCCTATTTGACTTCACATACCTCCAATCTATGACTTCACAAACCTCCATTCTGTGACTTCACACACCTCCATTCTGTGACTTCACAAACCTCCATTCTATGACTTCACACACTTCCATTGTGACGTCACACACCTCCATTCTAAGAGTTCACACACCTCCATTCTATGACTTCACACACCTCCATTCTGACTTCACAAACCTCTGTTCTATGACTTAGCAAACCTACATTCTGACTTCACACACCTCCATTCTATGACTTCACTGACCTCCACTCTATGACTTCACACTTCTCCATTCTATGACTTCACACACCTCCATTTTAGGACGTCACACACCTCCATTCGGAGTTCACACACCTCCATTCTGTGACTTCACAAACCTCCATTCTATGATTTCACACACCTCCATTCTATGACTTCACACACCTCCATTTTAGAACGTCACACACCTCCATTTTGACTTCTCACACCTCCATTCTGTGACTTCACACACCTCCATTCTATGACTTCACACACTTTCATTGTGACGTCACACACCTCCATTCTATGAGTTCACACACCTCCATTCTATGACTTCACACACCTCCATTCTGACTTCACACACCTCCATTATATGACTTCACAGACCTCGAGTCTATGACTTCACTCACCTCCACTCAATGACTTCACACTCCTCCATTCTATGACTTCCCACACCTCCTTTCTAAGACTTCACCCACCTCCATTCTATGACTTCACACCTCCATTCTGACTTCATACAACTCCATTCTATGACTTCACACACCTCCATTGTATGACTTCACACACCTCCATTATTTGACTTCACACACCTCCATTCTGTGACTTCACACACCTCCATTGTATGACTTCACACACCTCCATTCTATGACTTCACACACCTTCATTTTTACTTCAGAAACATCCATTCTATGACTTCACACACCTCCATTCTCCGACTTCACACCCCTCCAATTTGACTTCACATACCTCCATTCTATGACTTCACAAACCTCCATTCTCTGACTTCACACACCTCCATTCTGTGACTTCAAAAACCTCCATTCCATGATTTCACACACCTCCATTCTATGATTTCACACACCTCCATTTTATTACGTCACACAACTCCATTTTGACTTCACACACCTCCATTATGTGACTTCACACACCTCCCTGTTGTGACTTCACACACCTCCATTCTATGACTTCACACACTTCCATTCTATGATGTCACATACATCCATGCTATGACTTCACACACCTCCATTCTGTGACTTCACACACCTCCATTCTGAGTTCACACACCTCCATTCTGTGACTTCACACACCTCCATTTTGACTTCACACACCTACATTCTGTGACTTCACACACCTCCATTCTGTGCCTTCACCCACCTCCATTCTGTGACTTCACACACCTCCATTCTCCGACTTCACACCCCTCCAATTTGACTTCACATACCTCCATTCTATGACTTCACAAACCTCCATTCTGTGACTTCACACACCTCCATTCTGTGACTTCACAAACCTCCATTCTATGATTTCACACACCTCCATTCTATGATTTCACACACCTCCATTTTATGACGTCACACACCTCCATTTTGACTTCACACACCTCCATTATGTGACTTCACACACCTCCCTTTTCTGACTTCACACACCTCCATTGTATGACTTCACACACTTCCATTCTATGATTTCACATACCTCCATGCTATGACTTCACACATCTCCATTCTGTGACTTCACACACCTCCAGTCTGAGTTCACACACCTCCATTCTGTGACTTCACAAACCTCCATTCTATGATTTCACACACCTCCATTCTATGACTTCACACACCTCCATTTTAGGACGTCACACACCTCCATTTTGAATTCACACACCTCCATTCTGTGTTCACACACCTCCATTCTGTGACTTCACACACCTCCATTCTGACTTCATACAGCTCCATTCTATGACTTCACACACCTCCATTCTTTGAGGTCACACACCTCCATTTTATGACTTCACACACCTTCATTCTTACTTTACAAACATCCATTCTATAACTTCACACACCTCCATTCTATGACTTCAAACACCTCCATTCTGTGACTTCACACACCTCTATTCAATGACTTCACACACTTCCATTGTGATGTCACACACCTCCATTCTATGAGTTCACACACCTCCATTCTATGACTTCACACACCTCACTTCTGACTTCACACACCTCCATTCTATGACATCACAGACCTCGAATCTGTGACTTCACTCACCTCCACTCTATGACTTCACACTACTCCATTCTATGACTTCACACACCTCCTTTCTATGATTTCACACACCTCCATTCTATGACTTCACACACCTCCATTCTTGACTTCACACAACTCCATTCTGTGTTCACACACCTCCATTCTGTAACTTCAGACACCTCCATTCTGACTTCACACAGCTCCATTCTATGACTTCACACACCTCCATTCTTTGACGTCACACACCTCCATTTTATGACTTCACACACCTTCATTCTTACTTTACAAATATCCATTCTATAACTTCACACACCTCCATTCTATGACTTCAAACACCTCCATTCTGTGACTTCACACACCTCCATTCTATCACTTCACACACTTCCATTTGACGTCACACTCTTCCATTCTTTCAATTCACACACCTGCATTGTGACTTCACACACTTCCATTCTATGACTTCTCACACCTCCATTCTGAATTCACACAGCTCCATTCTGTGACTTCACAAAACTCCATTCTGTGATTTCACCCACCTCCATACTATGACTTCACACAACTCTACCTATGACTTTACACACTTCCATTTTGACTTCACACACCTCTATTCTATGACTTTGCACACCTCAATTCTGACATCACACACCTTCATTCTATGACTTCACAGACCTCGAATCTGTGACTTCACACACCTCCATTCTATGACTTCACACACCTCCATTCTGTGAATTCACCCACCTCCATTCTGTGACTTCATAAACCTCCATTCTGACTTCACCCACCTCCAATGTATGAGTTCACACACCTCCATTCTTTGACTTCACACACCTTCATTCTTACTTCAGAAACATCCATTCTATGACTTCACATACCTCCATTCTATGTCTTCACACACCTCCATTCTGTGACTTCACACACCTCCATTCTGAGTTCACACAACTCCATTCTGTGACTTCAAACACTTCCATTCTATGAGTTCACACACCTCCATTCTATGACTTCACACACCTTTATTCTGTGACATCACACACCTCCATTCTATGACCGCACACACCCTCATTGTATGATTTCACACACCTCCATTCTATGACTTCGCATATCCATTTTGACTTCACACACCTCCAATATATGACTTCAAACACCTCCATTCTGTAACTTCACACACCACCTTTTTGACTTCGGACATCTCCATTCTGTGACTTCACACACCTCCATTCTATGACTTCACACACCTCCATTCTGTGAATTCACCCACCTCCATTCTGTGACTTCACACACCACCATTCTCCGACTTCACACCCCTCCAATTTGACTTCACATACATCCATTCTATGAGTTCACACACCTCCATTCTTTGACTTCACACACCTCCCTTCTGTGACTTCACAAACCTCCATTCTATGACTTCACACACTTCCATTTTGACGTAACACACCTCCATTCCTTGAGTTCACACACTTCCATTCTATGACTTTACACTCCTCCATTCTGACTTCACACACCTCTGTTCTATGACTTCGCAAACCTACATTCTGATTTCACACACCTCCATTCTATGACTTCACTGACATCCACTCTATGACTTCCCACTTCTCCATTCTATGACTTCCCACACCTAATTTCTATGACTTCACCCACAACTCCATCTATGACTTCACACACCTCCATTCTGACATCACACACCTCCATTCTATGACTTCTTACCCGTCCATTCTGTGACTTCACACACCTCCATTCTATGACTTCACACACCTCCATTCTGTGACTTCACCCAACTCCATTCTGTGACTTCACACACCTCCATTCTCCGACTTCAAACTCTCCAATTTGACTTCACATACCTCCATTCTATGACTTCACAAACCTCCATTATGTGACTTCACACACCTCCGTTCTGTGTCTTCACAAACCTCCATTCTATGACTTCACACACCTTCATTGTATGACTTCACACACCTCCATTCTATGACTTCACACACTTTCATTCTATGATTTCTCATACCTTCATGCTATGACTTCACACACCTCCATTCTGTGCCTTCACAAACCTCCAATCTATGATTTCACACACCTCCATTCTAGGACTCCACACACCTCCATTTTAGGACGTCACACACCTCCATTTTGACTTCACACACCTCCATTCTGTGACTTCACACACCTCTATTCTATGACTTCACACCTCCATTCTGACTTCACAGAACTCCATTCTATGACTTCACACACCTCCTTTCTAAGACTTCACCCACCTCCATTCTATGACTTCACAGCTCCATTCTGACTTCCCACAACTCCATTCTATGACTTCACACACCTCCATTATATGACTTCACACACCTCCATTCCATGACTTCACACGCCTCCATTCTATGACTTCACACACCTCCATTCTGTAACTTCACACACCTCCATTCTATGACTTCACACACTTCCATTCTATGACTTCACACACCTCCATTCTGTGACTTTACACACCTCCATTCTGAGTTCACACACCTCCATTCTGTGACGTCACACACCTCCATTCTGTGACTTCCCAAACCTCTATTCTGTGACTTCACACACCTCCATTCTATGACTTCACACACCTCTATTCTGACTTCACACACCTCCATTCTATGACTTCACACACCTCCATTCTGACTTCACACACCTCCATTGTATGACTTCGCACACCTCCATTCTCCGACTTCACACCCCTCCAATTTGACTTCACATACCTCTATTCTATGACTTCACAAACCTCCATTCTATGACTTCACACACCTCCATTCTGTGACTTCACACACCTCCATTTTATGACTTCACACACTTCCATTGTGGCGTCACACACCTCCATTCTATGAGTTCACACACCTCCATTCTATGACTTCACATACCTCCATCCTATGACTTCACACAGCTCGAATCTGTGACTTCACTCACCTCCACTCTATGACTTCACACTCCTCCATTCTATGACTTCCCACACCTCCTTTCTATGACTTCACCCACCTCCATTCTATGACTTCACACCTCCATTCTGACTTCACACACCTCCATTCTGTGACTTCACTCACCTCCATTATATGACTTCACACACCTCCATTCTATGACTTCACACACCTCCATTCTATGACTTCACACACCTCCATTCTGTGGCTTCACACACCTCCATTCTATGACTTCACACACCTTCATTCTTACTTCACAAACATACATTCTATGATTTCACACACCTCCATTCTATGACTTCACACACCTCCATTCTGTGACTTCACCCACCTCCATTCTGTGACTTCACACACCTCCATTCTCCGACTTCACACCTCTCCTATTTGACTTCACATACCTCCAATCTATGACTTCACAAACCTCCATTCTGTGACTTCACACACCTCCATTCTGTGACTTCACAAACCTCCATTCTATGACTTCACACACTTCCATTGTGACGTCACACACCTCCATTCTAAGAGTTCACACACCTCCATTCTATGACTTCACACACCTCCATTCTGACTTCACAAACCTCTGTTCTATGACTTAGCAAACCTACATTCTGACTTCACACACCTCCATTCTATGACTTCACTGACCTCCACTCTATGACTTCACACTTCTCCATTCTATGACTTCACACACCTCCATTTTAGGACGTCACACACCTCCATTCGGAGTTCACACACCTCCATTCTGTGACTTCACAAACCTCCATTCTATGATTTCACACACCTCCATTCTATGACTTCACACACCTCCATTTTAGAACGTCACACACCTCCATTTTGACTTCTCACACCTCCATTCTGTGACTTCACACACCTCCATTCTATGACTTCACACACTTTCATTGTGACGTCACACACCTCCATTCTATGAGTTCACACACCTCCATTCTATGACTTCACACACCTCCATTCTGACTTCACACACCTCCATTATATGACTTCACAGACCTCGAGTCTATGACTTCACTCACCTCCACTCAATGACTTCACACTCCTCCATTCTATGACTTCCCACACCTCCTTTCTAAGACTTCACCCACCTCCATTCTATGACTTCACACCTCCATTCTGACTTCATACAACTCCATTCTATGACTTCACACACCTCCATTGTATGACTTCACACACCTCCATTATTTGACTTCACACACCTCCATTCTGTGACTTCACACACCTCCATTCTGTGCCTTCACCCACCTCCATTCTATGACTTCACACACCTTCATTTTTACTTCAGAAACATCCATTCTATGACTTCACACACCTCCATTCTCCGACTTCACACCCCTCCAATTTGACTTCACATACCTCCATTCTATGACTTCACAAACCTCCATTCTCTGACTTCACACACCTCCATTCTGTGACTTCAAAAACCTCCATTCCATGATTTCACACACCTCCATTCTATGATTTCACACACCTCCATTTTATTACGTCACACAACTCCATTTTGACTTCACACACCTCCATTATGTGACTTCACACACCTCCCTGTTGTGACTTCACACACCTCCATTCTATGACTTCACACACTTCCATTCTATGATGTCACATACATCCATGCTATGACTTCACACACCTCCATTCTGTGACTTCACACACCTCCATTCTGAGTTCACACACCTCCATTCTGTGACTTCACACACCTCCATTTTGACTTCACACACCTACATTCTGTGACTTCACACACCTCCATTCTGTGCCTTCACCCACCTCCATTCTGTGACTTCACACACCTCCATTCTCCGACTTCACACCCCTCCAATTTGACTTCACATACCTCCATTCTATGACTTCACAAACCTCCATTCTGTGACTTCACACACCTCCATTCTGTGACTTCACAAACCTCCATTCTATGATTTCACACACCTCCATTCTATGATTTCACACACCTCCATTTTATGACGTCACACACCTCCATTTTGACTTCACACACCTCCATTATGTGACTTCACACACCTCCCTTTTCTGACTTCACACACCTCCATTGTATGACTTCACACACTTCCATTCTATGATTTCACATACCTCCATGCTATGACTTCACACATCTCCATTCTGTGACTTCACACACCTCCAGTCTGAGTTCACACACCTCCATTCTGTGACTTCACAAACCTCCATTCTATGATTTCACACACCTCCATTCTATGACTTCACACACCTCCATTTTAGGACGTCACACACCTCCATTTTGAATTCACACACCTCCATTCTGTGTTCACACACCTCCATTCTGTGACTTCACACACCTCCATTCTGACTTCATACAGCTCCATTCTATGACTTCACACACCTCCATTCTTTGAGGTCACACACCTCCATTTTATGACTTCACACACCTTCATTCTTACTTTACAAACATCCATTCTATAACTTCACACACCTCCATTCTATGACTTCAAACACCTCCATTCTGTGACTTCACACACCTCTATTCAATGACTTCACACACTTCCATTGTGATGTCACACACCTCCATTCTATGAGTTCACACACCTCCATTCTATGACTTCACACACCTCACTTCTGACTTCACACACCTCCATTCTATGACATCACAGACCTCGAATCTGTGACTTCACTCACCTCCACTCTATGACTTCACACTACTCCATTCTATGACTTCACACACCTCCTTTCTATGATTTCACACACCTCCATTCTATGACTTCACACACCTCCATTCTTGACTTCACACAACTCCATTCTGTGTTCACACACCTCCATTCTGTAACTTCAGACACCTCCATTCTGACTTCACACAGCTCCATTCTATGACTTCACACACCTCCATTCTTTGACGTCACACACCTCCATTTTATGACTTCACACACCTTCATTCTTACTTTACAAATATCCATTCTATAACTTCACACACCTCCATTCTATGACTTCAAACACCTCCATTCTGTGACTTCACACACCTCCATTCTATCACTTCACACACTTCCATTTGACGTCACACTCTTCCATTCTTTCAATTCACACACCTGCATTGTGACTTCACACACTTCCATTCTATGACTTCTCACACCTCCATTCTGAATTCACACAGCTCCATTCTGTGACTTCACAAAACTCCATTCTGTGATTTCACCCACCTCCATACTATGACTTCACACAACTCTACCTATGACTTTACACACTTCCATTTTGACTTCACACACCTCTATTCTATGACTTTGCACACCTCAATTCTGACATCACACACCTTCATTCTATGACTTCACAGACCTCGAATCTGTGACTTCACACACCTCCATTCTATGACTTCACACACCTCCATTCTGTGAATTCACCCACCTCCATTCTGTGACTTCATAAACCTCCATTCTGACTTCACCCACCTCCAATGTATGAGTTCACACACCTCCATTCTTTGACTTCACACACCTTCATTCTTACTTCAGAAACATCCATTCTATGACTTCACATACCTCCATTCTATGTCTTCACACACCTCCATTCTGTGACTTCACACACCTCCATTCTGAGTTCACACAACTCCATTCTGTGACTTCAAACACTTCCATTCTATGAGTTCACACACCTCCATTCTATGACTTCACACACCTTTATTCTGTGACATCACACACCTCCATTCTATGACCGCACACACCCTCATTGTATGATTTCACACACCTCCATTCTATGACTTCGCATATCCATTTTGACTTCACACACCTCCAATATATGACTTCAAACACCTCCATTCTGTAACTTCACACACCACCTTTTTGACTTCGGACATCTCCATTCTGTGACTTCACACACCTCCATTCTATGACTTCACACACCTCCATTCTGTGAATTCACCCACCTCCATTCTGTGACTTCACACACCACCATTCTCCGACTTCACACCCCTCCAATTTGACTTCACATACATCCATTCTATGAGTTCACACACCTCCATTCTTTGACTTCACACACCTCCCTTCTGTGACTTCACAAACCTCCATTCTATGACTTCACACACTTCCATTTTGACGTAACACACCTCCATTCCTTGAGTTCACACACTTCCATTCTATGACTTTACACTCCTCCATTCTGACTTCACACACCTCTGTTCTATGACTTCGCAAACCTACATTCTGATTTCACACACCTCCATTCTATGACTTCACTGACATCCACTCTATGACTTCCCACTTCTCCATTCTATGACTTCCCACACCTAATTTCTATGACTTCACCCACAACTCCATCTATGACTTCACACACCTCCATTCTGACATCACACACCTCCATTCTATGACTTCTTACCCGTCCATTCTGTGACTTCACACACCTCCATTCTATGACTTCACACACCTCCATTCTGTGACTTCACCCAACTCCATTCTGTGACTTCACACACCTCCATTCTCCGACTTCAAACTCTCCAATTTGACTTCACATACCTCCATTCTATGACTTCACAAACCTCCATTATGTGACTTCACACACCTCCGTTCTGTGTCTTCACAAACCTCCATTCTATGACTTCACACACCTTCATTGTATGACTTCACACACCTCCATTCTATGACTTCACACACTTTCATTCTATGATTTCTCATACCTTCATGCTATGACTTCACACACCTCCATTCTGTGCCTTCACAAACCTCCAATCTATGATTTCACACACCTCCATTCTAGGACTCCACACACCTCCATTTTAGGACGTCACACACCTCCATTTTGACTTCACACACCTCCATTCTGTGACTTCACACACCTCTATTCTATGACTTCACACCTCCATTCTGACTTCACAGAACTCCATTCTATGACTTCACACACCTCCTTTCTAAGACTTCACCCACCTCCATTCTATGACTTCACAGCTCCATTCTGACTTCCCACAACTCCATTCTATGACTTCACACACCTCCATTATATGACTTCACACACCTCCATTCCATGACTTCACACGCCTCCATTCTATGACTTCACACACCTCCATTCTGTAACTTCACACACCTCCATTCTATGACTTCACACACTTCCATTCTATGACTTCACACACCTCCATTCTGTGACTTTACACACCTCCATTCTGAGTTCACACACCTCCATTCTGTGACGTCACACACCTCCATTCTGTGACTTCCCAAACCTCTATTCTGTGACTTCACACACCTCCATTCTATGACTTCACACACCTCTATTCTGACTTCACACACCTCCATTCTATGACTTCACACACCTCCATTCTGACTTCACACACCTCCATTGTATGACTTCGCACACCTCCATTCTCCGACTTCACACCCCTCCAATTTGACTTCACATACCTCTATTCTATGACTTCACAAACCTCCATTCTATGACTTCACACACCTCCATTCTGTGACTTCACACACCTCCATTTTATGACTTCACACACTTCCATTGTGGCGTCACACACCTCCATTCTATGAGTTCACACACCTCCATTCTATGACTTCACATACCTCCATCCTATGACTTCACACAGCTCGAATCTGTGACTTCACTCACCTCCACTCTATGACTTCACACTCCTCCATTCTATGACTTCCCACACCTCCTTTCTATGACTTCACCCACCTCCATTCTATGACTTCACACCTCCATTCTGACTTCACACACCTCCATTCTGTGACTTCACTCACCTCCATTATATGACTTCACACACCTCCATTCTATGACTTCACACACCTCCATTCTATGACTTCACACACCTCCATTCTGTGGCTTCACACACCTCCATTCTATGACTTCACACACCTTCATTCTTACTTCACAAACATACATTCTATGATTTCACACACCTCCATTCTATGACTTCACACACCTCCATTCTGTGACTTCACCCACCTCCATTCTGTGACTTCACACACCTCCATTCTCCGACTTCACACCTCTCCTATTTGACTTCACATACCTCCATTCTATGACTTCACAAACCTCCATTCTGTGACTTCACACACCTCCATTCTGTGACTTCACAAACCTCCATTCTATGACTTCACACACTTCCATTGTGACGTCACACACCTCCATTCTAAGAGTTCACACACCTCCATTCTATGACTTCACACACCTCCATTCTGACTTCACAAACCTCTGTTCTATGACTTAGCAAACCTACATTCTGACTTCACACACCTCCATTCTATGACTTCACTGACCTCCACTCTATGACTTCACACCTCTCCATTCTATGACTTCACACACCTCCATTTTAGGACGTCACACACCTCCATTCGGAGTTCACACACCTCCATTCTGTGACTTCACAAACCTCCATTCTATGATTTCACAAACCTCCATTCTATGACTTCACACACCTCCATTTTAGGACGTCACACACCTCCATTTTGACTTCTCACACCTCCATTCTGTGACTTCACACACCTCCATTCTATGACTTCACACACTTTCATTGTGACGTCACACACCTCCATTCTATGAGTTCACACACCTCCATTCTATGACTTCACACACCTCCATTCTGACTTCACACACCTCCATTATATGACTTCACAGACCTCGAGTCTATGACTTCACTCACCTCCACTCAATGACTTCACACTCCTCCATTCTATGACTTCCCACACCTCCTTTCTAAGACTTCACCCACCTCCATTCTATGACTTCACACCTCCATTCTGACTTCATACAACTCCATTCTATGACTTCACACACCTCCATTGTATGACTTCACACACCTCCATTATTTGACTTCACACACCTCCATTCTGTGACTTCACACACCTCCATTGTATGACTTAACACACCTCCATTCTATGACTTCACACACCTCCATTCTTTGACATCACACACCTAAATTCTGAGTTGACACACCTCCATTCAGTGACTTCACACACCTCCATTCTTTGGCGTCACACACCTCCATTCTATGACTTCACACACCTTCATTCTTTCTTTACAAACATCCATTCTATAACTTCATACACGTCCATTCTATGACTTCACACACCTCCAATCTGTGACTTCACACAACTCCATTCTATGACTTCACACACCTCCATTCTGTGACTTCACACACCTCCATTCTATGACTTCACACACCTTCATTCTTACTTCACAAACATATATTGTATGAGTTCACACACCTCCCTTCTATGACTTCACACACGTCCATTCTTTGACTTCACACACCTTCATTCTGTGTTCACAAATCTCCTTCTGAGACTTCACACACCTCCATTCTGACTTCACACAACTCCACTCTATGACTTCACACACCTCCATTCTTTGACGTCACACACCTCCTTTTTATGACTTCACACACCTTCATTCTTACTTTACAAACATCCATTCTATAACTTCACCCACCTCCATTCTATGACTTCAAACACCTCCATTCTGTGACTTCACACACCTCCATTCTATGACTTCACACACCTCCATTCTGTGACTTCACACACCTCTATTTTATGACTTCACACACTTCCATTGTGACATCACACACCTCCATTCTTTGAGTTCACACACCTCCATTCTAACTTCACACACCTCCATTCTATGACTTCACACACCTCCAGTCTGTATTCACACAGCTCCATTCTGTGACTTCACAAAACTCCATTCTATGATTTCACACAGCTCCATACTATGACTTCACACAACTCCATCTATGACTTCACACACCTCTATTCTATGACTTCGCACACCTCCATTCTGACATACACACCTCCATTCTATGACTTCATACCCGTTCATTCTGTGACTTCACACACCTCCATTCTATGACTTCACACACCTTCATTCTGTGACTTCACAAACCTCCATTCTATGATTTCACACACCTCCATTCTATGACTTCACACACCTCCATTTTATGACGTCACACACCTCCATTTTGACTTTACACTCCTCCATTATGTGACTTCACCCACCGCCCTTCTGTGACTTCACACACCTCCATTCTATGACTTCACACACCTTCATTGTATGACTTCACACACCTCCATTCTATGACTTCACACACTTCCATTCTATGATTTCAAATACCTTCATGCTATGACTTCACACACCTCCATTCTGTGAATTCACACACCTCCATTCAGACTTCACACACCTCCATTCTGTGACTTCACACACTTCCATTCTATGACTTCACACACCTCCATTCTATGACTTCACACACCCCCATTCTGTGACTTCACACACCTCCATTCTATGACCTCACACACCCTCATTCTATGACTTCACTCACATCCATTTTGACTTCACACACCTAAAATATATGACTTCAAACACCTCAATTGTGTGACTTCACACACCTGCATTCTATCACTTCATACCTTCCATACTGGGACTTCACACACCTCCATTCTATGACTTCACACACTTCCATTCTATGACTTCACACACCTCCATTCTGTGACTTTACACACCTCCATTCTGAGTTCACACACCTCCATCTGTGACGTCACACACCTCCATTCTGTGACTTCCCACTTCTCTATTCTGTGACTTCACACACCTCCATTCTATGACTTCACACACCTCTATTCTGACTTCACACACCTCCATTCTATGACTTCACACACTTCCATTCTGACTTCACACACCTCCATTCTATGACTTCGCACACCTCTATTCTGACTTCACACACCTCGATTCTATGACTTCACACAACTCCATTCGATGACTTCACAAACCTACATTCTTTGACTTCACACACCTCCATTTTGAATTCACACACCTCCATTCTGTGACTTCACACACTTACTTACATTTGTGACTTCTCACACCACCTTTTTGACTTCGCACATCTCCATTCCGTGACTTCACACACCTCCATTCTATGACTTCACACACCTCCATTCTGTGAATTCACCCTCCTCCATTCTGTGACTTCACACACCTCCATTCTCCGACTTCACACCCCTCAAATTTGACTTCACATACCTCCATTCTATGACTTCACAAACCTTCATTGTGTGACTTCACACATCTCCATTCTGTGACTTCACAAACCTCCATTCTATGACTTCACACACTTCCATTGTGACGTCACACACCTCCATTCTATGACTTCACACACCTCCATTCTATGACTTCACACACCTCCATTCTGACTTCACACACCTCTGTTCTACGACTTCGCAAACCTACATTCTGATTTCACACACCTCCATTCTATGACTTCACTGACATTCACTCTATGACGTCACACTTCTCCATTCTATGCCTTCCCACACCTAATTTCTATGACTTCACCCACCTCCATTCTATGATTTCACACCTCCCTTCTCACTTCACACACCTCAATTCTGTGACTTCACAAACCTCCATTCTGTGACTTCACACACCTCCATTCTATGACTTCACACACTTCCATTGTCACGTCACATACCTCCATTCTATGAGTTCACACACCTCCATTCTATGACTTCACAGACCTCGAATCTGTGACTTCACTCACCTCCATTCTATGACTTCAAACTCCTATACTCTATGACTTCCCACACCTCCATTATATGACTTCACACACCTCCATTCTATGACCTCACACACCTCCATTCTATGATTTCACACACCTCCATTCTGTGACTTCACACAGCTCCATACTATGACTTCACTCACCTCCATTCTTTGACGTCACACACCTCCATTTTATGACTTCATACACCTTCATTCTTACTCTACAAACATCCATTCTATAACTTCACACACCTCCATTCTATGACTTCAAACACCTCCATTTTTTGACTTCACACACCTCTATTTTATGACTTCACACTCCTCCTTTGTGACGTCACACACCTCCATTCTTTGAGTTCACACTCCTCCATTCTGAATTAACACAGCTCCATTCTGTGACTTCACAAAACTCCATTCTATGATTTCACACACCTCCATACTATGACTTCACACAACTCCATCTATGACTTCACACACCTCCATTCTGACTTCACACACCTCTATTCTATGACTTCGCACACCTCCATTGTGACATCACACTCCTCCATTCTATGACTTCATACCCGTCCATTCTGTGACTTAACACACCTCCAGTCTATGACTTCACACACATCCATTCTGTGACTTCACCCACCTCCATTCTGTGACTTCACACACCTCCATTCTCCGACTTCAAACCCTCCAATTTGACTTCACATACCTCCATTCTATGACTTCACAAACCTCCATTCTGTGACTTCACCCACCTCCATTCTGTGACTTCACGAACCTACATTCTATGATTTCACACACCTCAATTCTATGACTTCACACACCTCCATTTTATGACGTCCCACACCTCCATTTTGACTTCACACACCTCCATTATGTGACTTCACACACCTCCCTTCTGTGACTTCACACAACTCCATTCTATGACTTCACACACCTTCATTGTATGACTTCACACACCTCCATTCTATGACTTCACACACTTCCATTCTATGATTTCACATACCTTCATGCTACGACTTCACACACGTCCATTCTGTGAATTCACACACCTCCATTCGGAGTTCACACACCTCCATTCTGTGACTTCACAAACCTCCATTCTATGATTTCACACACCTCCATTCTATGACTTCACACACCTCCATTTTAGGACGTCACACACCTCCATTTTGACTTCTCATACCTCCATTCTGTGACTTCACACACCTCCATTCTATGACTTAACACACTTCCATTGTGACGTCATTCACCTCCATTCTATGACTTCATACTCCTCCATTCTATGACTTCACACACCTCCATTCTGACTTCACACACCTCCATTCTATGACTTCACAGACCTCTAATCTGTGACTTCACTCACCTCCACTCTATGACTTCACACTCCTCCATTCTATGACTTCCCACACCTCCTTTCTAAGACTTCACCCACCTCCATTCTATGACTTCACACCTCCATTCTGACTTCACACAACTCCATTGTATGACTTCACACACCTCCATTCTTTGACTTCACACACCTCCATTCTTTGACTTCACACACCTCCATTTTCTGACTTCACACACCTCCATTGTATGACTTCACACACCTCCATTCTATGAGTTCACACACCTTCATTTTTACTTCAGAAACATCCATTCTATGACTTCACACACCTCCATTCTATGTCTTCACAAACCTCCATTCTGTGACTTCGCACACCTCCATTCTGAGTTCACACAACTCCATTCGGTGACTTCACACACCTCCATTCAGGCTTCACACACCTCCATTCTGTGATGTCACACACTTCCATTCTATGTCTTCACACACCTCCATTCAATGACTTCACACACCCCCATTCTGTGACTTCACACACCTCCATTCTATGACCTCACACACCCTCATTCTATGATTTCACTCACATCCATTCTATGACTTCACACATCCGTTTTGACTTCACACACCTCCAATATATGACTTCAAACACCTCAATAGTGTGACTTCACACACCTCCATTCTATCACTTCATCCCGTCCATTCTGTGACTTCACACACCTCCATTCTATGACTTCACACACTTCCATTCTATGACTTCACACACCTCCATTCTGTGACTTTACACACCTCCATTCTGAGTTCACACACCTCCATTTTGTGACGTCACACACCTCCATTCTGTGACTTCCCACTTCTCTATTCTGTGACTTCACACACCTCCATTGTATGACTTCACACACCTCCATTATTTGACTTAACACACCTCCATTCTGTGTTCACACACCTCAATTCTGTGACTTCACACACCTCCATTCTGACTTCACACACCTCCATTCTATGACTTCACACACCTCCATTCTTTGACATCACACACCTAAATTCTGAGTTGACACACCTCCATTCAGTGACTTCACACACCTCCATTCTTTGTCGTCACACACCTCCATTCCATGACTTCACACAACTCCATTCGATGACTTCACAAACCTACATTCTTTGACTTCACACACCTCCATTTTGAATTCACACACCTCCATTCTGTGACTTCACACACTTACTTACATTTGTGACTTCTCACACCACCTTTTTGACTTCGCACATCTCCATTCCGTGACTTCACACACCTCCATTCTATGACTTCACACACCTCCATTCTGTGAATTCACCAACCTCCATTCTGTGACTTCACACACCTCCATTCTCCGACTTCACACCCCTCAAATTTGACTTCACATACCTCCATTCTATGACTTCACAAACCTTCATTGTGTGACTTCACATATCTCCATTCTGTGACTTCACAAACCTCCATTCTATGACTTCACACACTTCCATTGTGACGTCACACACCTCCATTGTATGACTTCACACACCTCCATTCTATGACTTCACACACCTCCATTCTGACTTCACACACCTCTGTTCTACGACTTCGCAAACCTACATTCTGATTTCACACACCTCCATTCTAGGACTTCACTGACATTCACTCTATGACGTCACACTTCTCCATTCTATGCCTTCCCACACCTAATTTCTATGACTTCACCCACCTCCATTCTATGATTTCACACCTCCCTTCTCACTTCACACACCTCAATTCTGTGACTTCACAAACCTCCATTCTATGATTTCACACACCTCCATTCTATGACTTCACCCACCTCCATTTTAGGACGTCACACCCGTCCATTTTGACTTCACACACCTCCATTCTGTGACTTCACACACCTCCATTCTATGACTTCACACACTTCCATTGTGACGTCACATACCTCCATTCTATGAGTTCACACACCTCCATTCTATGACTTCACAGACCTCGAATCTGTGACTTCACTCACCTCCATTCTATGACTTCAAACTCCTACATTCTATGACTTCCCACACCTCCATTATATGACTTCACACACCTCCATTCTATGACTTCACACACCTCCATTCTATGATTTCACACACCTCCATTCTGTGACTTCACACAGCTCCATACTATGACTTCACTCACCTCCATTCTTTGACGTCACACACCTCCATTTTATGACTTCATACACCTTCATTCTTACTATACACACATCCATTCTATAACTTCACACACCTCCATTCTATGACTTCAAACACCTCCATTTTGTGACTTCACACACCTCTATTTTATGACTTCACACTCCTCCATTGTGACGTCACACACCTCCATTATTTGAGTTCACACAACTCCATTCTGAATTAACACAGCTCCATTCTGTGACTTCACAAAACTCCATTCTATGATTTCACACACCTCCATACTATGACTTCACACAACTCCATCTATGACTTCACACACCTCCATTCTGACTTCACACACCTCTATTCTATGACTTCGCACACCTCCATTCTGACATCACACTCCTCCATTCTATGACTTCATACCCGTCCATTCTTTGACTTAACACACCTCCATTCTATGACTTCACACACATCCATTCTGTGACTTCACCCACCTCCATTCTGTGACTTCACACACCTCCATTCTCTGACTTCAAACCCTCCAATTTGACTTCACATACCTCCATTCTATGACTTCACAAACCTCCATTCTGTGACTTCACCCACCTCCATTCTGTGACTTCACGAACCTACATTCTATGATTTCACACACCTCCATTCTATGACTTGACACACCTCCATTTTATGACGTCCCACACCTCCATTTTGACTTCACACACCTCCATTATGTGACTTCACACACCTCCCTTCTGTGACTTCACACAACTCCATTCTATGACTTCACACACCTTCATTGTATGACTTCACACACCTCCATTCTATGACTTCACACACTTCCATTCTATGATTTCACATACCTTCATGCTATGACTTCACACACGTCCATTCTGTGAATTCACACACCTCCATTCGGAGTTCACACACCTCCATTCTGTGACTTCACAAACCTCCATTCTATGATTTCACACACCTCCATTCTATGACTTCACACACCTCCATTTTAGGACGTCACACACCTCCATTTTGACTTCTCACACCTCCATTCTGTGACTTCACACACCTCCATTCTATGATTTCACACACCTCCATTCTATGACTTCACACACCTCCTTTTTATGACTTCCCACACCTTCATTCTTGCTTTACAAACATCCATTCTATAACTTCACGCACCTCCATTCTATGACTTCCAACACCTCCATTCTGTGACTTCACACACCTCCATTCTATGACTTCACACACCTCCATTCTGTGACTTCACACACCTCTATTTTATGACTACACACTCTTACATTGTGACGTCACACACCTCCATTCTTTGAGTTCACACACCTCCATTCTGACTTCACACACCTCCATTCTATGACTTCACACACCTCCATTCTGAATTCACACAGCTCCATTCTGTGATTTCACAAAACTCCATTCTATGATTTCACACACCTCCATACTATGACTTCACACAACTGCAGCTATGACTTCACACACCTCTATTCTATGACTTCGCACACCTCCATTCTGACATCCACACCTCCATTCTATGACTTCATACCCGTTCATTCTGTGACTTCACACACCTCCATTCTATGACTTCACACACCTCCATTCTGTGACTTCACAAACCTCCATTCTATGATTTCACACACCTCCATTCTATGACTTCACACACCTCCATTTTATGACGTCACACACCTCCATTTTGACTTTACACTCCTCCATTATGTGATTTCACCCACCTCTCTTCTGTGACTTCACACACCTCCATTCTATGACTTCAAACACCTTCATTGTATGACTTCACACACCTCCATTCTATGACTTCACAGACCTCGAATCTGTGACTTCACTCACCTCCACTCTATGACTTCACACTCCTCCATTCTGTGACTTCCCACACCTCCTTTCTAAGACTTCACCCACTTCCATTCTATGACTTCACACCTCCATTCTGACTACACACAACTCCATTCTATGACTTCACACACCTCCATTATATGACTTCACATACCTCCATTCTATGACTTCACACACCTCCATTCTATTTCTTCACACACCTCCATTCTGTGACTTCACACACCTCCAATCTATGACTTCACACACCATCATTCTTACTTCACAAACATACATTCTATGACTTCACACACCTCCATTGTATGACTTCACACACCTCCATTATTTGACTTCACACACCTCCATTCTGTGTTCACACACCTCAATTCTGTGACTTCACACACCTCCATTCTGTCTTCACACACCTCCATTCTTTCGCGTCACACACCTCCATTCTATGACTTCACACACCTTCATTCTTTCTTTACAAACATCCTTTCTATAACTTCATACACCTCCATTCAATGACTTCACAAACCTCCATTCTGTGACTTCACACAACTCCATTCTATGACTTCACACACCTCCATTCTGTGACTTCACACACCTCCATTCTATGACTTCACACACCTTCATTCTTACTTCAGAAACATACATTGTATGACTTCACACACCTCCCTTCTATGACTTCACACACGTCCATTCTTTGACTTCACACACCTACATTTTGTGTTCACAAACCTCCATTCTGAGACTTCACACACCTCCATTCTGACTTCACACAACTCCATTCTGTGACTTCACACACCTCCATTCTTTGACGTCACACACCTCCTTTTTATGACTTCACACACCTTCATTCTTACTTTACAAACATCCATTCTATAACTTCACGCACCTCCATTCTATTACTTCAAACACCTCCATTCTGTGACTTCACACACCTCCATTCTATGACTTCACACACCTCCATTCTGTGACTTCACAAACCTCTATTTTATGACTACACACTCTTACATTGTGACGTCACACACCTCCATTCTTTGAGTTCACACACCTCCATTCTGACTTCACACACCTCCATTCTATGACTTCACACACCTCCATTCTGAATTCACACAACTCCATTCTGTGACTTCACAAAACTCCATTCGATGATTTCACACACCTCCATACTATGACTTCACACAACTCCATTTATGACTTCACACACCTCTATTCTATGACTTCGCACACTTCCATTCTTACATCCACACCTCCATTCTATGACTTCATACCCGTTCATTCTGTGACTTCACACACCTCCATTCTATGACTTCACACACCTCCATTCTGTGACTTCACAAACCTCCATTCTATGACTTCACACACCTCCATTCTATGACTTCACACACCTCCATTCTATGACTTCACACACCTCCATTCTATGACTTCACACACCTCCATTCTATGACTTCACAAACCTCCATTCTATGACTTCACACACCTCCATTCTATGACTTCACACACCTCCATTCTATGATTTCACACACCTCCATTCTATGACTTCACACACCTCCATTTCATGACGTCACACACCTCCATTTTGACTTTACACTCCTCCATTATGTGACTTCACCCACCTCCCTTCTGTGACTTCACACACCTTCATTCTATGACTTCACACACCTTCATTGTATGACTTCACACACCTCCATTCTATGACTTCACACACTTCCATTCTATGATTTCACATACCTTCATGCTATGACTTCACACACCTCCATTCTGTGAATTCACACACCTCCATTCGGAGTTCACACACCTCCATTCTGTGACTTCACAAACCTCCATTTTATGATTTCACACACCTCCATTCTATGACTTCACACACCTCCATTTTAGGACTTCACACACCTCCATTTTGACTTCTCACACCTCCATTCTGTGACTTCACACACCTCCATTATATGACTTCACACACTTTCATTGTGACGTCACACACCTCCATTCTATGAGTTCACTCACCTCCATTCTGACTTCACACACCTCCATTCTATGACTTCACAGACCTCGAATCTGTGACTTCACTCACCTCCACTCTATGACTTCACACTCCTCCATTCTATGACTTCCCACACCTCCTTTCTAAGACTTTACCCACCTCCATTCTATGACTTCACACCTCCATTCTGACTTCACACAACTCCATTCTATGACTTCACAAACCTCCATTATATGACTTCACACACCTCCATTCTATGACTTCACACACCTCCATTCTATTTCTTCACACACCACCATTCTGTGACTTCACACACCTCCATTCTATGACTTCACACACCATCATTCTTACTTCACAAACATACATTCTATGACTGCACACACCTCCATTGTATGACTTCAGACACCTCCATTATTTGACTTCACACACCTCCATTCTGTGTTCACACACCTCAATTCTGTGACTTCACACACCTCCATTCTGACTTCACACACCTCCATTCTATGACTTCACACACCTCCATTCTTTGACATCACACACCTAAATTCTGAGGTGACACACCTCCATTCAGTGACTTCACACACCTCCATTCTTTGGAGTCACACACCTCCATTCTATCACTTCACACACCTTCATTCTTTCTTTAGAAACATCCATTCTATAACTTCATACACCTCCATTCTATGACTTCACACACCTCCATTCTGTGACTTCACACACCTCCATTCTATGACTTCACACATCCATTGTGACGTCACACACCTCCATTCTATGAGTTCACACACCTCCATTCTGACTTCACACACCTCCATTCTATGACTTCACACACCTCCATTCTGAATTCACACAGCTCCATTCTGTGTCTTCACAAAACTCCATTCTATGATTTCACACACCTCCATAATATGACTTCACACAACTCCATCTATGACTTCACACACCTCCATTCTGACATCACACACCTCCATTCTATGACTTCAGAGACCTCAAATCTGTGATTTCACTCACCTGCACTCTGTGACTTCACGCTCCTCCATTCTATGAATTCCCACACCTCCTTTCTATGACTTCACCGCCTCCAATCTATGAATACAAACCTCAATTCTGACTTCACACACCTCCATTCTGTGACTTCACACACCTCCAATATATGACTTCAAACACCTCAATTGTATGACTTCACACACCTCCATTCTATGAATTCACACACCTCCATTCGGAGTTCACACACCTCCATTCTATGACTTCACACACCTCCATTTTAGGACGTCACACACCTCCATTTTGACTTCACACACCTCCATTCTGTGACTTCACACACCTCCATTCTATGACTTCACACACCTTCATTTTTACTTCAGAAACATCCATTCTATGACTTCACACACCTCCATTCTATGACTTCACAAACCTCCATTCTGTGACTTCACACACCTCCATTCTGAGTTCACACAACTCCATTCGGTGACTTCACACACCTCCATTCAGTCTTCACACAGCTCCATTCTGTGACTTCACACACTTCCATTCTATGACTTCGCACACCTCCATTCTATGACTTAACACACCCCCATTCTGTGACTTCACACACCTCCATTCTATGACCTCACACACCCTCATTCTATGATTTCACACACATCCATTCTATGACTTCACACATCCATTTTGACTTCACACACCTCCAATATATGACTTCAAACACCTCAATTGTGTGACTTCACACACCTGCATTCTATCACTTCATACCGTCCATTCTGTGACTTCACACACCTGCATTCTATGACTTCACACACTTCCATTCTATGACTTCACACACCTCCATGCTGTGACTTTACACACCTCCATTCTGAGTTCACACACCTCCATTCTGTGACTTCCCACACCTCGATTCTGTGACTTCGCACACCTCCATTCTATGACTTCACACACCTCTATTCTGACTTCACACACCTCCATTCTATGACTTCACACACCTCCATTCTGACTTCACACACCTCCATTCTATGACTTCGCACACCTCTATTCTGACTTCACACACCTCCATTCTATGACTTCACACAAATCCATTCGATGACTTCACAAACCTACATTCTTTGACTTCACACACCTCCATTTTGACTTCACACACCTCCATTATGTGACTTCACACACTTACTTACATTTGTGACTTCTCACACCACCTTTTTGACTTCGCACACCTCCGTTCTGTGACTTCACACACCTCCATTCTCCGACTTCACACCCCTCCAATTTGACTTCACATACCTCCATTCTATGACTTCACAAACCTCCATTCTGTGACTTCACACACCTCTATTCTGTGACTTCACAAACCTCCATTCTATGATTTCACACACCTCCATTCTATGAGTTCACACACCTCCATTCTATGACTTCACGCACGTCCATTCTGACTTCACACACCTCTGTTCTACGACTTCGCAAACCTACATTCTGATTTCACACACCTCCATTCTATGACTTCACTGACATCCACTCTATGACGTCACACTTCTCCATTCTATGCCTTCCCACACCTAATTTCTATGACTTCACCCACCTCTATTCTATGATTTCACACCTCCCTTCTCACTTCACACACCTCAATTCTGTGACTTCACAAACCTCCATTCTATGATTTCACACACCTTCATTCTATGACTTCACACACCTCCATTTTAGGACGTCACACCCGTCCATTTTGACTTCACACACCTCCATTCTTTGACTTCACACACCTCCATTCTATGACTTCACACACTTCCACTGTGACGTCACACACCTCCATTCTATGAGTTCACACACCTCCATTCTATGACTTCACAGACCTCGAATCTGTGACTTCACTCACCTCCATTCTATGACTTCAAACTCCTACATTCTATGACTTCCCACACCTCCTTTCTATGACTTCACCCACCTCCATGCTGACTTCACACCTCCATTCTGACTTCACACACCTCGATCTGTGACTTCACACACCTCCATTATATGACTTCACACGCCTCCATTCTATGACTTCACACACCTCCATTCTGTGACTTCACACAGCTCCATTATATGACTTCACACACCTGCATTCTATGACTTCACACACTTCCATTCTATGATTTCACATACCTTCATGCTATGACTTCACACCCCTCCATTCTGTGAATTCTCACACCTCCATTCGGAGTTCACACACCTCCATTCTGTGACTTCACAAACCTCCATTCTATGATTTCACACACCTCCATTCTATGACTTCACACACCTATATTTTAGGACGTCACACACCTCCATTTTGAATTCTCACACCTCCATTCTGTGACTTCACACACCTCCATTCTATGACTCCACACACTTCCATTGTGACGTCATACACCTCCATTCTATGACTTCATACACCTCCATTCTATGACTTCACACACCTACATTCTGACTTCACACACCTCAATTCTATGACTTCACAGACCTCGAATCTGTGACTTCACTCACCTCCACTCTATGACTTCACACTCCTCCATTCTATGACTTCCCACACCTCCTTTCTAAGACTTCACCCACCTCCATTCTATGACTTCACACCTCCATTCTGACTTCACACAACTCCATTCTATAACTTCATACACCTCCATTATATGACTTCACACACCTCCATTCTATGACATCACACACCTCCATTATATTTCTTCACACACCCCCATTCTGTGACTTCACACACCATCATTCTTACTTCACAAACATACATTCTATGACTTCACACACCTCCATTGTATGACTTCACACACCTCCATTATATTTCTTCACAAACCCCCATTCTGTGACTTCACACACCATCATTCTTACTTCACAAACATACATTCTATGACTTCACACACCTCCATTGTATGACTTCACACACCTCCATTCTTTGATTTCACACACCTCCATTCTGTGACTTCACACACCTCCATTCTGAGTTCACACAACTCCATTCGGTGACTTCACACACCTCCATTCAGACTTCACACACCTCCACTCTGTGACTTCACACACTTCCATTCTATGACTTCACATACCTCCATTCTATGACTTCACACACCCCCATTCTGTGACTTCACACACCTCCATTCTATGACCTCACACACCCTCATTCTATGATTTCAATCACATCCATTCTATGACTTCACACATCCATTTTGACTTCACACACCTCCAATATCTGACTTCAAACACCTCAATTGTGTGACTTCCCACACCTCCATTCTATCACTTCATACCGTCCATTCTGTGACTTCACACACCTCCATTCTATGACTTCACACACTTCCATTCTATGACTTCACACACCTCCATTCTGTGACTTTACACACCTCCATTCTGAGTTCAAACACCTCCATTCTGTGACGTCACACACCTCCATTTTGTGACTTCCCACACCTCTATTCTGTGACTTCACACACCTCCATTCTATGACTTCACACACCTCTATTCTGACTTCACACACCTCCATTCTATGACTTCACACACTTTTATTCTGACTTCACACACCTCCATTCTATGACTTCGCACACCTCTATTCTGACTTCACACACCTCCATTCTATGACTTCACACAACTCCATTCGATGACTTCACAAACCTACATTCTTTGACTTCACACACATCCATTTTGACTTCACACACCTCCATTTTGTGACTTCACACACTTACATTTGTGACTTCTCACACCACCTTTTTGACTTCGCACATCTCCATTCTGTGACTTCACACACCTCCATTCTATGACTTCACACACGTCCATTCTGTGAATTCACCCACCTCCATTCTGTGACTTCACACACCTCCATTCTCCGACTTCACACCCATCCAATTTGACTTCACATACCTGCATTCTATGACTTCACAAACCTCCATTGTGTGACTTCACACACCTCCATTCTGTGACTTCACAAACCTCCATTCTATGACTTCACACACTTCCATTGTGACGTCACACACCTCCATTCTATGAGTTCACACACCTCCATTCTATGACTTCACACACCTCCATTCTGACTTCACACACCTCTGTTCTACGACTTCGCAAACCTACATTCTGATTTCACACACCTCCATTCTATGACTTCACTGACATCCACTCTATGACGTCACACTTCTCCAGTCTATGCCTTCCCACACCTAATTTCTATGACTTCACCCACCTCCATTCTATGATTTCACACCTCCCTTCTGACTTCACACACCTCAATTCTGTGACTTCACAAACCTCCATTCTATGATTTCACACACCTCCATTCTATGACTTCACACACCTCCATTTTAGGACGTCACACCCGTCCATTTTGACTTCACACACCTCCATTCTGTGACTTCACACACCTCCATTCTATGACTTCACACACTTCCATTGTGACGTCACATACCTTCATTCTACGAGTTCACACGCCTCCATTCTATGACTTCACAGACTTCGAATCTGTGACTTCACTCACCTCCATTCTATGACTTCAAACTCCTACATTCTATGACTTCCCACACTTCCTTTCTATGACTTCACCCACCTCCATTCTATGACTTCACAACTCCATTCTCACTTCACACACCTCCAATCTGTGACTTCACACACCTCCATTAGATGACTTCACACACCTCCATTATATGACTTCACTCACCTCCGTTCTATAACTTCACACACCTCCATTCTGTGACTTCACACACCTGCATTCTATGACTTCACACACCTCCATTCTTTGACGTTGCACACCTCCATTTTATGACTTCATACACCTTCATTCTTACTCTACAAACATCCATTCTATAACTTCACACACCTCCATTCTATGACTTCAAACACCTCTATTTTGTGACTTCACACACCTCTATTTTATGACTTCACACTCTTCCATTGTGACGTCACACACCTCCATTCTTTGAGTTCACACACCTCCATTCTGAATTCACACAGCTCCATTCTGTGACTTCTCAAAACTCCATTCTATGATTTCACACACCTCCATACTATGACTTCACACAACTCCGTCTATGACTTCACACACCTCCATTCTGAATTCACACACCTCTATTCTATGACTTCGCACACCTCCATTCTGACATCACACTCCTCCATTCTATGACTTCATACCCGTCCATTCTGTGACTTCACACACCTCCATTCTGTGACTTCACACACCTCCATTCTGTGACTTCACACACCACCATTCTCCAACTTCAAACCCTCCAATTTGACTTCACATACCTCCATTCTATGACTTCACAAACCTCCATTCTGTGACTTCACCCACCTCCATTCTGTGACTTCACGAACCTCCATTCTATGATTTCACACACCTCCATTCTATGACTTGACACACCTCCATTTTATGATGTCACACACATCCATTTTGACTTCACACACCTCCATTATGTGACTTCACACACCTCCCTTCTGTGACTTCACACACCTCCATTCTATGACTTCACACACATTCATTGTATGACTTCACACACCTCCATTCTATGACTTCACACACTTCCATTCTATGATTTCAGATACCTTCATGCTGTGACTTCACACACCTCCATTCTGTGAATTCACACACCTCCATTCGGAGTTCACTCCTCCATTCTGTGACTTCACAAACCTCCATTCTATGATTTCACACACCTCCATTCTATGACTTCACACACCTCCATTTTAGGACATCACACACCTCCATTTTGACTTCTCACACCTCCATTCTGTGACTTCACACACCTCCATTCTATGACTTCACACCTCCATTCTGACTTCCCACAACTCCATTCTATGACTTCATTCACCTCCATTATATGACTTCACACACCTCCATTCTGTGACTTCACACACCTCCATTCTATGACTTCACACACCATCATTCTTACTTCACAAACAAACATTCTATGACTTCACACACCTCCATTGTATGACTTCACACACCTCCATTCTTTGACTTCTCACACCTCCATTCTGTGTTCACACACCTCAATTCTGGGACTTCACACACCTCCATTCTGTGACTTCACAAACCTCCATTCTATGATTTCACACACCTCCATTCTATGACTTCACACACCTATATTTTAGGACGTCACACACCTCCATTTTGAATTCTCACACCTCCATTCTGTGACTTCACACACCTCCATTCTATGACTTCACACACTTCCATTGTGACGTCATACACCTCCATTCTATGACTTCATACACCTCCATTCTATGACTTCACACACCTACATTCTGACTTCACACACCTCAATTCTATGACTTCACAGACCTCGAATCTGTGACTTCACTCACCTCCACTCTATGACTTCACACTCCTCCATTCTATGACTTCCCACACCTCCTTTCTAAGACTTCACCCACCTCCATTCTATGACTTCACACCTCCATTCTGACTTCACACAACTCCATTCTATAACTTCATACAGCTCCATTATATGACTTCACACACCTCCATTCTATGACATCACACACCTCCATTATATTTCTTCACACACCCCCATTCTGTGACTTCACACACCATCATTCTTACTTCACAAACATACATTCTATGACTTCACACACCTCCATTGTATGACTTCACACACCTCCATTCTTTGATTTCACACACCTCCATTCTGTGACTTCACACACCTCCATTCTGAGTTCACACAACTCCATTCGGTGACTTCACACACCTCCATTCAGACTTCACACACCTCCACTCTGTGACTTCACACACTTCCATTCTATGACTTCACATACCTCCATTCTATGACTTCACACACCCCCATTCTGTGACTTCACACACCTCCATTCTATGACCTCCCACACCCTCATTCTATGATTTCAATCACATCCATTCTATGACTTCACACATCCATTTTGACTTCACACACCTCCAATATCTGACTTCAAACACCTCAATTGTGTGACTTCCCACACCTCCATTCTATCACTTCATACCGTCCATTCTGTGACTTCACACACCTCCATTCTATGACTTCACACACTTCCATTCTATGACTTCACACACCTCCATTCTGTGACTTTACACACCTCCATTCTGAGTTCAAACACCTCCATTCTGTGACGTCACACACCTCCATTCTGTGACTTCCCACACCTCTATTCTGTGACTTCACACACCTCCATTCTATGACTTCACACACCTCTATTCTGACTTCACACACCTCCATTCTATGACTTCACACACTTCCATTCTGACTTCACACACCTCCATTCTATGACTTCGCACACCTCTATTCTGACTTCACACACCTCCATTCTATGACTTCACACAACTCCATTCGATGACTTCACAAACCTACATTCTTTGACTTCACACACATCCATTTTGACTTCACACACCTCCATTTTGTGACTTCACACACTTACATTTGTGACTTCTCACACCACCTTTTTGACTTCGCACATCTCCATTCTGTGACTTCACACACCTCCATTCTATGACTTCACACACGTCCATTCTGTGAATTCACCCACCTCCATTCTGTGACTTCACACACCTCCATTCTCCGACTTCACACCCATCCAATTTGACTTCACATACCTGCATTCTATGACTTCACAAACCTCCATTGTGTGACTTCACACACCTCCATTCTGTGACTTCACAAACCTCCATTCTATGACTTCACACACTTCCATTGTGACGTCACACACCTCCATTCTATGAGTTCACACACCTCCATTCTATGACTTCACACACCTCCATTCTGACTTCACACACCTCTGTTCTACGACTTCGCAAACCTACATTCTGATTTCACACACCTCCATTCTATGACTTCACTGACATCCACTCTATGACGTCACACTTCTCCAGTCTATGCCTTCCCACACCTAATTTCTATGACTTCACCCACCTCCATTCTATGATTTCACACCTCCCTTCTGACTTCACACACCTCAATTCTGTGACTTCACAAACCTCCATTCTATGATTTCACACACCTCCATTCTATGACTTCACACACCTCCATTTTAGGACGTCACACCCGTCCATTTTGACTTCACACACCTCCATTCTGTGACTTCACACACCTCCATTCTATGACTTCACACACTTCCATTGTGACGTCACATACCTTCATTCTACGAGTTCACACGCCTCCATTCTATGACTTCACAGACTTCGAATCTGTGACTTCACTCACCTCCATTCTATGACTTCAAACTCCTACATTCTATGACTTCCCACACTTCCTTTCTATGACTTCACCCACCTCCATTCTATGACTTCACAACTCCATTCTCACTTCACACACCTCCAATCTGTGACTTCACACACCTCCATTAGATGACTTCACACACCTCCATTATATGACTTCACTCACCTCCGTTCTATAACTTCACACACCTCCATTCTGTGACTTCACACACCTGCATTCTATGACTTCACACACCTCCATTCTTTGACGTTGCACACCTCCATTTTATGACTTCATACACCTTCATTCTTACTCTACAAACATCCATTCTATAACTTCACACACCTCCATTCTATGACTTCAAACACCTCTATTTTGTGACTTCACACACCTCTATTTTATGACTTCACACTCTTCCATTGTGACGTCACACACCTCCATTCTTTGAGTTCACACACCTCCATTCTGAATTCACACAGCTCCATTCTGTGACTTCTCAAAACTCCATTCTATGATTTCACACACCTCCATACTATGACTTCACACAACTCCGTCTATGACTTCACACACCTCCATTCTGAATTCACACACCTCTATTCTATGACTTCGCACACCTCCATTCTGACATCACACTCCTCCATTCTATGACTTCATACCCGTCCATTCTGTGACTTCACACACCTCCATTCTGTGACTTCACACACCTCCATTCTGTGACTTCACACACCACCATTCTCCAACTTCAAACCCTCCAATTTGACTTCACATACCTCCATTCTATGACTTCACAAACCTCCATTCTGTGACTTCACCCACCTCCATTCTGTGACTTCACGAACCTCCATTCTATGATTTCACACACCTCCATTCTATGACTTCACACACCTCCATTTTATGATGTCACACACATCCATTTTGACTTCACACACCTCCATTATGTGACTTCACACACCTCCCTTCTGTGACTTCACACACCTCCATTCTATGACTTCACACACATTCATTGTATGACTTCACACACCTCCATTCTATGACTTCACACACTTCCATTCTATGATTTCAGATACCTTCATGCTGTGACTTCACACACCTCCATTCTGTGAATTCACACACCTCCATTCGGAGTTCACTCCTCCATTCTGTGACTTCACAAACCTCCATTCTATGATTTCACACACCTCCATTCTATGACTTCACACACCTCCATTTTAGGACATCACACACCTCCATTTTGACTTCTCACACCTCCATTCTGTGACTTCACACACCTCCATTCTATGACTTCACACCTCCATTCTGACTTCCCACAACTCCATTCTATGACTTCATACACCTCCATTATATGACTTCACACACCTCCATTCTGTGACTTCACACACCTCCATTCTATGACTTCACACACCATCATTCTTACTTCACAAACAAACATTCTATGACTTCACACACCTCCATTGTATGACTTCACACACCTCCATTCTTTGACTTCTCACACCTCCATTCTGTGTTCACACACCTCAATTCTGGGACTTCACACACCTCCATTCTGTGACTTCACAAACCTCCATTCTATGATTTCACACACCTCCATTCTATGACTTCACACACCTATATTTTAGGACGTCACACACCTCCATTTTGAATTCTCACACCTCCATTCTGTGACTTCACACACCTCCATTCTATGACTTCACACACTTCCATTGTGACGTCATACACCTCCATTCTATGACTTCATACACCTCCATTCTATGACTTCACACACCTACATTCTGACTTCACACACCTCAATTCTATGACTTCACAGACCTCGAATCTGTGACTTCACTCACCTCCACTCTATGACTTCACACTCCTCCATTTTATGACTTCCCACACCTCCTTTCTAAGACTTCACCCACCTCCATTCTATGACTTCACACCTCCATTCTGACTTCACACAACTCCATTCTATAACTTCATACAGCTCCATTATATGACTTCACACACCTCCATTCTATGACATCACACACCTCCATTATATTTCTTCACACACCCCCATTCTGTGACTTCACACACCATCATTCTTACTTCACAAACATACATTCTATGATTTCACACACCTCCATTGTATGACTTCACACACCTCCATTCTTTGATTTCACACACCTCCATTCTGTGACTTCACACACCTCCATTCTGAGTTCACACAACTCCATTCGGTGACTTCACACACCTCCATTCAGACTTCACACACCTCCACTCTGTGACTTCACACACTTCCATTCTATGACTTCACATACCTCCATTCTATGACTTCACACACCCCCATTCTGTGACTTCACACACCTCCATTCTATGACCTCACACACCCTCATTCTATGATTTCAATCACATCCATTCTATGACTTCACACACCTCTATTCTGACTTCACACACCTCCATTCTATGACTTCACACACCTCCATTCTGACTTCACACACCTCCATTCTATGACTTCGCACACCTCTATTCTGACTTCACACACCTCCATTCTATGACTTCACACAAATCCATTCGATGACTTCACAAACCTACATTCTTTGACTTCACACACCTCCATTTTGACTTCACACACCTCCATTATGTGACTTCACACACTTACTTACATTTGTGACTTCTCACACCACCTTTTTGACTTCGCACACCTCCGTTCTGTGACTTCACACACCTCCATTCTCCGACTTCACACCCCTCCAATTTGACTTCACATACCTCCATTCTATGACTTCACAAACCTCCATTCTGTGACTTCACACACCTCTATTCTGTGACTTCACAAACCTCCATTCTATGACTTCACACACCTCCATTCTATGAGTTCACACACCTCCATTCTATGACTTCACGCACGTCCATTCTGACTTCACACACCTCTGTTCTACGACTTCGCAAACCTACATTCTGATTTCACACACCTCCATTCTATGACTTCACTGACATCCACTCTATGACGTCACACTTCTCCATTCTATGCCTTCCCACACCTAATTTCTATGACTTCACCCACCTCTATTCTATGATTTCACACCTCCCTTCTCACTTCACACACCTCAATTCTGTGACTTCACAAACCTCCATTCTATGATTTCACACACCTTCATTCTATGACTTCACACACCTCCATTTTAGGACGTCACACCCGTCCATTTTGACTTCACACACCTCCATTCTTTGACTTCACACACCTCCATTCTATGACTTCACACACTTCCACTGTGACGTCACACACCTCCATTCTATGAGTTCACACACCTCCATTCTATGACTTCACAGACCTCGAATCTGTGACTTCACTCACCTCCATTCTATGACTTCAAACTCCTACATTCTATGACTTCCCACACCTCCTTTCTATGACTTCACCCACCTCCATGCTGACTTCACACCTCCATTCTGACTTCACACACCTCGATCTGTGACTTCACACACCTCCATTATATGACTTCACACGCCTCCATTCTATGACTTCACACACCTCCATTCTGTGACTTCACACAGCTCCATTATATGACTTCACACACCTGCATTCTATGACTTCACACACTTCCATTCTATGATTTCACATACCTTCATGCTATGACTTCACACCCCTCCATTCTGTGAATTCTCACACCTCCATTCGGAGTTCACACACCTCCATTCTGTGACTTCACAAACCTCCATTCTATGATTTCACACACCTCCATTCTATGACTTCACACACCTATATTTTAGGACGTCACACACCTCCATTTTGAATTCTCACACCTCCATTCTGTGACTTCACACACCTCCATTCTATGACTCCACACACTTCCATTGTGACGTCATACACCTCCATTCTATGACTTCATACACCTCCATTCTATGACTTCACACACCTACATTCTGACTTCACACACCTCAATTCTATGACTTCACAGACCTCGAATCTGTGACTTCACTCACCTCCACTCTATGACTTCACACTCCTCCATTCTATGACTTCCCACACCTCCTTTCTAAGACTTCACCCACCTCCATTCTATGACTTCACACCTCCATTCTGACTTCACACAACTCCATTCTATAACTTCATACACCTCCATTATATGACTTCACACACCTCCATTCTATGACATCACACACCTCCATTATATTTCTTCACACACCCCCATTCTGTGACTTCACACACCATCATTCTTACTTCACAAACATACATTCTATGACTTCACACACCTCCATTGTATGACTTCACACACCTCCATTATATTTCTTCACACACCCCCATTCTGTGACTTCACACACCATCATTCTTACTTCACAAACATACATTCTATGACTTCACACACCTCCATTGTATGACTTCACACACCTCCATTCTTTGATTTCACACACCTCCATTCTGTGACTTCACACACCTCCATTCTGAGTTCACACAACTCCATTCGGTGACTTCACACACCTCCATTCAGACTTCACACACCTCCACTCTGTGACTTCACACACTTCCATTCTATGACTTCACATACCTCCATTCTATGACTTCACACACCCCCATTCTGTGACTTCACACACCTCCATTCTATGACCTCACACACCCTCATTCTATGATTTCAATCACATCCATTCTATGACTTCACACATCCATTTTGACTTCACACACCTCCAATATCTGACTTCAAACACCTCAACTGTGTGACTTCCCACACCTCCATTCTATCACTTCATACCGTCCATTCTGTGACTTCACACACCTCCATTCTATGACTTCACACACTTCCATTCTATGACTTCACACACCTCCATTCTGTGACTTTACACACCTCCATTCTGAGTTCAAACACCTCCATTCTGTGACGTCACACACCTCCATTCTGTGACTTCCCACACCTCTATTCTGTGACTTCACACACCTCCATTCTATGACTTCACACACCTCTATTCTGACTTCACACACCTCCATTCTATGACTTCACACACTTTTATTCTGACTTCACACACCTCCATTCTATGACTTCGCACACCTCTATTCTGACTTCACACACCTCCATTCTATGACTTCACACAACTCCATTCGATGACTTCACAAACCTACATTCTTTGACTTCACACACATCCATTTTGACTTCACACACCTCCATTTTGTGACTTCACACACTTACATTTGTGACTTCTCACACCACCTTTTTGACTTCGCACATCTCCATTCTGTGACTTCACACACCTCCATTCTATGACTTCACACACGTCCATTCTGTGAATTCACCCACCTCCATTCTGTGACTTCACACACCTCCATTCTCCGACTTCACACCCATCCAATTTGACTTCACATACCTGCATTCTATGACTTCACAAACCTCCATTGTGTGACTTCACACACCTCCATTCTGTGACTTCACAAACCTCCATTCTATGACTTCACACACTTCCATTGTGACGTCACACACCTCCATTCTATGAGTTCACACACCTCCATTCTATGACTTCACACACCTCCATTCTGACTTCACACACCTCTGTTCTACGACTTCGCAAACCTACATTCTGATTTCACACACCTCCATTCTATGACTTCACTGACATCCACTCTATGACGTCACACTTCTCCAGTCTATGCCTTCCCACACCTAATTTCTATGACTTCACCCACCTCCATTCTATGATTTCACACCTCCCTTCTGACTTCACACACCTCAATTCTGTGACTTCACAAACCTCCATTCTATGATTTCACACACCTCCATTCTATGACTTCACACACCTCCATTTTAGGACGTCACACCCGTCCATTTTGACTTCACACACCTCCATTCTGTGACTTCACACACCTCCATTCTATGACTTCACACACTTCCATTGTGACGTCACATACCTTCATTCTACGAGTTCACACGCCTCCATTCTATGACTTCACAGACTTCGAATCTGTGACTTCACTCACCTCCATTCTATGACTTCAAACTCCTACATTCTATGACTTCCCACACTTCCTTTCTATGACTTCACCCACCTCCATTCTATGACTTCACAACTCCATTCTCACTTCACACACCTCCAATCTGTGACTTCACACACCTCCATTAGATGACTTCACACACCTCCATTATATGACTTCACTCACCTCCGTTCTATAACTTCACACACCTCCATTCTGTGACTTCACACACCTGCATTCTATGACTTCACACACCTCCATTCTTTGACGTTGCACACCTCCATTTTATGACTTCATACACCTTCATTCTTACTCTACAAACATCCATTCTATAACTTCACACACCTCCATTCTATGACTTCAAACACCTCTATTTTGTGACTTCACACACCTCTATTTTATGACTTCACACTCTTCCATTGTGACCTCACACACCTCCATTCTTTGAGTTCACACACCTCCATTCTGAATTCACACAGCTCCATTCTGTGACTTCTCAAAACTCCATTCTATGATTTCACACACCTCCATACTATGACTTCACACAACTCCATCTATGACTTCACACACCTCCATTCTGAATTCACACACCTCTATTCTATGACTTCGCACACCTCCATTCTGACATCACACTCCTCCATTCTATGACTTCATACCCGTCCATTCTGTGACTTCACACACCTCCATTCTGTGACTTCACACACCTCCATTCTGTGACTTCACACACCACCATTCTCCAACTTCAAACCCTCCAATTTGACTTCACATACCTCCATTCTATGACTTCACAAACCTCCATTCTGTGACTTCACCCACCTCCATTCTGTGACTTCACGAACCTCCATTCTATGATTTCACACACCTCCATTCTATGACTTGACACACCTCCATTTTATGATGTCACACACATCCATTTTGACTTCACACACCTCCATTATGTGACTTCACACACCTCCCTTCTGTGACTTCACACACCTCCATTCTATGACTTCACACACATTCATTGTATGACTTCACACACCTCCATTCTATGACTTCACACACTTCCATTCTATGATTTCAGATACCTTCATGCTGTGACTTCACACACCTCCATTCTGTGAATTCACACACCTCCATTCGGAGTTCACTCCTCCATTCTGTGACTTCACAAACCTCCATTCTATGATTTCACACACCTCCATTCTATGACTTCACACACCTCCATTTTAGGACATCACACACCTCCATTTTGACTTCTCACACCTCCATTCTGTGACTTCACACACCTCCATTCTATGACTTCACACCTCCATTCTGACTTCCCACAACTCCATTCTATGACTTCATACACCTCCATTATATGACTTCACACACCTCCATTCTGTGACTTCACACACCTCCATTCTATGACTTCACACACCATCATTCTTACTTCACAAACAAACATTCTATGACTTCACACACCTCCATTGTATGACTTCACACACCTCCATTCTTTGACTTCTCACACCTCCATTCTGTGTTCACACACCTCAATTCTGGGACTTCACACACCTCCATTCTGTGACTTCACAAACCTCCATTCTATGATTTCACACACCTCCATTCTATGACTTCACACACCTATATTTTAGGACGTCACACACCTCCATTTTGAATTCTCACACCTCCATTCTGTGACTTCACACACCTCCATTCTATGACTTCACACACTTCCATTGTGACGTCATACACCTCCATTCTATGACTTCATACACCTCCATTCTATGACTTCACACACCTACATTCTGACTTCACACACCTCAATTCTATGACTTCACAGACCTCGAATCTGTGACTTCACTCACCTCCACTCTATGACTTCACACTCCTCCATTCTATGACTTCCCACACCTCCTTTCTAAGACTTCACCCACCTCCATTCTATGACTTCACACCTCCATTCTGACTTCACACAACTCCATTCTATAACTTCATACAGCTCCATTATATGACTTCACACACCTCCATTCTATGACATCACACACCTCCATTATATTTCTTCACACACCCCCATTCTGTGACTTCACACACCATCATTCTTACTTCACAAACATACATTCTATGACTTCACACACCTCCATTGTATGACTTCACACACCTCCATTCTTTGATTTCATACACCTCCATTCTGTGACTTCACACACCTCCATTCTGAGTTCACACAACTCCATTCGGTGACTTCACACACCTCCATTCAGACTTCACACACCTCCACTCTGTGACTTCACACACTTCCATTCTATGACTTCACATACCTCCATTCTATGACTTCACACACCCCCATTCTGTGACTTCACACACCTCCATTCTATGACCTCCCACACCCTCATTCTATGATTTCAATCACATCCATTCTATGACTTCACACATCCATTTTGACTTCACACACCTCCAATATCTGACTTCAAACACCTCAATTGTGTGACTTCCCACACCTCCATTCTATCACTTCATACCGTCCATTCTGTGACTTCACACACCTCCATTCTATGACTTCACACACTTCCATTCTATGACTTCACACACCTCCATTCTGTGACTTTACACACCTCCATTCTGAGTTCAAACACCTCCATTCTGTGACGTCACACACCTCCATTCTGTGACTTCCCACACCTCTATTCTGTGACTTCACACACCTCCATTCTATGACTTCACACACCTCTATTCTGACTTCACACACCTCCATTCTATGACTTCACACACTTCCATTCTGACTTCACACACCTCCATTCTATGACTTCGCACACCTCTATTCTGACTTCACACACCTCCATTCTATGACTTCACACAACTCCATTCGATGACTTCACAAACCTACATTCTTTGACTTCACACACATCCATTTTGACTTCACACACCTCCATTTTGTGACTTCACACACTTACATTTGTGACTTCTCACACCACCTTTTTGACTTCGCACATCTCCATTCTGTGACTTCACACACCTCCATTCTATGACTTCACACACGTCCATTCTGTGAATTCACCCACCTCCATTCTGTGACTTCACACACCTCCATTCTCCGACTTCACACCCATCCAATTTGACTTCACATACCTGCATTCTATGACTTCACAAACCTCCATTGTGTGACTTCACACACCTCCATTCTGTGACTTCACAAACCTCCATTCTATGACTTCACACACTTCCATTGTGACGTCACACACCTCCATTCTATGAGTTCACACACCTCCATTCTATGACTTCACACACCTCCATTCTGACTTCACACACCTCTGTTCTACGACTTCGCAAACCTACATTCTGATTTCACACACCTCCATTCTATGACTTCACTGACATCCACTCTATGACGTCACACTTCTCCAGTCTATGCCTTCCCACACCTAATTTCTATGACTTCACCCACCTCCATTCTATGATTTCACACCTCCCTTCTGACTTCACACACCTCAATTCTGTGACTTCACAAACCTCCATTCTATGATTTCACACACCTCCATTCTATGACTTCACACACCTCCATTTTAGGACGTCACACCCGTCCATTTTGACTTCACACACCTCCATTCTGTGACTTCACACACCTCCATTCTATGACTTCACACACTTCCATTGTGACGTCACATACCTTCATTCTACGAGTTCACACGCCTCCATTCTATGACTTCACAGACTTCGAATCTGTGACTTCACTCACCTCCATTCTATGACTTCAAACTCCTACATTCTATGACTTCCCACACTTCCTTTCTATGACTTCACCCACCTCCATTCTATGACTTCACAACTCCATTCTCACTTCACACACCTCCAATCTGTGACTTCACACACCTCCATTAGATGACTTCACACACCTCCATTATATGACTTCACTCACCTCCGTTCTATAACTTCACACACCTCCATTCTGTGACTTCACACACCTGCATTCTATGACTTCACACACCTCCATTCTTTGACGTTGCACACCTCCATTTTATGACTTCATACACCTTCATTCTTACTCTACAAACATCCATTCTATAACTTCACACACCTCCATTCTATGACTTCAAACACCTCTATTTTGTGACTTCACACACCTCTATTTTATGACTTCACACTCTTCCATTGTGACGTCACACAACTCCATTCTTTGAGTTCACACACCTCCATTCTGAATTCACACAGCTCCATTCTGTGACTTCTCAAAACTCCATTCTATGATTTCACACACCTCCATACTATGACTTCACACAACTCCGTCTATGACTTCACACACCTCCATTCTGAATTCACACACCTCTATTCTATGACTTCGCACACCTCCATTCTGACATCACACTCCTCCATTCTATGACTTCATACCCGTCCATTCTGTGACTTCACACACCTCCATTCTGTGACTTCACACACCTCCATTCTGTGACTTCACACACCACCATTCTCCAACTTCAAACCCTCCAATTTGACTTCACATACCTCCATTCTATGACTTCACAAACCTCCATTCTGTGACTTCACCCACCTCCATTCTGTGACTTCACGAACCTCCATTCTATGATTTCACACACCTCCATTCTATGACTTCACACACCTCCATTTTATGATGTCACACACATCCATTTTGACTTCACACACCTCCATTATGTGACTTCACACACCTCCCTTCTGTGACTTCACACACCTCCATTCTATGACTTCACACACATTCATTGTATGACTTCACACACCTCCATTCTATGACTTCACACACTTCCATTCTATGATTTCAGATACCTTCATGCTGTGACTTCACACACCTCCATTCTGTGAATTCACACACCTCCATTCGGAGTTCACTCCTCCATTCTGTGACTTCACAAACCTCCATTCTATGATTTCACACACCTCCATTCTATGACTTCACACACCTCCATTTTAGGACATCACACACCTCCATTTTGACTTCTCACACCTCCATTCTGTGACTTCACACACCTCCATTCTATGACTTCACACCTCCATTCTGACTTCCCACAACTCCATTCTATGACTTCATACACCTCCATTATATGACTTCACACACCTCCATTCTGTGACTTCACACACCTCCATTCTATGACTTCACACACCATCATTCTTACTTCACAAACAAACATTCTATGACTTCACACACCTCCATTGTATGACTTCACACACCTCCATTCTTTGACTTCTCACACCTCCATTCTGTGTTCACACACCTCAATTCTGGGACTTCACACACCTCCATTCTGTGACTTCACAAACCTCCATTCTATGATTTCACACACCTCCATTCTATGACTTCACACACCTATATTTTAGGACGTCACACACCTCCATTTTGAATTCTCACACCTCCATTCTGTGACTTCACACACCTCCATTCTATGACTTCACACACTTCCATTGTGACGTCATACACCTCCATTCTATGACTTCATACACCTCCATTCTATGACTTCACACACCTACATTCTGACTTCACACACCTCAATTCTATGACTTCACAGACCTCGAATCTGTGACTTCACTCACCTCCACTCTATGACTTCACACTCCTCCATTCTATGACTTCCCACACCTCCTTTCTAAGACTTCACCCACCTCCATTCTATGACTTCACACCTCCATTCTGACTTCACACAACTCCATTCTATAACTTCATACAGCTCCATTATATGACTTCACACACCTCCATTCTATGACATCACACACCTCCATTATATTTCTTCACACACCCCCATTCTGTGACTTCACACACCATCATTCTTACTTCACAAACATACATTCTATGACTTCACACACCTCCATTGTATGACTTCACACACCTCCATTCTTTGATTTCACACACCTCCATTCTGTGACTTCACACACCTCCATTCTGAGTTCACACAACTCCATTCGGTGACTTCACACACCTCCATTCAGACTTCACACACATCCACTCTGTGACTTCACACACTTCCATTCTATGACTTCACATACCTCCATTCTATGACTTCACACACCCCCATTCTGTGACTTCACACACCTCCATTCTATGACCTCCCACACCCTCATTCTATGATTTCAATCACATCCATTCTATGACTTCACACATCCATTTTGACTTCACACACCTCCAATATCTGACTTCAAACACCTCAATTGTGTGACTTCCCACACCTCCATTCTATCACTTCATACCGTCCATTCTGTGACTTCACACACCTCCATTCTATGACTTCACACACTTCCATTCTATGACTTCACACACCTCCATTCTGTGACTTTACACACCTCCATTCTGAGTTCAAACACCTCCATTCTGTGACGTCACACACCTCCATTCTGTGACTTCACACACCTCCATTCTATGACTTCACACACCATCATTCTTACTTCACAAACAAACATTCTATGACTTCACACACCTCCATTGTATGACTTCACACACCTCCATTCTTTGACTTCTCACACCTCCATTCTGTGTTCACACACCTCAATTCTGGGACTTCACACACCTCCATTCTGTGACTTCACAAACCTCCATTCTATGATTTCACACACCTCCATTCTATGACTTCACACACCTATATTTTAGGACGTCACACACCTCCATTTTGAATTCTCACACCTCCATTCTGTGACTTCACACACCTCCATTCTATGACTTCACACACTTCCATTGTGACGTCATACACCTCCATTCTATGACTTCATACACCTCCATTCTATGACTTCACACACCTACATTCTGACTTCACACACCTCAATTCTATGACTTCACAGACCTCGAATCTGTGACTTCACTCACCTCCACTCTATGACTTCACACTCCTCCATTCTATGACTTCCCACACCTCCTTTCTAAGACTTCACCCACCTCCATTCTATGACTTCACACCTCCATTCTGACTTCACACAACTCCATTCTATAACTTCATACAGCTCCATTATATGACTTCACACACCTCCATTCTATGACATCACACACCTCCATTATATTTCTTCACACACCCCCATTCTGTGACTTCACACACCATCATTCTTACTTCACAAACATACATTCTATGACTTCACACACCTCCATTGTATGACTTCACACACCTCCATTCTTTGATTTCACACACCTCCATTCTGTGACTTCACACACCTCCATTCTGAGTTCACACAACTCCATTCGGTGACTTCACACACCTCCATTCAGACTTCACACACATCCACTCTGTGACTTCACACACTTCCATTCTATGACTTCACATACCTCCATTCTATGACTTCACACACCCCCATTCTGTGACTTCACACACCTCCATTCTATGACCTCCCACACCCTCATTCTATGATTTCAATCACATCCATTCTATGACTTCACACATCCATTTTGACTTCACACACCTCCAATATCTGACTTCAAACACCTCAATTGTGTGACTTCCCACACCTCCATTCTATCACTTCATACCGTCCATTCTGTGACTTCACACACCTCCATTCTATGACTTCACACACTTCCATTCTATGACTTCACACACCTCCATTCTGTGACTTTACACACCTCCATTCTGAGTTCAAACACCTCCATTCTGTGACGTCACACACCTCCATTCTGTGACTTCCCACACCTCTATTCTGTGACTTCACACACCTCCATTCTATGACTTCACACACCTCTATTCTGACTTCACACACCTCCATTCTATGACTTCACACACTTCCATTCTGACTTCACACACCTCCATTCTATGACTTCGCACACCTCTATTCTGACTTCACACACCTCCATTCTATGACTTCACACAACTCCATTCGATGACTTCACAAACCTACATTCTTTGACTTCACACACATCCATTTTGACTTCACACACCTCCATTTTGTGACTTCACACACTTACATTTGTGACTTCTCACACCACCTTTTTGACTTCGCACATCTCCATTCTGTGACTTCACACACCTCCATTCTATGACTTCACACACGTCCATTCTGTGAATTCACCCACCTCCATTCTGTGACTTCACACACCTCCATTCTCCGACTTCACACCCAACCAATTTGACTTCACATACCTGCATTCTATGACTTCACAAACCTCCATTGTGTGACTTCACACACCTCCATTCTGTGACTTCACAAACCTCCATTCTATGACTTCACACACTTCCATTGTGACGTCACACACCTCCATTCTATGAGTTCACACACCTCCATTCTATGACTTCACACACCTCCACTCTGACTTCACACACCTCTGTTCTACGACTTCGCAAACCTACATTCTGATTTCACACACCTCCATTCTATGACTTCACTGACATCCACTCTATGACGTCACACTTCTCCAGTCTATGCCTTCCCACACCTAATTTCTATGACTTCACCCACCTCCATTCTATGATTTCACACCTCCCTTCTGACTTCACACACCTCAATTCTGTGACTTCACAAACCTCCATTCTATGATTTCACACACCTCCATTCTATGACTTCACACACCTCCATTTTAGGACGTCACACCCGTCCATTTTGACTTCACACACCTCCATTCTGTGACTTCACACACCTCCATTCTATGACTTCACACACTTCCATTGTGACGTCACATACCTTCATTCTACGAGTTCACACGCCTCCATTCTATGACTTCACAGACTTCGAATCTGTGACTTCACTCACCTCCATTCTATGACTTCAAACTCCTACATTCTATGACTTCCCACACTTCCTTTCTATGACTTCACCCACCTCCATTCTATGACTTCACAACTCCATTCTCACTTCACACACCTCCAATCTGTGACTTCACACACCTCCATTAGATGACTTCACACACCTCCATTATATGACTTCACTCACCTCCGTTCTATAACTTCACACACCTCCATTCTGTGACTTCACACACCTGCATTCTATGACTTCACACACCTCCATTCTTTGACGTTGCACACCTCCATTTTATGACTTCATACACCTTCATTCTTACTCTACAAACATCCATTCTATAACTTCACACACCTCCATTCTATGACTTCAAACACCTCTATTTTGTGACTTCACACACCTCTATTTTATGACTTCACACTCTTCCATTGTGACCTCACACACCTCCATTCTTTGAGTTCACACACCTCCATTCTGAATTCACACAGCTCCATTCTGTGACTTCTCAAAACTCCATTCTATGATTTCACACACCTCCATACTATGACTTCACACAACTCCATCTATGACTTCACACACCTCCATTCTGAATTCACACACCTCTATTCTATGACTTCGCACACCTCCATTCTGACATCACACTCCTCCATTCTATGACTTCATACCCGTCCATTCTGTGACTTCACACACCTCCATTCTGTGACTTCACACACCTCCATTCTGTGACTTCACACACCACCATTCTCCAACTTCAAACCCTCCAATTTGACTTCACATACCTCCATTCTATGACTTCACAAACCTCCATTCTGTGACTTCACCCACCTCCATTCTGTGACTTCACGAACCTCCATTCTATGATTTCACACACCTCCATTCTATGACTTGACACACCTCCATTTTATGATGTCACACACATCCATTTTGACTTCACACACCTCCATTTTGTGACTTCACACACCTCCCTTCTGTGACTTCACACACCTCCATTCTATGACTTCACACACATTCATTGTATGACTTCACACACCTCCATTCTATGACTTCACACACTTCCATTCTATGATTTCAGATACCTTCATGCTGTGACTTCACACACCTCCATTCTGTGAATTCACACACCTCCATTCGGAGTTCACTCCTCCATTCTGTGACTTCACAAACCTCCATTCTATGATTTCACACACCTCCATTCTATGACTTCACACACCTCCATTTTAGGACATCACACACCTCCATTTTGACTTCTCACACCTCCATTCTGTGACTTCACACACCTCCATTCTATGACTTCACACCTCCATTCTGACTTCCCACAACTCCATTCTATGACTTCATACACCTCCATTATATGACTTCACACACCTCCATTCTGTGACTTCACACACCTCCATTCTATGACTTCACACACCATCATTCTTACTTCACAAACAAACATTCTATGACTTCACACACCTCCATTGTATGACTTCACACACCTCCATTCTTTGACTTCTCACACCTCCATTCTGTGTTCACACACCTCAATTCTGGGACTTCACACACTTCCATTCTGACTTCACACACCTCCATTCAGTGACTTCACACACCTCCATTCTGACTTCACACAGCTCCATTCTATGACTTCACACACCTCCATTCTTTGACGTTAAACACCTCCATTCTATGACTTCACACACCTTCATTCTTTCTTTACAAACATCCATTCTATAACTTCATACACCTCCATTCTATGACTTCAAACATTTCCATTCTGTGACTTCACACAAATCCATTCTATGACTTCAGACACCTCCATTCTGTGACTTCACACACCTCCATTCTATGACTTCACACACTTCCATTGTGACGTCACACACCTCCATTCTATGAGTTCACACACCTCCATTCTGACTTCACACACCTCCATTCTGAATTCACACAGCTCCATTCTGTGTCTTCACAAAACTCCATTCTATGATTTCACACACCTCCATACTATGACTTCACACAACTCCATCTATGACTTCACACACCTCCATTCTGACATCACACACCTCCATTCTATGACTTCACAGACCTCAAATCTGTGCTTTCACTCACCTGCACTCTATGACTTCACGCTCCTCCATTCTATGATTTCCTACACATTCTTTCTATGACTTCACCCGCCTCCAATCTATGACTACACACCTCCATTCTGACCTCACACACCTCCATTCTGTGACTTCACACACCTCCATTCTATGACTTCACACACCTTCATTTTTACTTCAGAAACATCCATTCTATGACTTCACACACCTCCATTCTATGACTTCACAAACCTCCGTTCTGTGACTTCACACACCTCCATTCAGACTTCACACACCTCCATTCTGTGACTTCACACACTGCCATTGTATGATTTCACACACCTCCATTCTATGACTTCACACACCCCCATTCTGTGACTTCACACACCTCCATTCTATGACCTCACACACCCTCATTCTATGATTTCACACACATCCATTCTATGACTTCACACATACATTTTGACTTCACACACCTCCAATATATGACTTCAAACACCTCAATTGTGTGACTTCACACACCTCCATTCTATCACTTCATACCATCCATTTTGTGACTTCACACACCTCCATTCTATGACTTCACACACTTCCATTCTATGACTTCACACTCCTCCATTCTGTGACTTTACACACCTCCATTCTGAGTTCACACACCTCCATTCTGTGACGTACACACCTCCATTCTGTGACTTCCCACACCTCTATTCTGTGACTTCACACACCTCCATTCTATGACTTCACACACCTGTATGCTGACTTCACACACCTCCATTCTATGACTTCACACAACTCCATTCTGGCTTCACACACCTCCATTCTATGACTTCGCACACCTCTATTCTGACTTCATACACCTCCATTCTATGACTTCACACAATTCCATTCGATGACTTCACAAACCTACATTCTTTGACTTCACACACCTCCATTTTGACTTCACACACCTCCATTATGTGACTTCACACACTTACTTACATTTGTGACTTCTCACACCACCTTTTTGACTTCGCACATCTCCATTCTGTGACTTCACACACCTCCATTTTATGACTTCACACACCTCCATTCTGTGAATTCACCAACCTCCATTCTGTGACTTCACACACCTCCATTCCCCGATTTCACGCACCTCCAATTTGACTTCACACACCTCCATTCTATGACTTCACAAACCTCCATTCTATGAGTTCACACACCTCCATTCTATGACTTCACACACCTCCATTCTGACTTCACACACCTCTGTTCTATGACTTTGCAAACCTACATTCTGATTTCACACACCTCCATTCTATGACTTCACTGACATCCACTCTTTGACTTCACACTTCTCCATTCTATGACTTCCCACACCTAATTTCTATGACTTCACCCACCTCCATTCTATGACTTTACACCTCCATTCTGACTTCACACATCTCCATTCTGTGACTTCACCCACCTCCATTCTATGACCTCACACCTCCATTCTGACTTCACACACCTCCATTCTGTGACTTCACACACCTCAATTCTGTGACTTCACACAGCTCCACTCTATGACTTCACACTCCTCCATTCTATGACTACCCACCCCTCCATTCTGACTTCACACAACCCCATTCTATGACTTCATACACCTCCATTATATGACTTCACACACCTCCATTCTATGACTTCACACCTCCATTCTATTTCTTCACATACCTCCATTCTGTGACTTCACACACCTCCATTCTATGACTTCACACACCATCATTCTTACTTCACAAACATACATTCTATGACTTCACACACCTCCATTCTATGTCTTCACACACTTCCATTCTATGATTTCACATACCTTCATGCTATGACTTCACACACCTCCATTCTGTGAATTCTCACACCTCCATTCCGAGTTCACACACCTCCATTCTGTGACTTCACATACCTCCATTCTTTGACTTCACACACCTAAATTCTTAGTTGACACACCTCCATTCAGTGACTGCACACACCTCCATTCTGTGACTTCACACAACTCCATTCTACGACTTCACACACCTCCATTCTGTGACTTCACACATCTCCATTCTATGACTTCACACACTTACATTGTGACGTCACACACCTCCATTCCATGAGTTCACACACCTCCATTCTGACTTCACACACCTCCATTCTATGACTTCCCACACCTCAATTCTGAATTCACACAGCTCCATTCTGTGTCTTCACAAAACTCCATTCTATGATTTCACACACCTCCATACTATGACTTCACACAACTCCATCTATGACTTCACACACCTCCATTCTGACATCACACTCCTCCATTCTATGACTTCTCAGACCTCAAATCTGTGATTTCACTCACCTGCACTCTATGATTTCACACTTCTCCTTTTTATGACTTCCCACACCTAATTTCTATGACTTCACCCACCTCCATTCTATGACTTCACACCTCCATTCTGACTTCACACACCTCCATTCTGTGACTTCACAAACATCCAGTCTATGATTTCACACACCTCCATTCTATGACTTCACACACCTCAATTCTGTGACTTCACACACCTCCATTCTTTGACTTCACACACCTAATTTCTATGACTTCACCCACCTCCATTCTATGACTTCACACCTCCATTCTGACTTCACACACCTCCATTCTGTGACTTCACAAACATCCATTCTATGATTTCACACACCTCCATTCGATGACTTCACACTCCTCCATTTTAGGACGTCACACCCCTCCATTTTGACTTCACACACCTCCATTCTGTGACGTCACACACCTCCAATCTATGAGTTCACACACCTCCGTACTATGACTTCACAGACCTCGAATCTGTGACTTCACTCTCCTCCACTCTATGACTTCACACTCCTCCATTCTATGACTTCCCACACCTCCTTTCTATGACTTCACCCACCTCCATTCTATGACTTCACACCTCCATTCTGACTTCACACACCTCCATTCTGTGACTTCACACACCTCCATTTTATGACTTCACACACCTCCATTCTATGACTTCACACACCTCCATTCTATGACTTCACACACCTCCATTCTGTGACTTCACACAGCTCCATTCTATGACTTCACACACCTCCATTTTTTGACGTCACACACCTCTATTTTATGACTTCACACACCTCCATTCTATGACTTCACACACCTCCATTCTATGACTTCACACACCTCCATTCTATGACTTCACACAACTCCATTCTGACTTCACACACCTCCATTCTGTGACTTCACACACCTCCATTCTTTGACTTCACACACCTAAATTCTGAGTTGACACACCTCCATTCAGTGACTTCACACACCTCCATTCTTACTTCACACAGCTCCATTTTATGACTTCACACACCTCCATTCTTTGACGTGAAACACCTGCATTCTATGATTTCACACACCTTCATTCTTTCTTTACAAACATCCAATCTATAACTTCATACACCTCCATTCTATGACTTCAAACACCTCCATTCTGTGACTTCACACACCTCCATTCTGTGACTTTACACACCTCCATTCTATGACTTCACACATCCATTGTGACGTCACACACCTCCATTCTATGAGTTCACACACCTCCATTCTGACTTCACACACCTCCATTCTATGACTTCAAACACCTCCATTCTGTGACTTCACACAACTCCATTCTATGACTTCACACAACCTCATTCTTTGATTTCATACACATCCATTCTATGACTTCACAGATCCATTTTGACTTCACACACCTCCAATATATGACTTCAAACACCTCAATTGTGTGACTTCACACACCTCCATTCTATCACTTCATACCATCCATTCTGTGACTTCACACACCTCCATTCTATGACTTCACACACTTCCCTCTATGACTTCACACACCTCCATTCTGTGACTTTACACACCTCCATTCTGAGTTCACACACCTCCATTCTGTGACGTCACACACCTCCATTCTGTGACTTCCCACACCTCTATTCTGTGACTTCACACACCTCCATTCTATGACTTCACACACCTCTATTCTGACTTCACAAACCTACATTCTTTGACTTCACACACCTAAATTTTGACTTCACACACCTCCATTATGTGACTTCACACAATTACTTACATTTGTGACATCTCACACCACCTTTTTGACTTCGCACATCTCCATTCTGTGACTTCACACACCTCCATTCTATGACTTCACACACCTCCATTCTGTGACTTCACCCACCTCCATTTTGTGACTTCACACACCTCCATTCCCCGACTTCACACACCTCCAATTTGACTTCACATACCTCCATTATATGACTTCACAAACCTCCATTCTGTGACTTCACACAACTCCATTCTGTGACTTCACACACCTCCATTCTATGACTTCACACACCTCTATTCTGACTTCACAAACCTACATTCTTTGACTTCACACACCTAAATTTTGACTTCACACACCTCCATTATGTGACTTCACACAATTACTTACATTTGTGACATCTCACACCACCTTTTTGACTTCGCACATCTCCATTCTGTGACTTCACACACCTCCATTCTATGACTTCACACACCTCCATTCTGTGACTTCACCCACCTCCATTTTGTGACTTCACACACCTCCATTCCCCGACTTCACACACCTCCAATTTGACTTCACATACCTCCATTCTATGACTTCACAAACCTCCATTCTGTGACTTCACACACCTCCATTCTGTGACTTCACAAACCTCCATTCTATGACTTCACACACTTCCATTGTGACGTCACACACCTCCATTCTATGAGTTCACACACCTCCATTCTGTGACTTCACAAACCTCCATTCTATGACTTCACACCTCCATTCTGACTTCACACACCTCCATTCTGTGATTCACCCACCTCCATTCTATGACCTCACGCCTCCATTCTGACTTCACACACCTCCATTCTGTGACTTCACACACCTCCATTCTGTGACTTCACACAGCTCCATTCTATGACTTCACACACCTCCATTCTTTGACGTCACACACCTCCATTTTATGACTTCATACACCTTCATTCTTACTCTACAAACATCCATTCTATAACTTCACACACCTCCATTCTATGACTTCAAACACCTCCATTCTGTGACTTCACACACCTCCATTCTATGCATTCATACGCCTCAATTCTGTGACTTCACACACTTCCATTCTATGACTTCACACACTTCCATCGTGACATCACACACTTCCATTCTTTGAGTTCACACACCTCCATTCTATGACTTCACAGACCTCGAATCTGTGAGTTCACTCACCTCCACTCTATGACTTCAAACTCCTACATTCTATGACTTCCCACACCTCCTTTCTATGACTTCACCCACCTCCATTCTATGACTTCACACCTCCATTCTGACTTCACACACCTCCATTCTGTGACTTCACACACCTCCATTATATGACTTCACACACCTCCATTCTATGACTTCACACACCTCCATTCTATGACTTCACAGACGTCCATTCTGTGACTTCACACAGCTCCATTCTATGACTTCACACACCTCCATTCTTTGACGTCACACACCTCCATTTTATGACTTCATACACCTTCATTCTTACTCTAAAAACATCCATTCTATAACTTCACACACCTCCATTCTATGACTTCAAACACCTCCATTCTGTGACTTCACACACCTCTATTTTATGACTTCACACACTTCCATTGTGACATCACACACCTCCATTCTTTGAGTTCACACACCTCCATTCTGACTTCACACACCTCCATTCTATGACTTCACACACCTCCATTCTGAATTCACACAGCTCCATTCTGTGACTTCACAAAACTCCATTCTATGATTTCACACACCTCCATAATATGACTTCACACAACTCCATCTATGACTTCACACACCTCTATTCTGACTTCACACACCTCTATTCTATGACTTCGCACACCTCCATTCTGACATCACACACCTCCATTCTATGACTTCATACCCGTCCATTCTGTGACTTCACAAACCTCCATTCTATGACTCCACACACCTCCATTCTGTGACTTCACACACCTCCATTCTATGACTTCACCCACCTCCATTCTGTAACTTCACGAACCTCCATTCTATGATTTCACACACCTCCATTCTATGACTTCACACACCTCCATTTTATGATGTCACACACCTCCATTTTGACTTCACACACCTCCATTATGTGACTTCACACACCTCCCTTCTGTGACTTCACACACCTCCATTCTATGACTTCACACACCTTCATTGTATGACTTCACACACCTCCATTCTGTGAATTCACAGACCTCCATTCGGAGTTCACACACCTCCATTCTGTGACTTCACAAACCTCCATTCTATGATTTCACACACCTCCATTCTATGACTTCACACACCTTCATTTTAGGACGTCACACACCTCCATTTTGACTTCTCACACCTCCATTCTATGACTTCACACACCTCCATTCTGACTTCACACACCTCCATTCTATGACTTCACAGACCTCGAATCTGTGACTTCACTCACCTCCACTCTATGACTTCACACTCCTCCTTTCTATGAGTTCCCACACCTCCTTTCTAAGACTTCACCCACCTCCATTCTATGCCTTCACACCTCCATTCTGTCTTTACACAACTCCATTCTATGACTTCACACACCTCCATTATATGACTTCACACACCTCGATTCTATGACTTCCCACACCTAATTTCTATGACTTCACCCACCTCCATTCTATGACTTCAAGCCTCTATTCTGGCTTCACACACCTCCATTCTGTGACTTCACCCAACTCCATTCTAAGACCTCACACCTCCATTCTGACTTCACACACCTCCATTCTGTGACTTCACCCAACTCCATTCTAAGACCTCACACCTACATTTTGACTTCTCACACCTCCATTCTATGACTTCACACACTTCCATTGTGACGTCACACACCTCCATTCTATGAGTTCACACACCTCCATTCTATGACTTCACACAACTCCATCTATGACTTCACACACCTCCATTCTCCGACTTCAAATCCTCCAATTTGACTTCACATACCTCCATTCTATGACTTCACAAACCTCCATTCTGTGACTTCACCCACCTCCATTTGTGACTTCACGAACCTCCATTCTATGATTTCACACACCTCCATTCTATGACTTCACACACCTCCATTTTATGAAGTCACATACCTCCATTTTGACTTCACACACCTCCATTATGTGACTTCACACACCTCCCTTCTGTGACTTCACACACCTCCATTCTATGACTTCACACACCTTCATTGTATGACTCCACACACCTCCATTCTATGACTTCACACACTTGCATTCTATGATTTCACATACCTTCATGCTATGACTTCACACACCTCCATTCTGTGAATTCACACACCTCCATTCGGAGTTCACACACCTCCATTCTGTGACTTCACAAACCTCCATTCTATGATTTCACACACCTCCATTCTATGACTTCACACACCTTCATTTTAGGACGTCACACACCTCCATTTTGATTTCTCACACCTCCATTCTGTGACCACCCACACCTCCATTCTATGACTTCACACACTTCCATTGTGACGTCACACAACTCCATTCTATGAATTCACACACCTCCATTCTATGACTTCACACACCTCCATTCTGACTTCACACACCTCCATTCTATGACATCACAGACCTCGAATCTGTGACTTCACTCACCTGCACTCTATGACTTCACACTCCTCCATTCTATGACTTCCCACACCTCCTTTCTAAGACTTCACCCACCTCCATTATATGACTTCACACCTCCATTCTGACTTCACACAACTCCATTCTATGACTTCACACACCTCCATTATATGACTTCACACACCTCCATTCTATGACTTCACTGACATCCACTCTATGACTTCACATTTCTCCATTCTATGACTTCCCACACCTAATTTCTATGACTTCACCCACCTCCATTCTATTACTTCACACCTCCATTCTGACTTCACACACCTCCATTCTGTGACTTCACCCACCTCCATTCTATGACCTCACACCTCAATTCTGACTTCACACTCCTCCATTCTGTGACTTCACATACATCCTTTTTATGATTTCACACACCTCCATTCTATGACTTCACACACCTCCATTCTATGACTTCACACACCTCCATTCTGTGACTTCACACACCTCCATTCTATGACTTCACACACCTCTATTCTTTGACGTCACACACCTCCATTTTATGACTTCATACACCTTCATTCTTACTCTACAAACATCCATTCTATAACTTCACACACCTCCATTCTATGACTTAAAACACCTCCATTCTGTGACTTCACACACCTCCATTCTATGACTTCATACGCCTCCATTCTGTGACTTGACACACCTCCATTCTATGACTTGACACACTTCCATTGTGACATCACACACCTCCATTCTTTGAGTTCACACACCTCCATTCTATGACTTCACAGACCTCGAATCTGTGACTTCATTCACCTCCACTCTATGACTTCAAACTCCTACATTCTATGAGTTCCCACACCTCCTTTCTATGACTTCACCCACCTCCATTCTATGACTTCACCTCCATTCTGACTTCACACACCTCCATTCTGTGACTTCACACACCTCCATTATATGACTTCACATACCTCCATTCTATGACTTCACACACCTCCATTCTATGACTTCATACACCTTCATTCTTACTCTACAAACATCCATTCTATAACTTCACACACCTCCATTCTATGACTTCAAACACCTCCATTCTGTGACTTCACACACCTCTATTTTATGACTTCACACACTTCCATTGTGACGTCACACACCTCCATTCTTTGAGTTCACACACCTCCAATCTGACTTCACACACCTCCATTCTATGACTTCACACACCTCCATTCTGAATTCACACAGCTCCATTCTGTGACTTCACAAAACTCCATTCTATGATTTCACACACCTCCATACTATGACTTCACACAACTCCATCTATGACTTCACACACCTCCATTCTGACTTCACACATCTCTATTCTATGACTTCGCACAACTCCATTCTGACATCACACACCACCATTCTATGACTTCATACCCGTCCATTCTGTGACTTCACACACCTCCATTCTATGACTTCAAACACCTCCATTCTGTGACTTCACCCACCTCCATTCTGTGACTTCACACACCTCCATTCTCCGACTTCAAACCCTCCAATTTGACTTCACATACCTCCATTCTATGACTTCACAAACCTCCATTCTGTGACTTCACCCACCTCCATTCTGTGACTTCAAGAACCTCCATTCCATGATTTCACACACCTCCATTGTATGACTTCACACACCTCCATTTTATGAAGTCACACACCTCCATTTTGACTTCACTCACCTCCATTATGTGACTTCACACACCTCCCTTCTGTGACTTCACACACCTCCATTCTATGACTTCACACACCTTCATTGTATGACTTCACACACCTCCATTCTATGACTTCACACACTTCCATTCTATGATTTCACATACCTTCATGCTATGACTTCACACACCTCCATTCTGTGAATTCACACACCTCCACTCGGAGTTCACACACCTCCATTCTGTGACTTCACAAACCTCCATTCTATGATTTCACACACCTCCATTCTATGACTTTTCACACCTTCATTTTAGGACGTCACACACCTCCATTTTGACTTCTCACACCTCCATTCTGTGACTTCACACACCTCCATTCTATGACTTCACACACTTCCATTGTGACGTCACACAACTCCATTCTATGACTTCACAGACCTCGAATCTGTGACTTCACTCAACTCCACTCTATGACTTCACACTCCTCCATTCTATGACTTCCCACACCTCCTTTCTAAGACTTCACCCACCTCCATTCTATGACTTCACACCTCCATTCTGACTTCACACAACTCCATTCTATGACTTCACACACCTCCATTATATGACTTCACACACCTCCATTCTATGACTTGACACACCTCCAATCTATTTCTGCACACACCTCCATTCTGTGACTTTACACACCTCCATTCTATGACTTCACACACCTTCATTCTGACTTCACACACCTCTGTTCTATGACTTCGCAAACCTCCATTCTATTTCACACACCTCCATTCTATGACTTCACTGACATCCACTCTATGACTTCACACTTCTCCATTCTATGACTTCCCACACCTAATTTCTATGACTTCACCCACCTCCATTCTATGACTTCACACCTCCATTCTGACTTCACACACCTCCATTCTGTGACTTCACCCACCTCCATTCTATGACCTCACACCTCCATTCTGACTTCACACACCTCCATTCTGTGACTTCACATACCTCCATTTTATGATTTCACACACCTCCATTCTATGACTTCACACACCTCCATTCTATGACTTCACACACCTCCATTCTGTGAATTCAAACACCTCCATTCTGTGACTTCACACACCTCCATTCTATGACTTCATACGCCTCCATTCTGTGAGTTCACACACCTCCATTCTATGACTTCACACACTTCCATTGTGACATCACACACCTCCATTCTTTGCGTTCACACACCTCCATTCTATGACTTCACAGACCTCGAATCTGTGACTTCACTCACCTCCACTGTATGACTTCAAACTCCTACATTCTATGACTTCCCTCACCTCCTTTCTATGACTTCAGCCACCTCCATTCTATGACTTCTCACCTCCATTCTGACTTCACACACCTCCATTCTGTGACTTCACACACCTACATTATATGACTTCACACACCTCCATTCTATGACTTCACACACCTCCATTCTATGACTTCACACACCTCCATTCTGTGATTTCACACAGCTCCATTCTATGACATCACACACCTCCATTCTTTGAGGTCACACACCTCCATTTTATGACTTCATACACCTTCATTCTTACTCTACAAACATCCATTCTATAACTTCACACACCTCTATTCTATGACTTCAAACACCTCCATTCTGTGACTTCACACACCTCTATTTTATGACTTCACACTCTCCCATTGTGACGTCACACACCTCCATTCTTTGAGTTCACACACCTCCATTCTGACTTCACACGCCTCCATTCTATGACTTCACACACCTCCATTCTGAATTCACACAGCTCCATTCTGTGACTTCACAAAACTCCATTCTATGATTTCACACAGCTCCATACTATGACTTCACACCTCCATCTATGACTTCACACAACTCCATTCTGACTTCACACACCTCTATTCTATGACTTCGCACACCTCCATTGTGATATCACACACCTCCATTCTATGACTTCACACACCTCCATTCTGTGAGTTCACCCACCTCCAATCTGTGACTTCACAAACCTCCATTCTCCGACTTCAAAACCTTCAATTTGACTTCACATTCCTCCATTCTATGACTTCACAAACCTCCATTCTGTGACTTCACCCACCTCCACTCTGTGACTTCACGAACCTCCATTTTATGATTTCACACACCTCTATTCTATGACTTCACACACCTCCATTTTATGACGTCACACACCTCCATTTCGACTTCACACATCTCCATTTTCTGACTTCACACACCTCCCTTCTGTGACTTCACACACCTCCATTCTATGACTTCACACACATTCATTGTATGACTTCACACACCTCCATTCTATGACTTCACACACTTCCATTCTATGATTTCACATACCTTCATGCTGTGACTTCACACACCTCCATTCTGTGAATTCACACACCTCCATTCTGAGTTCACACCTCCATTCTGTGACTTCACAAACCTCCATTCTATGATTTCACACACCTCCATTCTATGACTTCACACACCTCCATTTTAGGACATCACACACCTCCATTTTGACTTCTCACACCTCCATTCTCTGACTTCACACACCTCCATTCTATGACTTCACACACTTCCATTGTGACGTCATACACCTCCATTCTATGACTTCATACACCTCCATTCCATGACTTCACACACCTACATTCTGACTTCACACACCTCCATTCTATGACTTCACAGACCTCGAATCTGTGACTTCACTCACCTCCACTCTGTGACTTCACACTCCTCCATTCTATGACTTCCCACACCTCCTTTCTAAGACTTCACCCACCTTCATTCTATGACTTCACACCTCCATTCTGACTTCACACAACTCCATTCTATGACTTCATACACCTCCATTATATGACTTCACAGACCTTCAATCTATGACTTCACACACCTCCATTCTATTTCTACACACACCTCCATTCTGTGACTTCACACACCTCCATTCTATGACTTCACACACCATCATTCTTACTTCACAAACATACATTCTATGACTTCACACACCTCCGTTGTATGACTTCACACACCTCCATTCTTTGACTTCTCACACCTCCATTCTGTGTTCACACACCTCAATTCTGGGACTTCACACACCTCCATTCTGACTTCACACACCTCCATTCTGTGACTTCACACACCTCCATTCTTTGACTTTACACACCTAAATTCTGAGTTGACACACCTCCATTCAGTGACTTCACACACCTCCATTCTGACTTCACACAGCTCCATTCTATGACTTCACACACCTCCATTCTTTGACGTCAAACACCTCCATTCTATGACTTCACACACCTTCATTCTTTCTTTACAAACATCCATTCTATAACTTCATACACCTCCATTCTATGACTTTACACAACTCCATTCTGTGACTTCACACAACTACATTCTATGACTTCACACACCTTCATTCTGTGACTTCACACATCTCCATTCTATGACTTCACACACTTCCATTGTGACGTCACACACCTCCATTCTATGAGTTCACACACCTCCATTCTGACTTCACACACCTCCATTCTGTGACTTCACACACCTCCATTCTGAATTCACACAGCTCCATTCTGTGTCTTCACAAAACTCCATTCTATGATTTCACACACCTCCATACTATGACTTCACACAACTCCATCTATGACTTCACACACCTCCATTCTTACATCACACACCTCCATTCTATGATTTCACAGACCTCAAATCTGTGATTTCACTCACCTGCACTCTATGACTTCACGCTCCTCCATTCTATGATTTCCCACACATTCTTTCTATGACTTCACCCGCCTCCAATCTATGACTACACACCTCCATTTTGACTTCACACACCTCCATTCTGTGACTTCACACACCTCCATTCTATGACTTCACACACCTTCATTTTTACTTCAGAAACATCCATTCTATGACTTCACACACCTCCATTCTATGACTTCACAAACCTCCATTCTGTGACTTCACACACCTCCATTCTGAGTTCACACAACTCCATTCGGTGACATCACACACCTCCATTCAGACTTCACACACCTCCATTCTGTGACTTCACACACTGCCATTCTATGATTTCACACACCTCCATTCTATGACTTCACACACTTCCATTCTATGACTTCACAAACCTCATTCTGTGACTTCACACACCTCCTTTCTATGACCTCACACACCCTCATTCTATGATTTCACACACCTCCATTCTATGACTTCACACACCTCCATTTTATGAAGTCACACACCTCCATTTTGACTTCACACACCTCCATTATGTGACTTCACACACCTCCCTTCTGTGACTTCACACACCTCCATTCTATGACTTCACACACCTGTATTCTGACTTCACACACCTCCATTCTATGACTTCACACAACTCCATTCTGACTTCACACACCTCCATTCTATGACTTCGCACACCTCTATTCAGACTTCACACACCTCCATTCTATGACTTCACACAATTCCATTCGATGACTTCACAAACCTACATTCTTTGACTTCACACACCTCCATTCTGTGAATTCACCCACCTCCATTCTGTGACTTCACACACCTTCATTCCCCGACTTCACACACCTCCAATTTGACTTCACAGACCTCCATTCTATGACTTCACAAACCTCCATTCTGTGACTTCACACACCTCCATTCTGTGACTTCACAAACCTCCATTCTATGACTTCACACACCTCCATTCCCCGACTTCACACACTTCCATTGTGACGTCACACACCTCCATTCTATGAGTTCACACACCTCCATTCTATGACTTCACACACCTCTGTTCTATGACTTCGCAAACCTACATTCTGATTTCACACACCTCCATTCTATGACTTCACTGAGATCCACTCTATGACTTCACACACCATCATTCTTACTTCACAAACATACATTCTATGACTTCACACACCTCCATTCTATGACTTCACACATTTGCATTCTATGATTTCACATACCTTCATGCTCTGACTTCACACACCTCCATTCTGTGAATTCTCACACCTCCATTCCGAGTTCACACACCTCCATTCTGTGACTTCACACACCTCCATTCTTTGACTTCACACACCTAAATTCTGAGTTGACACACCTCCATTCAGTGACTTCACACACCTCCATTCTGACTTCACACAGCTCCATTCTATGACTTCACACACCTCCATTCTTTGACGTCAAACACCTCCATTCTATGACTTCACACACCTTCATTCTTTCTTTACAAACATCCATTCTATAACTTCACACACCTCCATTCTATGATTTTACACACCTCCATTCTGTGACTTCACACAACTCCATTCTATGACTTCACACACCTCCATTCTGTGACTTCACACATCTCCATTCTATGACTTCACACACATCCATTGTGACGTCACACACCTCCATTCTATGAGTTCACACACCTCCATTCTGACTTCATACACCTCCATTCTATGACATCAAACCCCTCCATTCTGTGACATCACACACCTCCATTCCGTGTCTTCACAAAACTCCAATCTATGATTTCACACACCTCCATACTATGACTTCACACAACTCCATCTATGACTTCACACACCTCCATTCTGACATCACACACCTCCATTCTATGACTTCACAGACATCAAATCTGTGCTTTCACTCACCTGCACTCTATGACTTCACGCTCCTCCATTCTATGATTTCCCACACCTCCTTTCTATGACTTCACCCGCCTCCAATCTATGACTACACACCTCCATTCTGACTTCACACACCTCCATTCTGTGACTTCACACACCTCCATTCTATGACTTCACGCACCTTCATTTTTACTTCAGAAACATCCATTCTATGACTTCACACACCTCCATTTAGTGACTTCACACGCCTCCATTCTGACTTCACACAGCTCCATTCTATGACTTCACACACCTCCATTCTTTGACGTCAAACACCTCCATTCTATGACTTCACACACCTTCATTCTTTCTTTACAAACATCCATTCTATAACTTCATATACCTCCATTCTATGACTTTACACACCTCCATTCTGTGACTTCACACAACTCCATTCTATGACTTCACACACCTCCATTCTGTGACTTCACACATCTCCATTCTATGACTTCACACACTTCCATTGTGACGTCACACACCTCCATTCTATGAGTTCACACACCTCCATTCTGACTTCACACACCTCCATTCCATGACTTCACACACCTCAATTCTGAATTCACACAGCTACATTCTGTGTCTTCACAAAACTCCATTCTATGATTTCACACACCTCCATACTATGACTTCACACAACTCCATATATGACTTCACACACCTCCATTCTGACATCACACACCTCCATTCTATGACTTCACAGACCTCAAATCTGTGATTTCACTCACCTGCACTCTATGACTTCACGCTCCTCCATTCTATGATTTCCCACATCTCCTTTATATGACTTCACCCGCCTCCAATCTATGACTACACACCTCCATTCTGACTTCACACACCTCCATTCTGTGACTACACACACCTCCATTCTATGACTTCACACACCTTCATTTTTACTTCAGAAACTTCCATTCTATGACTTCACACACCTCCATTCTATGACTTCACACACCTCCATTCTGTGAATTCACCCACCTCCATTCTGTGACTTCACACACCTCCATTCTCCGACTTCACACCCCTCCAATTTGACTTCACACACCTCCATTCTGTGACTTCACAAACCTCCATTCTATGACTTCACACACTTCCATTGTGACGTCATACACCTCCATTCTATGAGTTCACACACCTCCATTCTATGACTTCACACACATCCATTCTGATTTCACACACCTCCATTCTATGACTTCACTGACATCCACTCTATGACTTCACACTTCTCCATTTTATGACTTCCCACACCTAATTTCTATGACTTCACCCAACTCCATTCTATGACTTCACACCTCCATTCTGACTTCACATACCTCCAATCTGTGACTTCACACACCTCCATACTGAGTTCACACACTTCTATTCTGTGATTTCACACACCTTCCATTCTGTGACTTCACACACCTCCATTCTGTGACTTCACAAAACTCCATTCTATGACCTCACAAACCCTCATTCTATGATTTCACACACCTCCATTCTATGACTTCACACATCCATTTTGACTTCACACACCTCCAATATATGACTTCAAACACCTCAATTCTGTGACTTCACACACCTCCATTCTATGACTTCAAACCGTCCATTCTGTGGCTTCACACACCTCTATTCTATGACTTCACACACTTCCATTCTATGACTTCACACACCTCCATTCTGTGAATTTACACACCTCCATTCTGAGTTCACACACCTCAATTCTGGGACTTCACAGCCCTCCAATCTGTGATTTCCCACACCTCCATTCTGTGACTTCACACACCTCCATTGTATGACTTCACACACCTCCTTTCTATGAATTCACCCAACTCCATTCTATGACTTCACACCTCCATTCTGACTTCGCACACCTCCATTCTGTGACTTCACACACCTCCATTTTATGACTTCACACACCTCCATTCTATGACTTCACACACCTCCCTTCTATGCCTTCACACACCTCCATTCTGTGACTTCACACACCTCCATTCTATGCCTTCACACACCTTCATTCTTACTTCACAAACATACATTCTATGACCTCACACACCTCCATTCTGACTTCACACACCTCCATTTTATGACTTCACACACCTCCATTCTATGTCTTCACACACCTCCATTCTTTGACTTCACACACCTAAATTCTGAGTTGACACATCTCCATTCTGTGACTTCACACACATCCATTCTGACTTCACACACCTCCATTCTGTGACTTCACACGCCTCCATTATATGACTTCACACACCTCCATTCTATGACTTCACACACCTCCATTCTGTGACTTCACACACCCCCATTCTATGCCTTCACACACCTTCATTCTTACTTCACAAACATACATTCTATGACTTCACACTCCTCCATTCTATGACTTCAAACACCTCCATTCTTTGACTTCACACACCTCCATTCTGTGTTCACACACCTCAATTCTGTGACCTCACACACCTCCATTCTGACTTCACACACCTCCATTCTATGACTTCACACACCTCCATTCAATGTCTTCACACACCTCCATTCTTTGACTTCACACACCTAAATTCTGAGTTGACACATCTCCATTCTGTGACTTCACACACCTCCACTCTGACTTCACACACCTCCATTCTGTGACTTCACACACTTCCATTCTGAGTTCACACACCTCCATTCTGTGACTTCTCACACCTCGATTCTGTGACTTCACACAGCTCCAATCTGTGACTTCACACACTTCCATTCTATGACTTCACACACCACCATTCTGTTACTTTAGACACCTCCATTCTGAGTTCACACACCTCAATTCTGGGACTTCACAGACCTCCAATCTGTGACTTCCCACACCTCCATTCTGTGACTACACACACCTCCATTCTATGACTTCACACACGTCCATTCTGTGACTTCACACTCCTCCATTCTATGACTTCACACACCTCCATTGTGACTGCACACACTACGATTCTGTGAGTTCACACACCTCCATTCTGACTTCAAACACCTCCATTCTATGACTACACACACATCCATTCTATGACTTCACACACCTCCTTTCTATGACTTCACCCAACTCCATTCTATGATTTCACACCTCCATTCTGACTTAACACACCTCCATTCTGTGACTTCACACACCTCCATACTGAGTTCACACACCTCTATTCTGTGATTTCACACACCTTCCATTCTGTGATTTCACACACTTCCATTCTGTGACTTCACACACTTCCATTCTATGACTTCACAAACCTTCATTCTATGATTTCACACACCTCCATTCTGTGACTCGACAAACCTCCATTCTATGACCTCACACACCCTCATTCTATGATTTCACACACCTCCATTCTATGACTTCACACATCCATTTTGACTTCACACACCTCCAATATATGACTTCAAACACCTCAAATCTGTGACTTCACACACCTCCATTCTATGACTTCAAACCATCCATTCTGTGACTTCACACACCTCCATTCTATGACTTCACACACTTCCATTCTATGACTTCACACACCTCCATTCTGTGACTTTACACACCTCCATTCTGAGTTCACACACCTCAATTCTGGGACTTCACAGACCTCCTATCTGTGACTTCCCACACCTCCATTCTGTGACTTCACACACCTCCATTCTATGACTTCACACACCTCCATTCTATGACTTCACACACCTCCATTCTATGAATTCACACACCTCCATTGTGACTACACACACTACCATTCTATGAGTTCACACACCTCCATTCTGACTTCACACACCTCCATTCTATGACTTCACACACATCCATTCTATGAATTCACACACCTCCTTTCTATAACTTCACCCAACTCCATTCTATGACTTCACACCTCCATTCTGACTTCACACACCTCCATTCTGTGACTTCACACACCTCCATTATATGACTTCACACACCTCCATTCTATGACTTCACACACCTCCATTCTATGCCTTCACACACCTCCATTCTGTGACTTCACACACCTCCATTCTATGCCTTCACACACCTTCATTCTTTCTTCACAAACATACATTCTATGACTTCACACTCCTCCATTCTATGACTTCAAACACCTCCATTCCTTGACTTCACACACCTCCATTCTGTGTTCACACACCTCACTTCTGTGACCTCACACACCTCCATTCTGACTTCACACACCTCCATTCTATGTCTTCACACACCTCCATTCTTTGACTTCACACACCTAAATTCTGAGTTGACACATCTCCATTCTGTGACTTCACACACCTCCATTCTGACTTCACACATCTCCATTCTATGACTTCACACACCTTCATTTTTACTTTACAAACATCCATTCTATAACTTCACACACCTCCATTCTATGACTTCACACACCTCCATTCAGTGACTTCACACACCTCCATTCTATGACTTCACACACCTCCATTCTGTGACTTTACACAGCTCCATTCTATCACTTCACACACTTCCATTGTGACGTCACAAACCTCCATTCTATGAGTTCACACACCTCCATTCTGACTTCACACTCCTCCATTCTATGACTTCACACACCTCCATTCTGAATTCACACAGCTCCATTCTGTGACTTCACAAAACTCTATTCTATGATTTCACACACCTCCATACTATGACTTCACACAACTCCATCTATGACTTCACACACCTCCATTCTGACTTCACACACCTCTATTCTATGACTTCGCACACCTCCATTCTGACATCACACACCTCCATTCTATGACTTCACGGACCTCGAATCTGTGATTTCACTCACATGCACTCTATGACTTCACACTCCTCCATTCTATGACTTCCCACACCTCCTTTCTATGACTTCACCCACCTGCAATCGATGACTACACACCTCCATTTTGACTTCACACACCTCCATTCTGTGACTTCACACACCCCCATTCTATGAGTTCACATACCTCCATTCTATGACTTCACACACCTTCATTCTTACTTCAGAAACATCCATTCTATGACTTCACACACCTCCATTCTATGACTTCACAAACCTCCATTCTGTGACTTCACACACCTCCATTCTGAGTTCACACAACTCAATTCGGTGCCTTCACAAAAGTCCATTCTGACTTCACACACCTCCATTGTATGTATTCACACACCTCCATTGTGTGACTTCACACACCTCCATTGTGGCGTCACACACCTCCATTCTATGAGTTCACACACCTCCATTCTGATTTCACAAATCTCTATTCTATGACTTCGCACACCTCCATTCTGACATCACACACCTCCAATCTATGTCTTCACAGACCTCGAATCTGTGACTTCACTCACCTCCACTCTATGACGTCACACTCCTCCATTCTATGACTTCAGACACCTCCTTTCTATGACTTCACCCACCTTCATTCTATGACTTCACACACCTCCATTCTATGACTTCACACACCTCCATTCTGTGACTTCACACACCTCCATTCTATGACCTCACAAACCCTCATTCTATGATTTCACACACCTCCATTCTATGACTTCACACATCCATTTTGATTTCACACACCTCCAATATATGACTTCAAACACCTCAATTCTTTGACTTCACACACCTCCATTCTATGACTTCATACCGTCCATTCTGTGACTTCACACACCTCCATTCTATCACTTCAAACCGTCCATTCTGTGGCTTCACACACCTCTATTCTATGACTTCACACACTTCCATTCTATGACTTCACACACCTCCATTCTGCGAATTTACACACCTCCATTCTGAGTTCACACACCTCAATTCTGGGACTTCACAGCTCTCCAATCTGTGACTTCCCACACCTCCATTCTGTGACTTCACACACCTCCATTGTATGACTTCACACACCTCCATTCTATGACTTCACACACGTCCATTCTGTGACTTCACACACCTCCATTCTATGACTTCACACACCTCCATTGTGACTACACACACTACCATTCTATGAGTTCACACACCTCCATTCTGACTTCACACACCTCCATTCTATGACTACACACACACATCCATTCTATGACTTCACACACCTCCTTTCTATGACTTCACCCAACTCCATTCTATGACTTCACACCTTCATTCTGACTTCACACACCTCCATTCTGTGACTTCACACACCTCCATTATGTGACTTCACACACCTCCATTCTATGACTTCACACACCTCCATTCTATGCCTTCACACACCTCCATTCTGTGACTTCACACACCTCCATTCTATGCCTTCACACACCTTCATTCTTACTTCACAAACATACATTCTATGACTTCACACTCCTCCATTCTATGACTTTAAACACCTCCATTCTTTGACTTCACACACCTCCATTCTGTGTTCACACACCTCAATTCTGTGACCTCACACACCTCCATTCTGACTTCACACACCTCCATTCTATGACTTCACACACCTCCATTCTATGTCTTCACACACCTCCATTCTTTGACTTCACACACCTAAATTCTGAGTTGACACATCTCCATTCTGTGACTTCACACACCTCCATTCTGACTTCACACACCTCCATTCTGTGACTTCACACACCTCCATTCTGTGACTTCACACACCTCCATTCTATGAGTTCACACACCTCCATTCTGTGACTTCACACACCTCCATTCTATGACCTCACACACCCTCATTCTATGATTTCACACACCTCCATTCTATGACTTCACACATCCATTTTGATTTCACACACCTCCAATATATGACTTCAAACACCTCAATTCTTTGACTTCACACACCTCCATTCTATGACTTCATACCGTCCATTCTGTGACTTCACACACCTCCATTCTATAACTTCACACACTTCCATTCTATGACTTCACACACCTCCATTCTGTGATTTTACACACCTCCATTCTGGGTTCACACACCTCCATTCTGTGACTTCACACTCCTGCAATCTGTGACTTCCCACACCTCCATTCTGTGACTTCCCACACCTCCATTCTATGACTTCACACACCTTCATTCTTACTTCACAAACACCCATTCTATGACTTCACACACCTCCATTCTATGACTTCACACACCTCCATTCTGTGACTTCACACACCTCCATTCTATGACTTCACATATCTCCATTGTGAGTACACACACCTCCATTCTATGGGTTCACACACCTCCATTCTGACTTCACACACCTCCATTCTATGACTTCACACACCTCCATTCTGAATACAAACAGCTCAATTCTGTGACTTCACAAAATTCCATTCTGACTTCACACACCTCCATTGTATGTATTCACACACCTCCATTGTGTGACTTCACACACCTCCATTGTGGCGTCACACACCTCCATTCTATGACTTCACACACCTCCATTCTGACTTCACAAATCTCTGTTCTATGACTTCGCACACCTGCATTCTGACATCACACACCTCCAATCTATGACTTCACAGACCTCGAATCTGTGACTTCACTGACCTCCACTCTATGACTTCACACTCCTCCATTCTATGACTTCCCACACCTCCTTTCTATGACTTCACCCACATTCATTCTATGACTTCACACACCTTCATTCTAACTTCAGAAATATCCATTCTATGACCTCACACACCTCCATCTATGACTTCACCAAACTCCATTCTGTGACTTCACACATCTTCATTCTGAGTTCACACACCTCAATTCTGTGACTTCACCCACCTCAATTCTGGCTTCACACACCTCCATTCTATGACTTCACACACCTCCATTCTGTGACTTCACACACCTCCATTCTATGACTTCACACATCTCCATTGTGACTACACACACCTCCATTCTATGAGTTCACACACCTCCATTCTGACTTCACACACCTCCATTCTATGACTTCACACACCTCCATTCTGAATTCACACAGCTCAATTCTGTGACTTCACAAAATTCCATTCTGACTTCACACACCTCCATTGTATGTATTCACACACCTCCATTCTGTGACTTCACACACCTCCATTGTGGCGTCACACACCTCCACTCTATGAGTTCACACACCTCCATTCTGACTTCACAAATCTCTATTCTATGACTTCGCACACCTGCATTCTGACACCACACACCTCCAATCTATGACTTCACAGACCTCGAATCTGTGACTTCACTCACCTCCACTCTATGACTTCACACTCCTCCATTCTATGACTTCCCGCACCTCCTTTCTATGACTTCACCCACCTTCATTCTATGACTTCACACACCTTCATTCTAACTTCAGAAACATCCATTCTATGACCTCACACACCTCCATCTATGACTTCACCAACCTCCATTCTGTGACTTCACACACCTCCATACTGAGTTCACAAAACTCCATTCGGTGACTTAACACACCTCCATTTTGACTTCACACACGTCCATTCTATGACTTCACACACTTCCATTTTATGACTTCACAAACCTCCATTCTGTGCCTTCACACACCTCCATTCTGAGTTCACACACCTCCATTCTGTGACTTCACACACCTCCATTCTATGACTTCACACACCTACATTCTATGACTTCACACATCCATTTTGACTTCACACACCTCCAATATATGACTTCAAACAGCTCAATTCTCTGACTTCACACACCCCCATTCTATGACTTTAAACTCGTCCATTCAGTGACTTCACACACCTCCATTCTATGACTTCACCCACATCCATTCTATGACTTCACACACCTCCATTCTCCGACTTCACAACCCTCTAATTTGATTTCTCATACCTCCATTCTATGACTTCACAAACCTCCCTTCTTTGACTTCACAATGCTCCATTCTATGACTTCACACATCTACATTCTATGACTTCACACACCTCAATTCTGACTCACACAACTCCATTCTGTGACTTCACAAAACTCCATTCTATGATTTCACATATCTCCATATTATGACTTCACACACCTCCATCTATGACTTCACACACCTCCATTATGAGTTCACACACCTCCATTCTGTGACTTCACACACCTCCATTCTATGACTTCACAACCTTCCATTGTGATGTCACACACCTCCATTCTATGAGTTCACACACCTCAATTCTATGACTTCACACACCTAATTTCTATGACTTCACCCACCTCCATTCTATGACTTCACACCTCCATTCTGACTTCACACACCTCCATTCTGTGACTTCACACACCTCCATTCTATGACTTCACAAACTTCCATTGTGACGTCACAGACCTCCATTCTATGTGTTCACACACCTCCATTCTATGACTTCACTCACCTCCATTCTATGACTTCACACACCTCCTTTCTGAGTTGACACACCTCCATTCTATGACTTCACACACCTCCAATCTGAATTCACACACCTCCATTCTATGACTTCACCCACCTCAATTCTATCACTTCACCCACCTCCATTCTCCGACTTCACACCCCTCTAATTTGATTTCTCATACCTCCATTCTATGACTTCACAAACCTCCCTTCGGTGACTTCACAATACTCCATTCTATGACTTCACACATCTACATTCTGTGACTTCACACACCTCAATTCTGACTCACACAACTCCATTCTGTGACTTCACAAAACTCCATTCTATGCTTTCACATATCTCCATACTATGACTTCACACACCTCCATCTATGATTGCACACACCTCCATTCTGAGTTCACACACCTCCATTCTGTGACTTCACACACCTCCATTCTGACTTCACACACCTCCATTGTATGACTTCACACACCTCCATTCTGTGACTTCACACACCTCCATTCTATGACTTCACAAAATTCCATTGTGACGTCACACAACTCCATTCTATTAGTTCACACACCTCCATTCTATGACTTCACACACCTCCATTCTGACTTCACACACCTCTATTCTATGACTTCGAACACCTACATTCTGACTTCACACACCTCCATTCTATGACTTCACAGACCTCGAATCTGTGACTTCACTCACCTCCACTCTATGACTTCACACTCCTCCATTCTATGACTTCCCACAATTAATTTCTATGACTTCACCCACCTCCATTCTATGACTTCACACCTCCATTCTGACTTTACACACCTCCAATCTATGACTTCACACACCTCCATTCTGACTTCACACACCTCCATTCTGTGACTGCGCACACCTCCATTCTATGATTTCACACACCTCCATTCTGTGACTTCACACACCTCCATTCTATGACTTCACACACCTCCATTCTATGACTTCACACACCTACACTGTGACTTCACACACCTCCATTCTATGAGTTCAAACACCTGCATTGTGACTTCACCCACCTCCATTCTATGACTTCACACACCTCCATTCTGACCTCACACACCTCCATTCTGACTTCACACACCTAAATTCTGTGACTTCACACACCTCCATTCTATGATTTCACACACCTCCATTCTATGACTTCACTCACCTCCATTCTATGACTTCACACACCTCCTTTCTGAGTTGACACACCTCCATTCTATGACTTCACACACCTCCAATCTGAATTCACACACCTCCATTCTATGACTTCACCCACCTCCATTCTATGACTTCACACACCTCCATTCTACGACTTCACACCCCTCTAATTTGCTTTCTTATACCTCCATTCTATGACTTCACACACCTCCATTTTATGACTTCACAGACCTCGAATCTGTGACTTCACTCACCTCCACTCTATGACTTCACACTTCTCCATTCTATGACTTCCCACACCTATGTTCTATGACTTCACCCACCTCCATTCTATGACTTCACACCTCCATTATGACTTAACACACCTCCACTCTTTGACTTCACACACCTCCATTCTGACTTCACACACCTCCATTCTGTGACTTCACACACCTCCATTCTATGATTTCACACACCTCCATTCTGTGACCTCACACACCTCCATTCTATGACTTCACACACCTCCATTCTGTGACGTCACACACCTCCATTCAGAGTTCACACACCTCCATTCTGTGACTTCTCACACCTCGATTCTGTGACTTCACACACCTCCAATCTGTGACTTCAAACACTTCCATTCTATGACTTCACACACCTCCATTCTATGACTTCACACACCTCCATTCTGTGACTTCACACACCTCCATTCTATGACCTCACCACCCTCATTCTATGATTTCACACACCTCCATTCTATGACTTCACACATCCATTTTGATTTCACACACCTCCAATATATGTCTTCAAACACCTCAATTCTGTGACTTCACACACCTCCATTCTATGACTTCATACCGTCTATTCTGTGACTTCACACACCTCCATTCTATGACTTCACACACTTCCATTCTATGACTTCACACACCTCCATTTTGTGACTTTACACACCTCCATTCTGGGTTCACAGACCTCCATTCTGTGACTTCACACTCCTGCAATCTCTGACTTCCCACACCTCCATTCTGTGACTTCACACACCTCCATTCTATGACTGCACACACCTTCATTCTTACTTCACAAACACCCATTCTATGACTTCACACACCTCCATTATATGAATTCACACACCTCCATTCTGTGACTTCACACACTTCCATTGTGACGTCACACACCTCCATTCTATGAGTTCACACACCTCCATTCTATGACTTCACACACCTCCACTCTATGACTTCACACACCTACACTGTGACTTCACACACCTCCATTCTATGAGTTCACACACCTGCATTGTGACTTCACACACCTAAATTCTGTGACTTCACACACCTCCATTCTATGATTTCACACACCTCCATTCTATGACTTCACTCACCTCCATTCTATGACTTCACACACCTCCTTTCTGAGTTGACACACCTCCATTCTATGACTTCACAAACCTCCAATCTGAATTCACACACCTCCATTCTATGACTTCACCCACCTCCATTCCATGACTTCACACAAATCCATTCTCCGACTTCACACCCCTCTAATTTGATTTCTCATACCTCCATTCTATGAATTCACAAACATCCCTTCGGTGACTTCACAATACTCCATTCTATGACTTCACACATCTACATTCTATGACTTCACACACCTCAATTCTGACTCACACAATTCCATTCTGTGACGTCACAAAACTCCATTCTAGGATTTCACATATCTCCATAATATGACTTCACATACCTCCATCTATGACTTCACACACCTCCATTCTGAGTTCACACACCTCCATTCTGTGACTTCACACACCTCCATTCTGATTTCACACACCTCCATTGTATGACTTTACACACCTCTATTCTGTGACTTCACACACCTCCATTCTATGACTTCACAAACTTCCATTGTGACGTCACACAGCTCCATTCTATGAGTTCACACACCTCCATTCTATGACTTCACTCACCTCCATTCTGACTTCACACACCTCTATTCTATGACTTCGAACAGCTACATTCTGACTTCACACACCTCCATTCTATGACTTCACAGACCTCGAATCTGTGACTTCACTCACCTCCACTCTGTGACTTCACACTTCTCCATTCTATGACTTCCCACACCTAATTTCTATGACTTCACCCACCTCCATTCTGACTTCACACCTCCATTCTGACTTCACACACCTCCATTCTATGACTTCACACACCTCCATTCTGACTTCACACACCTTCATTCTGTGACTTCACACACCTCCATTCTATGATTTCACACACTTTCATTCTGTGACTTCACACACCTCCATTCTATGACTTCACACACCTCCATTCTGTGACTTCACACACCTCCAGTCTATGACTCACACACCTCCATTCTATGACTTCAAACACCTACATTGTGACTTCACACAACTCCATTTTATGAGTTCACACACCTCCATTCTGACTTCACACACCTCCATTCTGTGACGTCACACACCTCCATTCTATGATTTCACACACTTCCATTCTGTGACTTCACACACCTCCATTCTATGACTTCACACACCTCCATTCTATGACTTCACACACCTCCATTCTGACTTCACACACCTCCATTCTGTGACTTCACACACCTCCATTCTATGATTTCACACACTTCCATTCTGTGACTTCACACACCTCCATTCAATGACTTCACACACCTCCATTCTGTGACTTCACACCTCCAGTCTATGACTTCACACACCTCCATTCTATGACTTCACACACCTACATTGTGACTTCACACACCTCCATTCTATGACTTCACTCACCTCCATTCTATGACTTCACACACCTCCTTTCTGAGATGAAAAACCTCCATTCTATGACTTCACACACCTCCAATCTGAATTCACACACCTCCATTCTATGATTTCACACACCTCCATTCTGTGACTTCACACACCTCCATTCTATGACTTTACACACCTCAATTCTGACTTCACACACCTCCCTTCTGTGACTTCACAAACCTCCATTCTATGACTTCACACACCTCCACTCTGTGATTTCACAAATCTCCAATCTGTGACTTTACAAACCTCCATTCTGCGAATTCACACACCTCCATTCTGTGATTTCACACACCTCCATTCTATGACTTCACACACCTCCATTCTTTGACTTCACACACCTCCATTCTATGACTTCACACACCTCCATTGTAACTTCACACACCTCCATTCTGTGACTTCACACACCTCCCTTCCGTGACTTCACACACCTCCATTCTATGACTTCACACACCTACATTCTATGACATCACACACCTCCATTCTATGACTTCACACACTTCCATTCTATGACTTCACAAACCTCCATTCTATGACTTCACACACCTCCATTCTATGACTTCACACACCTGCATTCTGACTTCACACACCTCCATTCTATGACTTCATACACCTCCATTCTATGACTTCATACACCAACATTCTAAGACGTCATACACCTCCATTCTATGACTTCACAAATCTCCATTCTGACTTCCCACTCCTCCATTCTATGACTTCACACAACTCCATATGACTTCACACATCTCCTTTCTGTAACTTCACACACTTCCAATGTTTGACGTCACAAACCTCCATTCCATGAATTCATACACCTCCATTCCGTGAGTTCACACACCGCCATTCTTTGACTTCACACACCTCCATTTTGACTTCACACACCTACATTCTGTGACTTCACACACCTCCATTTGTGACTTCACACACCTCCATTTTGACTTCACACACCTCCATTCTGTGACTTCACACACCTCCATCTATGATTGCACACACCTCCATTCTGAGTTCACACACCTCCATTCTGTGACTTCACACACCTCCATTCTGACTTCACACACCTCCATTCTATGACTTCACAGACCTCGAATCTGTGACTTCACTCACCTCCACTCTATGACTTCACACTCCTCCATTCTATGACTTCCCACAATTAATTTCTATGACTTCACCCACCTCCATTCTATGACTTCACACCTCCATTCTGACTTCACACTCCTCCATTCTATGACTTCACACACCTCCATTCTGACTTCACACACCTCCATTCTGTGACTGCGCACACCTCCATTCTATATTTTCACACACCTCCATTCTGTGACTTCACACACCTCCATTCTATGACTTCACACACCTCCCTTCTGTGACTTCACACACCTCCATTCTATGACTTCACACACCTCCATTTTATGACTTCACACACCTACACTGTGACTTCACACACCTCCATTCTATGAGTTCAAACACCTGCATTATGACTTCACCCACCTCCATTCTATGACTTCACACACCTCCATTCTGACCTCACACACCTCCATTCTGACTTCACACACCTAAATTCTGTGACTTCACACACCTCCATTCTATGATTTCACACACCTCCATTCTATGACTTCACTCACCTCCATTCTATGACTTCACACACCTCCTTTCTGAGTTGACACACCTCCATTCTATGACTTCACACACCTCCAATCTGAATTCACACACCTCCATTCTATGACTTCACCCACCTCCATTCTATGACTTCACACACCTCCATTCTACGACTTCACAGACCTCGAATCTGTGACTTCACTCACCTCCACTCTATGACTTCACACTTCTCCATTCTATGACTTCCCACACCTAAGTTCTATGACTTCAACCACCTCCATTCTATGACTTCACACCTCCATTATGACTTCACACACCTCCACTCTTTGACTTCACACACCTCCATTCTGACTTCACACACCTCCATTCTGTGACTTCACACACCTCCATTCTATGATTTCACACACCTCCATTCTGTGACCTCACACACCTCCATTCTATGACTTCACACACCTCCATTCTGTGACGTCACACACCTCCATTCTGAGTTTACACACCTCCATTCTGTGACTTCTCACACCTCGATTCTGTGACTTCACACACCTCCAATCTGTGACTTCACACATTTCCATTCTATGACTTCACACACCTCCATTCTATGACTTCACACACCTCCATTCTGTGACTTCACACACCTCCATTCTATGACCTCACACACCCTCATTCTATGATTTCACACACCTCCATTCTATGACTTCACACATCCATTTTGATTTCACACACCTCCAATATATGTCTTCAAACACCTCAATTCTGTGACTTCACGCACCTCCATTCTATGACTTCCTACCGTCCGTTCTGTGACTTCACACACCTCCATTCTATGACTTCACACACTTCCATTCTATGACTTCACACACCTCCATTTTGTGACTTTACACACCTCCATTCTGGGTTCACACACCTCCATTCTGTGACCTCACACTCCTGCAATCTGTGACTTCCCACACCTTCATTCTGTGACTTCACACACCTCCATTCTATGACTGCACACACCTTCATTCTTACTTCACAAACACCCATTCTATGACTTCACACACCTCCATTCTATTACTTCACACACCTCCATTCTGTGACTTCACACACCTCCATTCTATGACTTCACACACTTCCATTCTATGACTTCACACACCTCCATTTTGTGACTTTACACACCTCCATTCTGTGACTTCACACACCTCCATTTTGTGACTTTACACACCTCCATTCTGAATTCACACAGCTCAATTCTGTGACTTCACAAAATTCCATTCTGACTTCACACACCTCCATTATATTAATTCACACACCTCCATTCTTTGACTTCACACACTTCCATTGTGACGTCACACACCTCCATTCTATGAGTTCACACACCTCCATTCTATGACTTCACACACCTCCACTCTATGACTTCACACACCTACACTGTGACTTCACACACCTCCATTCTATGAGTTCACACACCTGCATTGTGACTTCACACACCTAAATTCTGTGACTTCACACACCTCCATTCTATGATTTCACACACCTCCATTCTATGACTTCACTCACCTCCATTCTATGACTTCACACACCTCCTTTCTGAGTTGACACACCTCCATTCTATGACTTCACAAACCTCCAATCTGAATTCACACACCTCCATTCTATGACTTCACCTACCTCCATTCTATGACTTCACACAAATCCATTCTCCGACTTCACACCCCTCTAATTTGATTTCTCATACCTCCATTCTATGACTTCACAAACATCCCTTCGGTGACTTCACAATACTCCATTCTATGACTTCACACATCTACATTCTATGACTTCACACACCTCAATTCTGACTCACACAATTCCATTCTGTGACGTCACAAAACTCCATTCTATGATTTCACATATCTCCATACTATGACTTCACACACCTCCATCTATGACTTCACACACCTCCATTCTGATTTCACACACCTCCATTCTGTGACTTCACACACCTCCATTCTGATTTCACACACCTCCATTGTATGACTTTACACACCTCTATTCTGTGACTTTACACACCTCCATTCTATGACTTCACAAACTTCCATTGTGACGTCACACAGCTCCATTCTATGAGTTCACACACCTCCATTCTATGACTTCATTCACCTCCATTCTGACTTCACACACCTCTATTCTATGACTTCGAACAGCTACATTCTGACTTCACACACCTCCATTCTATGACTTCACAGACCTCGAATCTGTGACTTCACTCACCTCCACTCTGTGACTTCACACTTCTCCATTCTATGACTTCCCAACCTAATTTCTATGACTTCACCCACCTCCATTCTGACTTCACACCTCCATTCTGACTTCACACACCTCCATTCTATGACTACACACACCTCCATTCTGACTTCACACACCTCCATTCTGTGACTTCACACACCTCCATTCTATGATTTCACACACTTTCATTCTGTGACTTCATACACCTCCATTCTATGACTTCACACACCTCCATTCTGTGACTTCACACACCTCCAGTCTATGACTTCACACACCTCCATTCTATGACTTCAAACACCTACATTGTGACTTCACACAACTCCATTTTATGAGTTCACACACCTCCATTCTGACTTCACACACCTCCATTCTGTGACGTCACACACCTCCATTCTATGATTTCACACACTTCCATTCTGTGACTTCACACACCTCCATTCTATGACTTCACACACCTCCATTCTATGACTTCACACACCTCCATTCTATGATTTCACACACTTCCATTTTGTGACTTCACACACCTCCATTCAATGACTTCACACACCTCCATTCTGTGACTTCACACCTCCAGTCTATGACTTCACACACCTCCATTCTATGACTTCACACACCTACATTGTGACTTCACACACCTCCATTCTATGATTTCACACACTTCCATTCTGTGACTTCACACACCTCCATTCAATGACTTCACACACCTCCATTCTGTGACTTCACACCTCCATTCAATGACTTCACACACCTCCATTCTGTGACTTCACACCTCCAGTCTATGACTTCACACACCTCCATTCTATGACTTCACACACCTACATTGTGACTTCACACACCTCCATTCTATGACTTCACTCACCTCCATTCTATGACTTCACACACCTCCTTTCTGATATGACATACCTCCATTCTATGACTTCACACACCTCCAATCTGAATTCACACACCTCCATTCTATGATTTCACACACCTCCATTCTATGACTTTACACACCTCTATTCTGACTTCACACACCTCCCTTCTGTGACTTCACAAACCTCCATTCTATGACTTCACACACCTCCACTCTGTGATTTCACAAATCTCCAATCTGTGACTTTACAAACCTCCATTCTGCGAATTCACACACCTCCATTCTGTGATTTCACACACCTCCATTCTATGACTTCACACACTTCCATTCTTTGACTTCACACACCTCCATTCTATGACTTCACACACCTCCATTGTAACTTCACACACTTCCATTCTGTGACTTCACACACCTCCCTTCCTTGACATCACACACCTCCATTCTATGACTTCACACACCTACATTCTATGACATCACACACCTCCATTCTATGACTTCACACACTTCCATTCTATGACTTCACAAACCTCCATTCTATGACTTCACACACCTCCATTCTATGACTTCACACACCTGCATTCTGACTTCACACACCTCCATTCTATGACTTCATACACCTCCATTCTATGACTTCATACACCAACATTCTAAGACTTCATACACCTCCATTCTATGACTTCACAAATCTCCATTCTGACTTCCCACTCCTCCATTCTATGACTTCACACAACTCCATATGACTTCACACATCTCCTTTCTGTAACTTCACAAACTTCCAATGTTTGACGTCACAAACCTCCATTCCATGAATTCATACACCTCCATTCCATGAGTTCACACACCGCCATTCTTTGACTTCACACAACTCCATTTTGACTTCACACACCTACATTCTGTGACTTCACACACCTCCATTTGTGACTTCACACACCTCCATTTTGACTTCACACACCTCAATTCTGTGACTTCACACACCTCCATTCTATGACTTCACACACTTCCTTTCTATTACTTCACACACTTCCATTCTGTGACTTCACACACCTCCTTTCTGAGTTCACACACCTCCATTGTTTGACTTCACACACCTCCAATATATGACCTCAAACACCTCAATTCTCTGACTTCACACACCTTCATTCTATGACTTCATACCCGTCAATTCTGTGACTTCACAGACCTCCATTCTATGACTTCATACACCTCCATTCTATGACTTTACCCTCCTCCATTCTATGACTTCACACAACTCCATTCTCTGACTTCACACCCCTCCAATTTGACTTCACATACCTCCCTTCTATGACTTCACAAACCTCCCTTCGGTGACTTCACAATCCTCCATTCTATGACTTCACACATCTGCATTCTATGACTTCACACACCTCAATTCTGACTCACACAGCTCCATTCTGTGACTTCACAAAACTCCATTCTATGATTTCACACATCTCCATTCTATGACTTCACACACCTCCATTCTATGACTTCACAAACCTCCATTCTATGACTTCACACACCTCCATTCTATGACTTCACACACCTCCATTCTATGATTTCACACACCTCCATTCTATGACTTCACACACCTCCATTCTGTGACTTCACACACCTCCATTCTATGAGTTCACACACCTCCATTCTGACTTCACACACCTCCATTCTATGACTTCACACAGCTCCATTCTGACTTCACACACCTCCATTCTATGACTTTGCACACCTGTATTCTGACTTCACACACCTCCATTCTGTGACTTCACAAACCTCCTTTCTATGACTTCACCCAACTCCACTCTGTGAATGCACACATCTCCACTCTGTGTCTTTACACACATCCATTCTGCGAATTCATACCCCTCCATTCTGAGATTTCACACACCTCCATTCTATGACTTCACACACCTCCATTCTATGACTTCACAAACCTCCATTGTGACTTCACACACGTCCATTCTGTGACTTCACACACCTCCATTCTATATCATCACAGACCTCCATTATATGACTTCACACACTTCCATTCTATGACTTCACACAGCTCCAGTCTATGACTTCACAAACCTCCATTCTATGACTTCACACACCTGCACTCTGACTTCACATACCTCCATTCTATGACTTCATACACCTCCCTTCTATGACTTCATACACCAACATTCTATGACTTCACACACGTCCATTCTGTGACTTCACAAACCTCCATTCTGACTTCACACTCCTCCATTCTATGACTTCACACACCTCCATTCTATGACTTCACACATCTCCTTTTTGAAACTTCCCACACTTCCAATGTTTGACTTCACAAACCTCCATTCCATGACTTCACACACCTCCTTTCAATGACTTCACACACCTCCATTCTTTGACTTCACACACCTCCATTTTGACTTCACAAACCTACATTCTGTGACTTCACACACCTCCATTTGGGACTTCACACACCACCATTTTGACTTCACACACCTCCATTCTGTGACTTCACACACCTCCATTCTATGACTTCACACACTTCCTTTCTATTACTTCACACACTTCCATTCTGTGACTTCACACACCTCTTTTCTGAGTTCACACACCTCCATTGTTTGACTTCACACACCTCCAATATATGACCTCAAACACCTCAATTCTCTGACTTCACACACCTTCATTCTATGACTTCATACCCGTCAATTCTGTGACTTCACAGACCTCCATTCTATGACTTCATACACCTCCATTCTATGACTTTACCCACCTCCATTCTATGACTTCACACAACTCCATTCTCTGACTTCACACCCCTCCAATTTGACTTCACATACCTCCATTCTATGACTTCACAAACCTCCCTTCGGTGACTTCACAATCCTCCATTCTATGACTTCACACATCTGCATTCTATGACTTCACACACCTCAATTCTGACTCACACAGCTCCATTCTGTGACTTCACAAAACTCCATTCTATGATTTCACACATCTCCATTCTATGACTTCACACATCTCCATTCTATGACTTCACAAACCTCCATTCTATGACTTCACACACCTCCATTCTATGACTTCACACACCTCCATTCTATGATTTCACACACCTCCATTCTATGACTTCACACACCTCCATTCTGTGACTTCACACACCTCCATTCTATGAGTTCACACACCTCCATTCTGACTTCACACACCTCCATTTTATGACTTCACACAGCTCCATTCTGACTTCACACACCTCCATTCTATGACTTTGCACACCTGTATTCTGACTTCACACACCTCCATTCTGTGACTTCACAAACCTCCTTTCTATGACTTCACCCAACTCCACTCTGTGAATGCACACATCTCCACTCTGTGTCTTTACACACATCCATTCTGCGAATTCATACCCCTCCATTCTGAGATTTCACACACCTCCATTCTATGACTTCACACACCTCCATTCTATGACTTCACAAACCTCCATTGTGACTTCACACACGTCCATTCTGTGACTTCATACACCTCCATTCTATATCATCACAGACCTCCATTATATGACTTCACACACTTCCATTCTATGACTTCACACAGCTCCAGTCTATGACTTCACAAACCTCCATTCTATGACTTCACACACCTGCACTCTGACTTCACATACCTCCATTCTATGACTTCATACACCTCCCTTCTATGACTTCATACACCAACATTCTATGACTTCACACACGTCCATTCTGTGACTTCACAAACCTCCATTCTGACTTCACACTCCTCCATTCTATGACTTCACACACCTCCATTCTATGACTTCACACATCTCCTTTTTGAAACTTCCCACACTTCCAATGTTTGACTTCACAAACCTCCAATCCCTGACTTCACACACCTCCATTCTATGACTTCACACACCTCCATTCTTCGACTTCACACACCTCCATTTTGACGTCACAAACCTACATTCTGTGACTTCACACACCTCCATTTGGGACTTCACACACCACCATTTTGACTTCACACACCTCCATTCTGTGACTTCACACACCTCCATTCTATGACTTCACACACCTCCATTCTATGACTTCACACACCTACATTGTGACTTCACACACCTCCATTCTATGAGTTCACACACCTGCATTGTGACTTCACACACCTCCATTCCATGACTTCACACATCTCCATTCTGACCTCACACACCTCCATACTGACTTCACACACCTAAATTCTGTGACTTCACACACCTCCATTCTATGATTTCACACACCTCCATTCTATGACTTCACACAACTCCATTCTATGACTTCACAGACATACTATATGAGTTGACACAACTCCATTCTATGACTTCACACAACTCCAATCTGAATTCACACACCTCCATTCTGTGACTTCACACACCTCCATTCTATGAGTTTACACACTTCCATTTTGACTTCACCACCGCCATTCTATGACTTCACACAGCTCCATTCTGACTTCACACACCTCAATTATATGACTTTCCACACCTCTATTCTGACTTCACACACCTCCATTCTATGACTTCACAAACCTCCCTTCTATGACTTCACACACCTCCACTCTGTGACTTCACACATCTCCACTCTGTGACTTTACACACCTCCATTCTGCGAATTCACACACATCCATTCTGTGATTTCACACACCTCCATTCTATGACTTCACACACCTCCATTCTTTGACTTCACACACCTCCATTCTATGACTTCACACACCTCCATTGTGACTTCACACACCTCCATTCTGTGACTTCACACAACTCACTTCCGTGACTTCACACACCTCCATTGTATGACTTCACACCCCTACATTCTATGACTTCACACACCTCCATACTATGACTTCACACACTTCAATTCTATGACTTCACACACCTCCATTCTATGACTTCACACACCTCCATTCTATGACTTCACACACCTGCATTCGGACTTCACACACCTCCATTCTATAACTTCATACACCTCCATTCTATGACTTCATACACCAACATTCTATGACTTCACACACCTGCATTCTATGACTTCACAAATCTCCATTCTGACTTTACACTCCTCCATTCTATGACTTCACACATCTCCTTTCTGTAATTTCACACACTTCCAATGTTTGACTTCACAAACGTCCATTCCATGACTTCACACACCTCCATTCTTTGAGTTAACACACCTCCATTCTTTGACTTCATACACCTCCATTTTGACTTCACACACCTACATTCTGTGACTTCACACACCTCTATTTGTGACTTCACACACCACCATTTTGACTTCACACATCTCCATTCTGTGATTTCACACACCTCCATTCTGTGACTTCACACACCTCCATTTTGACTTCACATACTTCCATTCTGTGATATCACACACCTCCATTCTGTGACTTCACACACCACCATTGTTTGACATCACACACCTCCATTCTTTGACTTCGCACACCTCCATTTCACGACTTCACACATCTCCATTCTATGAGTTCACACACATCCATTCTATGAGTTCCCACACCACAATTTTGTCTTCACACACCTCCATTCTATGACTTCACACACCTTAATTCTTAATTCAGAAATATCCATTCTAAGACTTCACACACCTCCATTCTATGACTTCGCAAACCTCAATTCTGTGGCTTCACGCACCTCCATTCTGAGTTCACACAAGTCCATTCGGTCACTTCACACATCTCCAATCTGACTTCATACACCTCCATACTATGACTTCACACACCTCCATTCTTTCACTTCATACACCTCCATTCTGTGTTCACACACCTCAATTCTATGACTTCACAAACCTCCATTCTGACTTCACACACTTCCATTCTATAACTTCACACACCTCCCTTCTATGACTTCGCACACCTCCATTCTTTGACTTCACACATCTAAATTCTGAGTTGACACACCTCCGTTCTGTGACTTCACACACCTCCATTTTGACATCACACACCTCCATTCTATGACTTCATAGACATCGAATCTGTGACTTCACTCACCTGCACTCTATGACTTCACACTCCTCCATTCTATGATTTCCCACACCTCCTTTGTACGACTTCACCCACCTCCAATCTATGACTACACACCTCCATTCTGACTTCACAAACCTGAATTCTGTGACTTCACACACCTCCATTCTATGAGTTCACACACCTCCATTCTGTGACTTCACACACCTCCATTCTATGACTTCCCACACCTCCATTCTGTGACTTCACACACCTCGATTCTATGAGTTCACACACCTCCATTCTATGACTTCACACACCTACATTGTGACTTCACACACCTCCATTCTATGACTTCACTCACCTCCATTCTGACCTCACACACCTCCATTCTGACTTCACAAACCTAAATTCTGTGAATTCACACACCTCCATTCTATGATTTCACACAACTCCATTCTATGACTTCACACACCTCCATTCAATGACTTCACACACCTCCTTTCTGAGTTAACACACCTCCATTATATGACTTCACACAACTCCAATATGACTTCACACACCTCCATTCTGTGACTTCACACAACTCCATTCTATGAGTTCACACACCTCCATTCTGACTTCACACACCTCCATTCTATGTCTTCACACAGCTCCATTCTGACTTCACACACCTCCATTCTATGACTTCACACACCTCTATTTTGTGACTTCACACACCTCCATTCTATGACTTCACACACCTCCATTCTATGACTTCACACATATACATTGTGACTGCACACACCTCCATTCTATGACTTCACACACATACATTGTGACTTCACACACCTCCATTCTGTGACTTCACACGACTCCATTCTATGAGTTCACACACCTCCATTCTGACCTCACACACCTCCATTCTGACTTCACACACCTAAATTCTGTGAATTCACACACCTCCATTCTATGACTTCACACAACTCCATTCTATGACTTCACACACCTCCATTCTATGACTTCACTCACCTCCTTTCTGAATTGACACACCTCCATTATATGACTTCACACAACTCCAATTTGACTTCACACACCTCCATTCTGTGACTTCACACACCCCATTCTATGAGTTCACACACCTCCATTCTGACTTCACACACCTACATTCTGTGACTTCACAAACCTCCTTTCTATGACTTCACACACCTCCACTCTGAATGCACACATCTCCACTTTGTGTCTTTACACACCTCCATTCTGCGAATCCATACCCCTCCATTCTGTGATTTCACACACCTCCATTCTATGACTTCACAAACTTCAATTTTGACTTCACACACGTCCATTCTGTGCCTTCACACACCTCCCTTATGTGACTTCACACACCTCCATTCTATGACTTCACACACCTCCATTCTATGACATCACACACCTCCATTCTATGACTTCACACACTTCCATTCTATGACTTCACACACCTCCAGTCTATGACTTCACATACCTCCATTCTATGACTTCACACACCTGCACTCTGACTTCACACACATCCATTCTATGACTTCATACACCTCCCTTCTATGACTTTATACACCAACATCCTATGCCTTTACACACCTCCATTCTGTGACTTCACAAATCTCCATTCTGACTTCACACTCCTCCATTCTATGACTTCACACACCTCCATTCTATGACTTCACACATCTCCTTTTTGTAACTTCCGACACTTCCAATGTTTGACTTCACAAACCTCCATTCCATGATTTCACACACCTCCATTCTATGAGTTCACACATCTCCATTCTTTGACTTCACACACCTCCATTTTGACTTCACACACCACCATTCTGTGACATCACACACCTCCATTCTTTGACTTCACACACCTCTATTTTGACTTCACACACATCCATTCTGTGACTTCACACACCAACATTCTGTGACTTCACACACCACTATTGTTTGACTTCACACACCTCCATTGTGTGTTCACACACCTCAATTCTGTGACTTCACACACCTCCATTCTGACTTCACACACTTCCATTCTATAACTTCACACACCTCCCTTCTATGACTTCGCACACCTCCATTCTTTGACTTCACACATCTAAATTTGAGTTGACACACCTCCGTTCTGTGACTTCACACACCTCCATTTTGACATCACACACCTCCATTCTATGACTTCATAGACATCGAATCTGTGACTTCACTCACCTGCACTCTATGACTTCACACTCCTCCATTCTATGATTTCCCACACCTCCTTTGTACGACTTCACCCACCTCCAATCTATGACTACACACCTCCATTCTGACTTCACAAACCTGAATTCTGTGACTTCACACACCTCCATTCTATGAGTTCACACACCTCCATTCTGTGACTTCACACACCTCCATTCTATGACTTCCCACACCTCCATTCTGTGACTTCACACACCTCCATTCTATGAGTTCACACACCTCCATTCTATGACTTCACACACCTACATTGTGACTTCACACACCTCCATTCTATGACTTCACTCACCTCCATTCTGACCTCACACACCTCCATTCTGACTTCACAAACCTAAATTCTGTGAATTCACACACCTCCATTCTATGATTTCACACAACTCCATTCTATGACTTCACACACCTCCATTCAATGACTTCACACACCTCCTTTCTGAGTTAACACACCTCCATTATATGACTTCACACAACTCCAATATGACTTCACACACCTCCATTCTGTGACTTCACACAACTCCATTCTATGAGTTCACACAACTCCATTCTGACTTCACACACCTCCATTCTATGTCTTCACACAGCTCCATTCTGACTTCACACACCTCCATTCTATGACTTCACACACCTCTATTTTGTGACTTCACACACCTCCATTCTATGACTTCACACACCTCCATTCTATGACTTCACACATATACATTGTGACTGCACACACCTCCATTCTATGACTTCACACACATACATTGTGACTTCACACACCTCCATTCTGTGACTTCACACAACTCCATTCTATGAGTTCACACACCTCCATTCTGACCTCACACACCTCCATTCTGACTTCACACACCTAAATTCTGTGAATTCACACACCTCCATTCTATGACTTCACACAACTCCATTCTATGACTTCACACACCTCCATTCTATGACTTCACTCACCTCCTTTCTGAATTGACACACCTCCATTATATGACTTCACACAACTCCAATTTGACTTCACACACCTCCATTCTGTGACTTCACACACCCCATTCTATGAGTTCACACACCTCCATTCTGACTTCACACACCTACATTCTGTGACTTCACAAACCTCCTTTCTATGACTTCACACACCTCCACTCTGAATGCACACATCTCCACTTTGTGTCTTTACACACCTCCATTCTGCGAATCCATACCCCTCCATTCTGTGATTTCACACACCTCCATTCTATGACTTCACAAACTTCAATTTTGACTTCACACACGTCCATTCTGTGCCTTCACACACCTCCCTTATGTGACTTCACACACCTCCATTCTATGACTTCACACACCTCCATTCTATGACATCACACACCTCCATTCTATGACTTCACACACTTCCATTCTATGACTTCACACACCTCCAGTCTATGACTTCACATACCTCCATTCTATGACTTCACACACCTGCACTCTGACTTCACACACATCCATTCTATGACTTCATACACCTCCCTTCTATGACTTTATACACCAACATCCTATGCCTTTACACACCTCCATTCTGTGACTTCACAAATCTCCATTCTGACTTCACACTCCTCCATTCTATGACTTCACACACCTCCATTCTATGACTTCACACATCTCCTTTTTGTAACTTCCGACACTTCCAATGTTTGACTTCACAAACCTCCATTCCATGATTTCACACACCTCCATTCTATGAGTTCACACATCTCCATTCTTTGACTTCACACACCTCCATTTTGACTTCACACACCACCATTCTGTGACATCACACACCTCCATTCTTTGACTTCACACACCTCTATTTTGACTTCACACACATCCATTCTGTGACTTCACACACCTCCATTCTGTGACTTCACACACCACTATTGTTTGACTTCACACACCTCCATTGTGTGTTCACACACCTCAATTCTGTGACTTCACACACCTCCATTTTGACTTCACACACCTCCATTCTATGACTTCACACACCTCCCTTCTATGACTTCGCACACCTTCATTCTTTGACTTCACACACCTAAATTCTGAGTTGACACACCTCCATTCTGTGACTTCACACACCTCCATTCTGACTTCACACAGCTCCATTCTATGACTTCACAAAACTCCATTCTATGACTTCACACACCGCCATTCTGTGACTTCACACACCTCCATTCTATAATTTCACACACTTCCATTGTGACGTCACACAACTCCATTCTATGAGTTCACACATCTCCATTCTGACTTCACACACCTCCATTCTATGACTTCCTACACCTCCATTCTGAATTCACACAGCTCCATTCTGTGACTTCACAAAACTCCATTCTATGATTTCACACACCTCCATACTATGACTTCACTCAACTCCATCTATGACTTCACACACCTCAATTCTGACTTCACACACCTCTATTCTGTGACTTCGCACACTCCATTTTTACATCACACACCTCCATTCTATGACTTCACAGACCTCGAATCTGTGACTTCACTCAATTGTACTCTATGACTTCACACTCCTCCATTCTATGATTTCCCACACCTCCTTTTTATGACTTAACCCACCTCCAATCTATGACTACACACCTCCATTCTGACTTCACACACCTGCATTCTGTGACTTCACACATCTCCATTCTATGAGTTCACACACCTCCATTCTGTGACTTCACACAACTTCATTCTTACTTCAGAAACATCCATTCTATGACTTCACAAACCTCCACTCAGTGACTTCACACACCTCCATTCTGAGTTCACACAACTCCATTCGGTGACTTCACACACCTCCATTCTGTGCCTTCACACACCTCCATTCTATGACCTCACACACTTCCATTCTATGACTTCACACAGCTCCATTCTGTGACGTCAAACACCTCCATTCTAAGTTCACACACCTCCAATCTGTGACTTCACACACCTCCATTCTATGACTTCACCCACCTCCATTCTATGACTTCACACACCTCCAATTTGACTTTACATACCTCCATTCTATGACTTCACAAACCTCCATTCTCTGATTCACACACCTCCATTCTGTGATTTCACAAACCTCAATTCTATGATTTCACACACCTCCATTTTATGACGTCACAAACCTCCATTTTGACTTCACTCACCTCTATTATGTGACTTCACACTCCTCCCTTCGATGACTTCACACACCTCCATTCTGTGACTTCACACATCTACATTCTATGACTTCAGACACCTCCATTCTATGACTTCACACACTTCCATTCTATGATTTCACATACCTCCATGCTATCATTTCACACACCTCCATTCTGTGACTTCACATACCTCCATTCTGAGTTCACATACCTCCATTCTGTGACTCAACACACCTCCATTCTGACTTCACACACCTCCATTTTGACTTCACACACCTCATTTCTTGACTTCACACACCTCCATGCTGACTTCACACACCTCCATTCTATGACTTCACACAGCTCTATTCTATGACTTCACACACCTCCATTCTGAGTTCACACACTTCCATTCTGTGACTTCACACACCTCCATTCTGACTTTACACATCTCCATTGTATGACTTCACACACCTCCATTCTGTGACTTCACACACCTCCATTCTATGACTTCACACACCTTCATTGTTACTTCAGAAACATCCATTCTATGACTTCGCCCACCTCCATTCTGTGAATTCGCAAACCTCCATTCTGTGACTTCAAACACCTCAATTCTGTGACTTCACACATCTCCATTTTGAATTAACAAACCTCCATTCTATGACTTCACACACCTCCATTCTATGACTTTACACACCTCCATTCTGTGACTTCACACACCTCCATTCTGACTTCACCTAACCCCATTCTATGACTTCACACACCTCCATTCTGTGACTTCACATACTTCCATTTTATGACTTCACACACCTCGATTGTGATTTCACACACCTCCATTCTATGAGTTCACATACCTCCATTCTGACTTCACACACCTTAATTCTATGACTTCACACACCTCCATTCTGACTTCACACCTCCATTCTGTGACTTCACACACCTCCATTCTATGATTTCACACAACTCCATTCTATGACTTCACACACCTCCAATATATGACTTCAAACACCACAATTCTGTGACTTCACACACCTCCATTCTGTGACTTCCACACCTCCATTCTGTGACTTCACACACCTCCATTCCATGACTTCACATACCTCCATTCGATGACTTCACACACCTCCATTTTGACTTCACACACCTCCACTCTGTGACTTCACACACCTCCATTGTATGTATTCACACACCTTCATTCTGACTTCAAACACCTCCATTCTATGACTTCACACACTTCCTTTCTGTGACTTCACACACCTCCATTCTGTGACTTCACACACCTCCATTCTATGACTTCACACACCTCCATTCTGTGACTTAACAGACCTCCATTCTGTGAATTCACACACCTCCATTCTATGACTTCACACACCTCCACTGTGACTACACACACCTCCATTCTGTGACTTCACACACCTCCATTCTATGACTTCACACACCTCCATTCTATGACTTCACACACGTCCATTCTATGATTTTACACACCTCCATTCTGTGACTTCACACACCTCCATTCTATAACTTCACACACCTCCATTTTGTGACTACACATATCTCCATTCTATGACTTCACACACCTCCATTCTATGACATCACACACCTCCATTCTATGACTTCACACATCTCCATTCTGTGACTTCACACACCACCATTCTATGATTTCATACACCTCCATTCTGTGACTTCACACACCGCCATTCTATGACTTCACACACCTCCATTCTATAACTTAACACACCTGTATTGTGACTTCACACACCTCCATTCTATGAGTTCACACACCTGCATTGTGACTTCACACACCTCCATTCTATGACTTCACCCACCAACATTCCGACTTCACACACCTCCATTTTGACTTCACACGCCTCAGTTTTGTGCCTTCACACACCTCCATTCTATGATTTCACACACTTCCATTCTATGACTTCACACACCTAGATTCTATGACTTCACACACCTCATTTCTGAGTTGACACACCTCCATTCTGTGATTTCACACACCTCCAATCTGACTTCACACACCTCCATTCTATGACTTCACACACCTTCATTGTGACTTCACACACCTCCATTCTATGAGTTCACACACCTGCATTGTGACTTCACACACCTCCATTCTATGACTTCACCCACCAACATTCCGACTTCACACACCTCCATTTTGACTTCACACGCCTCATTTCTGTGCCTTCACACACCTCCATTCTATGATTTCACACACTTCCATTCTATGACTTCACACACCTAGATTCTATGACTTCACACACCTCATTTCTGAGTTGACACACCTCCATTCTGTGATTTCACACACCTCCATTCTGACTTCACACACCTCCATACTATGACTTCACACAGCTAAATTATGACATCACACCTCCATTTGTGACTTCACACTCCACAATTTTGACTTCACACACCTTAATTCTGTGACTTCACACACCTCCATTCTGACTTCACACACCTCCATTCTGTGACTTAACACACATCCATTCTGTGACTTCATACACCTCCATTCTATGACTTCACACACCTCCATTCTGGGTTCACACACCTCCAGTCTGTGACTTCACACACCTCCATTCTGTGACTTCACACACCTCCATTCTATGACTTCACACACCTCCATTCTGAGTTCACACACCCCCATTCTGTGACTTCACACACCTTCAATCTGTGACTTGACACACCTCCATTCTATTACTTCACACACCTCCATTTTATGACTTCACAAACCTCCAATATATGACTTCACACACCTCCATTCTGTGACTTCACACACCTGTATTCTATGACTTCACACACCTCCATTCTCTGACTTCACACACCTACATTGTGACTTCACAGACCTCCATTCTATGAGTTCACACAAATGCATTGTGAATTCACACACCTCCATTCTATGACTTCACACACCTCCATTCTGATTTCACACCCCTCCATTCTATGACTTCACACACCTCGATTCTATGAGTTGACACACCTCCTTCCTGGTTAACACACTTCCATTCTATGACTTCACACACCTCCAATCTTACTTTACACACCTCCATTCTATGACTTCACACACCTCCATTCTGTGACTTCAAAAACCTCCATTCTATGACTTCACACACCTCCATTGTGACTTCACACACCATCATTCTATGAGTTCACACACCGCCATTCTGACTTCACTCACCTCCATTCTATGACTTCACACAGCTCCATTCTGACTTCACACAGCTCCATTCTATGACTTCGCACACTTCTAGTCTGACTTCACACACCTCCATTCTGTGACTTCACACACCGCCATTCTATGACTTCACACACCTCCATTCTATAACTTAACACACCTATATTGTGACTTCACACACCTCCATTCTATGAGTTCACACACCTGCATTGTGACTTCACACACCTCCATTCTATGACTTCACCCACCAACATTCCGACTTCACACACCTCCATTTTGACTTCACACGCCTCAGTTCTGTGCCTTCACACAATTCCATTCTATGATTTCACACACTTCCATTCTATGACTTCACACACCTAGATTCTATGACTTCACACACCTCATTTCTGAGTTGACATACCTCCATTCTGTGATTTCACACACCTCCAATCTGACTTCACACACATCCATTCTATGACTTCACACACCTCCATTGTGACTTCACACACCTCCATTCTATGAGTTCACACACCTCCATTCTGACTTCACACACCTCCATTCTATGACTTCACACAGCTATATTCTGAATTCACACCTCCATTTGTGACTTCACACTTCACAATTTTGACTTCACACACCTCCATTCTGTGACTTCACACACCTCCATTCTGTGACTTCACACACATCCATTTTGACTTCACACACTTCCATTCTATGACTTCACACACCTCCATTCTGTGACTTCACACACCTCCATTCCATGACTTCACACACCTCCATTCTATGAGATTACAGACCACCATTCTATGAGTTCACACACCTACATTGTGACTTCACACACCTCCATTCTATGACTTCACACACCTTCATTATTACTTCAGAATCATCCATTCTATGACTTCACACACCTCCATTCTATGACTTCACAAACCTCCGTTCTGTGACCTCACACACCTACATTTTGAGGTTACACACCTCCATTCTGTGACTTCACACACCTCCATTCTGACTTCACACACCTCCATTCTATGACTTCACACACTTCCTTTCTGTGACTTCACACACCTCCATTCTGTGACTTCACACACCTCCATTCTGTGACTTCACACACCTCCATTCTGTGACTTCACACAGCTCCATTCTGTGACTTAACACACATCCATTCTGTGACTTCACACACCTCCATTCTATGACTTCACACACCTCCATTCTGTGACTTCACACACCTCCATTCTGGGTTCACACACCTCCAATCTGTGACTTCACACCCCTCCATTCTGTGACTTCACACACCTCCATTCTATGACTTCACACACCTCCATTCTATGACTTCAACCACCTCCATTCTGTGACTTCACACACCTCCATTCTATGACTTCACACACCTCCATTCTATGACTTCACACACCTCCATTCTATGACTTCACACACCTCCATTCTATAACTTAACACACCTACATTGTGACTTCACACCTCCATTCTATGAGTTCACACACATGCATTGTGACTTCACACACCTCCATTCTATGAGTTTACACACCTCCATTCTATGACTTCACACACGTCCATTCTATGATTTTACACACCTCCATTCTCTGACTTCACACACCTCCATTCTATAACTTCACACACCTCCATTATGTGACTTCACACACCTCCATTCTATGACTTCACACACCTCCATTCTATGACGTCACACACCTCCATTCTATGACTTCACACATCTCCTTTCTGTGACTTCACACACCTCCATTCTATGACTTCACACACCACCATTCTATAACTTAACACACCTATATTGTGACTTCACACACCTCCATTGTATGAGTTCACACACCTGCATTGTGACTTCACACACCTCCATTCTATGACTTCACCCACCAACATTCCGACTTCACTCACCTCCATTTTGACTTTACACGCCTCAGTTCTGTGCATTCACACACCTCCATTCTATGATTTCACACACTTCCATTCTATGACTTCACACACCTAGATTCTATGACTTCACACACCTCATTTCTGAGTTGACACACCTCCATTCTGTGATTTCACACACCTCCAATCTGACTTCACACACCTCCATTCTATGACTTCACACACCTCCATTGTGACTTCACACACCTCCATTCTATGAGTTCACACACCTCCATTCTGACTTCACACACCTCCATTCTATGACTTCACACAGCTAAATTCTGACTTCACACCTCCATTTGTGACTTCACACTCCACAATTTTGACTTCACACACCTCCATTCTGTGACTTCACACACCTCCATTCTGTGACTTCACACACATCCATTTTGACTTCACACACTTCCATTCTTTGACTTCACACACCTCCATTCTTTGACTTCACACACCTCCATTCCATGACTTCACACACCTCCATTCAATGAGATTACACACCACCATTCTATGAGTTCACACACCTACATTGTGACTTCACACACCTCCATTCTATGACTTCACACACCTTCATTATTACGTCAGAATCATCCATTCTATGACTTCACAAACCTCCGTCTCTGACCTCACACACCTTAATTTTGAGGTCACACACCTCCATTCTGTGACTTCACACACCTCCATTCTGTGACTTCACACACCTCCATTCTGGGTTCACACACCTCCAATCTGTGACTTCACACCCCTCCATTCTGTGACTTCACACACCTCCATTCTATGACTTCACACACCTCCATTCTATGACTTCACACACGTCCATTCTATGATTTTACACACCTCCATTCTGTGACTTCACACACCTCCATTCTATGACTTCACACACCTCCATTCTATGACTTCAAACACCTCCATTCTGTGACTTCACACACCTCCATTCTATGATTTCACAAACCTCCATTCTGTGACTTCACACACCTCCATTGTATGACTTCACATACCTCCATTCTATAACTTAACACATCTATATTGTGACTTCACACCTCCATTCTATGAGTTCACACACCTGCATTGTGACTTCACCCACCTCCATTCTATGACTTCACCCACCAACATTCTGACTTCACACACCTCCATTTTGACTTCACACGCCACAGTTGTGTGACTTCACACACCTCCATTCTATGATTTCACACACTTCCATTCTATGACTTCATACACCTAGATTCTATGACTTCACACACCTCATTTCTGAGTTGACACACCTCCATTCTGTGATTTCACACACCTCCAATCTGACATCACACACCTCCATTCTATGACTTCACACACCTCCATTCTGAATTCACACCTCCATTTGTGACTTAACACTCCACAATTTTGACTTAACACACCTCCATTCTGTGACTTCACACACCTCCATTCTATGACTTCACACACCTCCATTCTATGACTTCAAACACCTCCATTCTGTGACTTCACACACCTCCATTCTATGATTTCACAAACCTCCATTCTGTGACTTCACACACCTCCATTTTATGACTCCACACACCTCCATTCTATAACTTAACACATCTATATTGTGACTTCACACCTCCATTCTATGAGTTCACACACCTGCATTGTGACTTCACCCACCTCCATTCTATGACTTCACCCACCAACATTCTGACTTCACACACCTCCATTTTGACTTCACACGCCACAGTTGTATGACTTCACACACCTCCATTCTATGATTTCACACACTTCCATTCTATGACTTCATACACCTAGATTCTATGACTTCACACACCTCATTTCTGAGTTGACACACCTCCATTCTGTGATTTCACACACCTCCAATCTGACATCACACACCTCCATTCTATGACTTCACACCCCTCCATTCTGGGTTCACACACCTCCAGTCTGTGACTTCACACACCTCCATTCTGTGACTTCACACACCTCCATTCTATGACTTCACACCCTCCATTCTGAGTTCACACACCCCCATTCTGTGACTTCACACACCTTCAATCTGTGACTTGACACACCTCCATTCTATTACTTCACACACCTCCATTTTATGACTTCACAAACCTCCAATATATGACTTCACACACCTCCATTCTGTGACTTCACACACCTGTATTCTATGACTTCACACACCTCCATTCTGTGACTTCACACACCTACATTGTGACTTCACAGACCTCCATTCTATGAGTTCACACAAATGCATTGTGAATTCACACACCTCCATTCTATGACTTCACACACCTCCATTCTGATTTCACACCCCTCCATTCTATGACTTCACACACCTCGATTCTATGACTTCACACACCTCCTTCCTGGTTAACACACTTCCATTCTATGACTTCACACACCTCCAATCTTACTTTACACACCTCCATTCTATGACTTCACACACCTCCATTCTGTGACTTCGAAAACCTCCATTCTATGACTTCACACACCTCCATTGTGACTTCACACACCATCATTCTATGAGTTCACACACCGCCATTCTGACTTCACTCACCTCCATTCTATGACTTCACACAGCTCCATTCTGACTTCACACAGCTCCATTCTATGACTTCGCACACTTCTAGTCTGACTTCACACACCTCCATTCTGTGACTTCACACACCGCCATTCTATGACTTCACACACCTCCATTCTATAACTTAACACACCTATATTGTGACTTCACACACCTCCATTCTATGAGTTCACACACCTGCATTGTGACTTCACACACCTCCATTCTATGACTTCACCCACCAACATTCCGACTTCACACACCTCCATTTTGACTTCACACGCCTCAGTTCTGTGCCTTCACACAATTCCATTCTAAGATTTCACACACTTCCATTCTATGACTTCACACACCTAGATTCTATGACTTCACACACCTCATTTCTGAGTTGACATACCTCCATTCTGTGATTTCACACACCTCCAATCTGACTTCACACACATCCATTCTATGACTTCACACACCTCCATTGTGACTTCACACACCTCCATTCTATGAGTTCACACACCTCCATTCTGACTTCACACACCTCCATTCTATGACTTCACACAGCTATATTCTGAATTCATACCTCCATTTGTGACTTCACACTCCACAATTTTGACTTCACACACCTCCATTCTGTGACTTCACACACCTCCATTCTGTGACTTCACACACATCCATTTTGACTTCACACACTTCCATTCTATGACTTCACACACCTCCATTCTGTGACTTCACACACCTCCATTCCATGACTTCACACACCTCCATTCTATGAGATTACAGACCACCATTCTATGAGTTCACACACCTACATTGTGACTTCACACACCTCCATTCTATGACTTCACACACCTACATTATTACTTCAGAATCATCCATTCTATGACTTCACACACCTCCATTCTATGACTTCACAAACCTCCGTTCTGTGACCTCACACACCTACATTTTGAGGTTACACACCTCCATTCTGTGACTTCACACACCTCCATTCTGACTTCACACACCTCCATTCTATGACTTCACACACTTCCTTTCTGTGACTTCACACACCTCCATTCTGTGACTTCACACACCTCCATTCTGTGACTTCACATACCTCCATTCTGTGACTTCACACAGCTCCATTCTGTGACTTAACACACATCCATTCTGTGACTTCACACACCTCCATTCTATGACTTCACACACCTCCATTCTGTGACTTCACACACCTCCATTCTGGGTTCACACACCTCCAATCTGTGACTTCACACCCCTCCATTCTGTGACTTCACACACCTCCATTCTATGACTTCACACACCTCCATTCTATGACTTCAACCACCTCCATTCTGTGACTTCACACACCTCCATTCTATGACTTCACACACCTCCATTCTATGACTTCACACACCTCCACTCTATGACTTCACACACCTCCATTCTATAACTTAACACACCTACATTGTGACTTCACACCTCCATTCTATGAGTTCACACACATGCATTGTGACTTCACACACCTCCATTCTATGAGTTTACACACCTCCATTCTATGACTTCACACACGTCCATTCTATGATTTTACACACCTCCATTCTCTGACTTCACACACCTCCATTCTATAACTTCACACACCTCCATTATGTGACTTCACACACCTCCATTCTATGACTTCACACACCTCCATTCTATGACGTCACACACCTCCATTCTATGACTTCACACATCTCCATTCTGTGACTTCACACACCACGATTCTATGATTTCATACACCTCCTTTCTGTGACTTCACACACCTCCATTCTATGACTTCACACACCACCATTCTATAACTTAACACACCTATATTGTGACTTCACACACCTCCATTGTATGAGTTCACACACCTGCATTGTGACTTCACACACCTCCATTCTATGACTTCACCCACCAACATTCCGACTTCACTCACTTCCATTTTGACTTTACACGCCTCAGTTCTGTGCATTCACACACCTCCATTCTATGATTTCACACACTTCCATTCTATGACTTCACACACCTAGATTCTATGACTTCACACACCTCATTTCTGAGTTGACACACCTCCATTCTGTGATTTCACACACCTCCAATCTGACTTCACACACCTCCATTCTATGACTTCACACACCTCCATTGTGACTTCACACACCTCCATTCTATGAGTTCACACACCTCCATTCTGACTTCACACACCTCCATTCTATGACTTCACACAGCTAAATTCTGACTTCACACCTCCATTTGTGACTTCACACTCCACAATTTTGACTTCACACACCTCCATTCTGTGACTTCACACACCTCCATTCTGTGACTTCACACACATCCATTTTGACTTCACACACTTCCATTCTTTGACTTCACACACCTCCATTCTCTGTGACTTCACACACATCCATTTTGACTTCACACACTTCCATTCTTTGACTTCACACACCTCCATTCTTTGACTTCACACACCTCCATTCCATGACTTCACACACCTCCATTCAATGAGATTACACACCACCATTCTATGAGTTCACACACCTACATTGTGACTTCACACACCTCCATTCTATGACTTCACACACCTTCATTATTACGTCAGAATCATCCATTCTATGACTTCACAAACCTCCGTCTCTGACCTCACACACCTTAATTTTGAGGTCACACACCTCCATTCTGTGACTTCACACACCTCCATTCTGTGACTTCACACACCTCCATTCTGGGTTCACACACCTCCAATCTGTGACTTCACACCCCTCCATTCTGTGACTTCACACACCTCCATTCTATGACTTCACACACCTCCATTCTATGACTTCACACACGTACATTCTATGATTTTACACACCTCCATTCTGTGACTTCACACACCTCCATTCTATGACTTCACACACCTCCATTCTATGACTTCAAACACCTCCATTCTGTGACTTCACACACCTCCATTCTTTGATTTCACAAACCTCCATTCTGTGACTTCACACACCTCCATTGTATGACTTCACACACCTCCATTCTATAACTTAACACATCTATATTGTGACTTCACACCTCCATTCTATGAGTTCACACACCTGCATTGTGACTTCACCCACCTCCATTCTATGACTTCACCCACCAACATTCTGACTTCACACACCTCCATTTTGACTTCACACGCCACAGTTGTGTGACTTCACACACCTCCATTCTATGATTTCACACACTTCCATTCTATGACTTCATACACCTAGATTCTATGACTTCACACACCTCATTTCTGAGTTGACACACCTCCATTCTGTGATTTCACACACCTCCAATCTGACATCACACACCTCCATTCTATGACTTCACACACCTCCATTCTGAATTCACACCTCCATTTGTGACTTAACACTCCACAATTTTGACTTAACACACCTCCATTCTGTGACTTCACACACCTCCATTCTATGACTTCACACACCTCCATTCTATGACTTCAAACACCTCCATTCTGTGACTTCACACACCTCCATTCTATGATTTCACAAACCTCCATTCTGTGACTTCACACACCTCCATTGTATGACTTCACACACCTCCATTCTATAACTTAACACATCTATATTGTGACTTCACACCTCCATTCTATGAGTTCACACACCTGCATTGTGACTTCACCCACCTCCATTCTATGACTTCACCCACCAACATTCTGACTTCACACACCTCCATTTTGACTTCACACGCCACAGTTGTGTGACTTCACACACCTCCATTCTATGATTTCACACACTTCCATTCTATGACTTCATACACCTAGATTCTATGACTTCACACACCTCATTTCTGAGTTGACACACCTCCATTCTGTGATTTCACACACCTCCAATCTGACATCACACACCTCCATTCTATGACTTCACACACCTCCATTCTGAATTCACACCTCCATTTGTGACTTAACACTCCACAATTTTGACTTAACACACCTCCATTCTGTGACTTCACACACCTCCATTCTATGACTACACACACATCCATTCTATGACTTCACACACCTCCTTTCTATAACTTCACTCAACTCCATTCTGTGACTTCACACCTCCATTCTGACTTCACACACCTCCATTCTGTGACTTCACACACCTCCATTATATGACTTCACACACCTCCATTCTATGACTTCACACACCTCCATTCTATGCATTCACACACCTCCATTCTGTGACTTCACACACCTCCATTCTATGCCTTCACACACCTTCATTCTTACTTCACAAACATACATTCTATGACTTCACACTCCTCCATTCTATGACTTCAAACACCTCCATTCTTTGACTTTACACACCTCCATTCTGTGTTCACACACCTCAATTGTGTGACCTCACACACCTCCATTCTGACTTCACACTCCTCCATTCTATGACTTCACACACCTCCATTCTATGTCTTCACACACCTCCATTCTTTGACTTCACACACCTAAATTCCGAGTTGACACATCTCCATTGTGTGACTTCACAAACCTCCATTCTGACTTCACACATCTCCATTCTATGACTTCACACACCTTCATTTTTACTTTACAAACATCCATTCTATAATTTCACACACGTCCATTCCATGACTTCACACACCTCCATTCTGACTTCACACAACTCCATGTATGACTTCACACACCTCCATTCTGACTTCACACACCTCTATTCTATGACTTCGCACACCTCCATTCTGACATCACACACCTCCATTCTATGACTTCACGGACCTCGAATCTTTGATTTCACTCACATGCACTCTATGACTTAACAATCCTCCATTCTATGATTTCCCACACCTCCTTTCTATGACTTCACCCACCTCCAATCGATGACTACACACCTCCATTTTGACTTCACACACCTCCATTCTGTGACTTCACACACCCCCATTCTATGAGTTCACATACCTCCATTCTATGATTTCACACACCTTCATTCTTACTTCAGAAAAATCCATTCTATGACTTCACACACCTCCATTCTATGACTTCACAAACCTCCATTCTGTGACTTCACACACCTCCATTCTGAGTTCACACAACTCCATTCGGTGACTTCACACACCTCCATTCTGACTTCACACACCTCCATTCTATGACTTGACTTCACACACTTCCATTCTATAACTTCACACACCTCCATTCTGTGACTTCACACACCTCCATTCTGAGTTCACACCCCTCCATTCTGTGACTTCTAACACCTCGATTCTGTGACTTCACACAGCTCCAATCTGTGACTTCACACACTTCCATTCTATGACTTCACACACCTCCATTCTATGACTTCACACACCTCAATTCTGTGACTTCACACACCTCCATTCTACGACCTCACACACCCTCATTCTATGATTTCACACACCTCCAGTCTATGACTTCACACATCCGTTTTGATTTCACACACCTCCAATATATGACTTCAAACACCTCAATTTTGTGACTTCACACACCTCCATTCTATGACTTCCTACCGTCCATTCTGTGACTTCACACACCTCCATTCTATGACTTCACACACTTCCATTCTATGACTTCACACACCTCCATTCTGTGACTTTACACACCTCTATTCAGGGTTCACACACCTCCATTCTGTGACTTCACACTCCTGCAATCTGTGACTTCCCACACCTCCATTCTGTGACTTCACACACCTCCATTCTATGACCTCACACACCCTCATTCTATGATTTCACACACCTCCATTCTATGACTTCACACATCCATTTTGATTTCACACACCTCCAATATATGACTTCAAACACCTCAATTCTGTGACTTCACACACCTCCATTCTATGACTTCATTCTGTCCATTCTGTGACTTCACACACCTCCATTCTATGACTTCACATACTTCCATTCTGTGACTTCACACGCCTCCATTTTGTGACTTTACACACCTCCATACTGAGTTCACACACCTCAATTCTGGGACTTCACACACCTCCAATCTGTGCCTTCCCACACCTCCATTCTTTGACTTCACACACCTCCATTCTATGACTTCCCACACCTCCATTCTATGACTTCACACACGTCCATTCTGTGACTTCACACACCAACATTCTATTACTTCACACACCTCCATTGTGACTACACACACTACCATTCTATGAGTTTACACACCTCCATTCTGAATTCACACACCTCCATTCTATGACTACACACACCTCCATTCTATGACTTCACACACCTCCATTCTATGCCTTCACACACCTCCATTCTGTGACTTCACACACCTCCATTCTATGCTTTCACACACCTTCATTCTTACTTCACAAACATACATTCTATGACTTCACACTCCTCCATTCTATGACTTCAAACACCTCCATTGTTTGACTTCACACACCTCCATTCTGTGTTCACACACCTCAATTCTGTGACCTAACACACCTCCATTCTGACTTCACACACCTCCATTCTATGACTTCACACACCTCCATTCTATGTCTTTACACATCTCCATTCCTTGACTTCACACACGTAAATTCTGACTTGACACATCCCCATTCTGTGACTTCACAAACCTCCATTCTGACTTCACACATCTCCATTCTATGACTTCACACACCTTCATTTTTACTTTACAAACATCCATTCTATAACTTCACACACCTCCATTCTATGACTTCACACACCTCCATTCTGTGACTTCACACACCTCCATTCTATGACTTCACACACTTCCATTGTGACGTCACATAACTCCAATCTACGAGTTCACACATCTCCATCTGACTTCACACACCTCCATTCTATGACTTCACACACCTCCATTCTGAATTCACACAGCTCCATTCTGTGCCTACACAAAACTCTATTCTATGATTTCACACACCTCCATACTATGACTTCACACAACTCCATCTATGACTTCACACACCTCCATTCTGACTTCACACACCTCTATTCTATGACTTCGCACACCTCCATTCTGACATCACACACCTCCATTCTATGACTTCACAGACCTCGAATCTGTAATTTCACTCACATGCACTCTATGACTTCACACTCCTCCATTCTATGACTTCAAACACCTCCACTCTTTGACTTCACACACCTCCCTTCTGTGTTCACACACCTCAATTCTGTGACTTCACACACCTCCATTCTGACTTCGCAAACCTCCATTCTATGACTTCCCGCACGTCCTTTCTATGACTTCACCCACCTCCAATCGATGACTACACACCTCCATTCTGACTTCACACACCTCCATTCTTACTTCAGAAACATCCATTCTTTGACTTCACACACCTCCATTCTATGACTTCACAAACCTCCATTCTGTGACTTCACACACCTCCATTCTGAGTTCACACAACTCCATTCGGTGACTTCACACACCTCCATTCTGACTTCACACACCTCCATTCTATGACTTCACACACTTCCATTCTATGACTTCACACACCTCCATTCTGTGACTTCACACACCTCCATTCTGTGACCTCACACACCTCCATTCTATGACTTCACACACCTCCATTCTGTGACGTCACACACCTCCATTCTGAGTTCACACACCTCCATTCTGTGACGTCACACACCTCCATTCTGAGTTCACACACCTCCATTCTGTGACTTCTCACACCTCGATTCTGTGACTTCACACAGCTCCAATCTGTGACTTCACACACTTCCATTCTATGACTTCACACATGCATTTTGATTTCACACACCTCCAATATATGACTTCAAATACCTCAATTCTGTGACTTCACACACCTCCATTCTATGACTTCATACGGTCCATTCTGTGACTTCACACACCTCCATTCTATGACTTCACACACTTCCATTCTATGACTTCACACACCTCCATTCTGAGACTTTACACACCTCCATTCAGGGTTCACACACCTCCATTAGGTGACTTCACACTCCTGCAATCTGTGCCTTCCCACACCTCCATTCTGTGACTTCACACACCTCCATTCTATGACTTCACACACCTTCATTCTTACTTCACAAACACCCATTCTATGACTTCACACACCTCCATTCTATGACTTCACACACCTCCATTCTATGACTTCACACACCTCCATTTTATGACTACACACACATCCATTGTGACTACACACACCTCCATTCTATGAGTTCACACACCTCCATTCTGACTTCACACACCTCCTTTCTATGACTTCACACACCTCCATTCTGAATTCACACAGCTCAATTCTGTGACTTCACAAAATTCCATTCTGACTTCACACACCTCCATTGTATGTATTCACACACCTCCATTCTGTGACTTCACACACCTCCATTGTGACGTCACACACCTCCATTCTATGAGTTCACACACCTCCATTCTGACTTCACAAACCTCTATTCTATGACTTCGCACACCTCCATTCTGACATCACACACCTCCAATCTATGACTTCACAGACCTCGAATCTGTGACTTCACTCACCTCCACTCTATGACTTCACACTCCTCCATTCTATGACTGCCCACACCTCCTTTCTATGACTTCACCCACCTTCATTCTATGACTTCACACACCTTCATTCTTACTTCAGAAACATCCATTCTATGACCTCACACACCTCCATCTATGACTTCACCAACCTCCATTCTGTGACTTCACACACCTCCATACTGAGTTCACAAAACTCCATTCGGTGACTTAACACACCTCCATTCTGACTTCACACACGTCCATTCTATGACTTCACACACTTCCATTCTATGACTTCACAAACCTCCATTCTGGGACTTCACACACCTCCATTCTGAGTTCACACACCTGCATTCTGTGACTTCACACACCTCCATTCTATGACTTCACACACCTACATTCTATGACTTCACACATCCATTTTGACTTCACACACCTCCAATATATGACTTCAAACAGCTCAATTCTCTGACTTCACACACCTCCATTCCATGACTTAAACTCGTCCATTCAGTGATTTCGCACACCTCCATTCTATGACTTCACCCACCTCCATTCTATGACTTCACACACCTCCATTCTCCGACTTCACACCCCTCTAATTTGATTTCTCATACCTCCATTCTATGACTTTACAAAACTCCCTTCGTTGACTTCACAATACTCCATTCTATGACTTCACACATCTACATTCTATGACTTCACACACCTCAATTCTGACTCACACAACTCCATTATGTGACTTCACAAAACTCCATTCTATTATTTCACGTATCTCCATACTATGACTTCACACACCTCCATCTATGACTTCACACACCTCCATTATGAGTTCACACACCTACATTCTGTGACTTCACACACCTCCATTCTGACTTCACACACATCCATTGTATGACTTCACACACCTCCATTCTGTGACTTCACACACCTCCATTCTATGACTTCACAAACTTCCATTGTGACGTCACAGACCTCCATTCTATGTGTTCACACACCTCCATTCTATGACTTCACTCACCTCCATTCTATGACTTCACACACCTCCTTTCTGAGTTGACACACCTCCATTCTATGACTTCACACACCTCCAATCTGAATTCATACACCTCCATTCTATGACTTCACCCACCTCAATGCTATGACTTCACACACCTCCATTCTCCGACTTCACACACCTCTAATTTGATTTCTCATACCTCCATTCTATGACTTCACAAACCTCCCTTCGGTGACTTCACAATACTCCATTCTATGACTTCACACATCTACATTCTATGACTTCACACACCTCAATTCTGACTCACACAACTCCATTCTGTGACTTCACAAAACTCCATTCTATGATTTCACATATCTCCATACTATGACTTCACACACCTTCATCTATGATTGCACACACCTCCATTCTTAGTTCACACACCTCCATTGTGTGACTTCACACACCTCAATTCTGACTTCACACACCTCCATTGTATGACTTCACACACCTCCATTCTGTGACTTCACACACCTCCATTCTATGACTTCACAAACTTCCATTGTGACGTCACACACCTCCATTCTATGAGTTCACACACCTCCATTCTATGACTTCACACACCTCCACTCTGACTTCACACACCTCTATTCTATGACTTCGAACACCTATATTCTGACTTCACACACCTCCATTCTATGACTTCACAGACCTCGAATCTGTGACTTCACTCACCTCCACTCTATGACTTCACATTTCTCCATTCTATGACTTCCCACACCTAATTTCTATGACTTCATCCACCTCCATTCTATGACTTCACACCTCCATTCTGACTTCACACACCTCCATTCTATGACTTCACACACCTTCATTGTGACTTCACACACCTCCATTCTCTGAGTTCACACACCTGCATTCTGACATCACGCACCTCCATTCTATGACTTCACGGACCTCGAATCTGTGATTTCACTCACATGCACTCTATGACTTCACACTCCTCCATTCTATGACTTCCCACACCTCCTTTCTATGACTTCACCCACCTCCAATCGATGACTACACACCTCCATTTTGACTTCACACACCTCCATTCTGTGACTTCACACACCCCCATTCTATGAGTTCACATACCTCCATTCTATGATTTCACACACCTTCATTCTTACTTCAGAAAAATCCATTCTATGACTTCACACACCTCCATTCTATGACTTCACACACCTCCATTGTGACTTCACACACCATCATTCTATGAGTTCACACACCGCCATTCTGACTTCACTCACCTCCATTCTATGACTTCACACAGCTCCATTCTGATTTCACACAGCTCCATTCTATGACTTCGCACACTTCTAGTCTGACTTCACACACCTCCATTCTGTGACTTCACACACCTCCATTCTATGACTTCACACACCTCCATTCTATAACTTAACACACCTATATTGTGACTTCACACACCTGCATTCTATGAGTTCACACACCTGCATTGTGACTTCACACACCTCCATTCTATGACTTCACCCACCAACATTCCGACTTCACACACCTCCATTTTGACTTCACACGCCTCAGTTCTGTGCCTTCACACAACTCCATTCTATGATTTCACACACTTCCATTCTATGACTTCACACACCTAGATTCTATGACTTCACACACCTCATTTCTGAGTTGACACACATCCATTCTGTGATTTCACACACCTCCAATCTGACTTCACACACCTCCATTCTATGACTTCACACACCTCCATTGTGACTTCACACACCTCCATTCTATGAGTTCACACACCTCCATTCTGACTTCACACACCTCCATTCTATGACTTCACACAGCTATATTCTGAATTCACACCTCCATTTGTGACTTCACACTCCACAATTTTGACTTCACACACCTCCATTCTGTGACTTCACACACATCCATTTTGACTTCACACACTTCCATTCTATGACTTCACACACCTCCATTCTGTGACTTCACACACCTCCATTCTGTGACTTCACACACCTCCATTCTGTGACTTCACACACCTCCATTCTGTGACTTCACACACATCCATTTTGACTTCACACACTTCCATTCTATGACTTCACACACCTCCATTCTGTGACTTCACACACCTCCATTCCATGACTTCACACACCTCCATTCTATGAGATTACACACCACCATTCTATGAGTTCACACACCTACATTGTGACTTCACACACCTCCATTCTATGACTTCACACACCTTCATTATTACTTCAGAATCATCCATTCTATGACTTCACACACCTGCATTCTATGACTTCACAAACCTCCGTTCTGTGACCTCACACACCTACATTTTGAGGTTACACACCTCCATTCTGTCTTCACACACCTCCATTCTATGACTTCACACACTTCCTTTCTGTGACTTCACACACCTCCATTCTATGACTTCACAACCTACATTCTGTGACTTCACACACCTCCATTCTGGGTTCACACACCTCCAATCTGTGATTTCACACCCCTCCATTCTGTGACTTCACACACCTCCATTCTATGACTTCACACACCTCCATTCTATGACTTCACACACCTCCATTCTGTGACTTAACACACCTCCATTCTATGACTTCACACACCTCCATTCTATCACTTCACACACCTCCATTCTATGACTTCACACACCTCCATTCTATAACTTAACACACCTACATTGTGACTTCACACCTCCATTCTATGAGTTCACACACATGCATTGTGACTTCACACACCTCCATTCTATGAGTTCACACACCTCCATTCTATGACTTCACACAAGTCCATTCTATGATTTTACACACCTCCATTGTCTGACTTCACACACCTCCATTCTATAACTTCACACACCTCCATTTTGTGACTTCACACACCTCCATTCTATGACTTCACACACCTCCATTCTATGACATCACACACCTCCATTCTATGACTTCACACATCTCCATTCTGTGACTTCACACACCACCATTCTATGATTTCATACACCTCCTTTCTGTGACTTCACACACTTCCATTCTATGACTTCACACACCACCATTGTATAACTTAACACACCTATATTGTGACTTCACACACCTCCATTCTATGAGTTCACACACCTGCATTGTGACTTCACACACCTCCATTCTATGACTTCACCCACCAACATTCCGACTTCACACACCTCCATTTTGACTTTACACGCCTCAGTTCTGTGCATTCACACACCTCCATTCTATAATTTCACACACTTCCATTCTATGACTTCACACACCTAGATTCTATGACTTCACACACCTCACTTCTGAGTTGACACACCTCCATTCTGTGATTTCACACACCTCCAATCTGACTTCACACACCTCCATTCTATGACTTCACACACCTCCCTTGTGACTTCACACACCTCCATTCTATGAGTCACACACCTCCATTCTGACCTCACACACCTCCATTCTATGACTTCACTCAGCTAAATTCTGACTTCACACCTCCATTTGTGACTTCACACTCCACAATTTTGACTTCACACACCTCCATTCTGTGACTTCACACACCTCCATTCTGTGACTTCACACACATCCATTTTGACTTCACACACTTCCATTCTTTGACTTAACACACCTCCATTCTGTGACTTCACACACCTCCATTCTATAACTTCACACACCTCCATTCTGTGACTTCACACACCTCCAATCTATGTGTTCACACACCTCCATTCTATGACTTCAAACACCTCCATTCTGTGACTTCACACACCTCCATTCTATGATTTCACAAACCTCCATTCTGTGACTTCACACACCTCCATTCTATGACTTCACACACCTCCAGTCTATAACTTAACACACCTATATTGTGACTTCACACCTCCATTCTATGAGTTCACACACCTGCATTGTGACTTCACACACCTCCATTCTATGACTTCACCCACCAACATTCTGACTTCACACACCTCCATTTTGACTTCACACGCCTCAGTTGTGTGACTTCACACACCTCCATTCTATGATTTCACACATTTCCATTCTATGACTTCATACACCTAGATTCTATGACTTCACACACCTCATTTCTGAGTTGACACACCTCCATTCTGTGATTTCACACACCTCCAATCTGACTTCACACACCTCCATTCTATGACTTCACACACCTCCATTGTGACTTCACACACCTCCATTCTATGAGTTCACACACCTCCATTCTGATTTCACACACCTCCATTCTATGACTTCACACAGCTAAATTCTGACTTCACACCTCCATTTGTGACTTCACACTCCACAATTTTGACTTAACACACCTCCATTCTGTGACTTCACACACCTCCATTCTATGACTACACACACATCCATTCTATGACTTCACACACCTCCTTTCTATAACTTCACCCAACTCCATTCTATGACTTCACACCTCCATTCTGACTTCACACACCTCCATTCTGTGACTTCACACACCTCCATTATATGACTTCACACACCTCCATTCTATGACTTCACACACCTCCATTCTATGCCTTCACACACCTCCATTCTGTGACTTGACACACCTCCATTCTATGCCTTCACACACCTTCATTCTTACTTCACACATCTCCATTCTATGACTTCACACACCTTCATTTTTACTTTACAAATATCCATTCTATAACTTCACACACCTCCATTCTATCACTTCACACACCTCCATTCTGACTTCACACACCTCCATTCTATGACTTCACACACCTCCATTCTGAATTCACACAGCTCCATTCTGTGACTTCACAAAACTCTATTCTATGATTTCACACACCTCCATACTATGACTTCACACAACTCCATCTATGACTTCACACACCTCCATTCTGACTTCACACACCTCTATTCTATGACTTCGCACACCTCCATTCTGACATCACACACCTCCATTCTATGACTTCACGGACCTCGAATCTGTGATTTCACTCACATGCACTCTATGACTTCACACTCCTCTATTCTATGACTTCCCACACCTCCATTCTATGACTTCATCCACCTCCAATCGATGACTACACACCTCCATTTTGACTTCACACACCTCCATTCTGACTTCACACACATCCATTGTATGACTTCACACACCTCCATTCTGTGACTTCACACACCTCCATTCTATGACTTCACAAACTTCCATTGTGACGTCACAGACCTCCATTCTATGTGTTCACACACCTCCATTCTATGACTTCACTCACCTCCATTCTATGACTTCACACACCTCCTTTCTGAGTTGACACACCTCCATTCTATGACTTCACACACCTCCAATCTGAATTCATACACCTCCATTCTATGACTTAACCCACCTCAATGCTATGACTTCACACACCTCCATTCTCCGACTTCACACACCTCTAATTTGATTTCTCATACCTCCATTCTATGACTTCACAAACCTCCCTTCGGTGACTTCACAATACTCCATTCTATGACTTCACACATCTACATTCTATGACTTCACACACCTCAATTCTGACTCACACAACTCCATTCTGTGACTTCACAAAACTCCATTCTATGATTTCACATATCTCCATACTATGACTTCACACACCTTCATCTATGATTGCACACACCTCCATTCTTAGTTCACACACCTCCATTGTGTGACTTCACACACCTCAATTCTGACTTCACACACCTCCATTGTATGACTTCACACACCTCCATTCTGTGACTTCACACACCTCCATTCTATGACTTCACAAACTTCCATTGTGACGTCACACACCTCCATTCTATGAGTTCACACACCTCCATTCTATGACTTCACACACCTCCACTCTGACTTCACACACCTCTATTCTATGACTTCGAACACCTATATTCTGACTTCACACACCTCCATTCTATGACTTCACAGACCTCGAATCTGTGACTTCACTCACCTCCACTCTATGACTTCACATTTCTCCATTCTATGACTTCCCACACCTAATTTCTATGACTTCATCCACCTCCATTCTATGACTTCACACCTCCATTCTGACTTCACACACCTCCATTCTATGACTTCACACACCTTCATTGTGACTTCACACACCTCCATTCTCTGAGTTCACACACCTGCATTCTGACATCACGCACCTCCATTCTATGACTTCACGGACCTCGAATCTGTGATTTCACTCACATGCACTCTATGACTTCACACTCCTCCATTCTATGACTTCCCACACCTCCTTTCTATGACTTCACCCACCTCCAATCGATGACTACACACCTCCATTTTGACTTCACACACCTCCATTCTGTGACTTCACACACCCCCATTCTATGAGTTCACATACCTCCATTCTATGATTTCACACACCTTCATTCTTACTTCAGAAAAATCCATTCTATGACTTCACACACCTCCATTCTATGACTTCACACACCTCCATTGTGACTTCACACACCATCATTCTATGAGTTCACACACCGCCATTCTGACTTCACTCACCTCCATTCTATGACTTCACACAGCTCCATTCTGATTTCACACAGCTCCATTCTATGACTTCGCACACTTCTAGTCTGACTTCACACACCTCCATTCTGTGACTTCACACACCTCCATTCTATGACTTCACACACCTCCATTCTATAACTTAACACACCTATATTGTGACTTCACACACCTGCATTCTATGAGTTCACACACCTGCATTGTGACTTCACACACCTCCATTCTATGACTTCACCCACCAACATTCCGACTTCACACACCTCCATTTTGACTTCACACGCCTCAGTTCTGTGCCTTCACACAACTCCATTCTATGATTTCACACACTTCCATTCTATGACTTCACACACCTAGATTCTATGACTTCACACACCTCATTTCTGAGTTGACACACATCCATTCTGTGATTTCACACACCTCCAATCTGACTTCACACACCTCCATTCTATGACTTCACACACCTCCATTGTGACTTCACACACCTCCATTCTATGAGTTCACACACCTCCATTCTGACTTCACACACCTCCATTCTATGACTTCACACAGCTATATTCTGAATTCACACCTCCATTTGTGACTTCACACTCCACAATTTTGACTTCACACACCTCCATTCTGTGACTTCACACACATCCATTTTGACTTCACACACTTCCATTCTATGACTTCACACACCTCCATTCTGTGACTTCACACACCTCCATTCTGTGACTTCACACACCTCCATTCTGTGACTTCACACACCTCCATTCTGTGACTTCACACACATCCATTTTGACTTCACACACTTCCATTCTATGACTTCACACACCTCCATTCTGTGACTTCACACACCTCCATTCCATGACTTCACACACCTCCATTCTATGAGATTACACACCACCATTCTATGAGTTCACACACCTACATTGTGACTTCACACACCTCCATTCTATGACTTCACACACCTTCATTATTACTTCAGAATCATCCATTCTATGACTTCACACACCTGCATTCTATGACTTCACAAACCTCCGTTCTGTGACCTCACACACCTACATTTTGAGGTTACACACCTCCATTCTGTCTTCACACACCTCCATTCTATGACTTCACACACTTCCTTTCTGTGACTTCACACACCTCCATTCTATGACTTCACAACCTACATTCTGTGACTTCACACACCTCCATTCTGGGTTCACACACCTCCAATCTGTGATTTCACACCCCTCCATTCTGTGACTTCACACACCTCCATTCTATGACTTCACACACCTCCATTCTATGACTTCACACACCTCCATTCTGTGACTTAACACACCTCCATTCTATGACTTCACACACCTCCATTCTATCACTTCACACACCTCCATTCTATGACTTCACACACCTCCATTCTATAACTTAACACACCTACATTGTGACTTCACACCTCCATTCTATGAGTTCACACACATGCATTGTGACTTCACACACCTCCATTCTATGAGTTCACACACCTCCATTCTATGACTTCACACAAGTCCATTCTATGATTTTACACACCTCCATTGTCTGACTTCACACACCTCCATTCTATAACTTCACACACCTCCATTTTGTGACTTCACACACCTCCATTCTATGACTTCACACACCTCCATTCTATGACATCACACACCTCCATTCTATGACTTCACACATCTCCATTCTGTGACTTCACACACCACCATTCTATGATTTCATACACCTCCTTTCTGTGACTTCACACACTTCCATTCTATGACTTCACACACCACCATTGTATAACTTAACACACCTATATTGTGACTTCACACACCTCCATTCTATGAGTTCACACACCTGCATTGTGACTTCACACACCTCCATTCTATGACTTCACCCACCAACATTCCGACTTCACACACCTCCATTTTGACTTTACACGCCTCAGTTCTGTGCATTCACACACCTCCATTCTATAATTTCACACACTTCCATTCTATGACTTCACACACCTAGATTCTATGACTTCACACACCTCACTTCTGAGTTGACACACCTCCATTCTGTGATTTCACACACCTCCAATCTGACTTCACACACCTCCATTCTATGACTTCACACACCTCCCTTGTGACTTCACACACCTCCATTCTATGAGTCACACACCTCCATTCTGACCTCACACACCTCCATTCTATGACTTCACTCAGCTAAATTCTGACTTCACACCTCCATTTGTGACTTCACACTCCACAATTTTGACTTCACACACCTCCATTCTGTGACTTCACACACCTCCATTCTGTGACTTCACACACATCCATTTTGACTTCACACACTTCCATTCTTTGACTTAACACACCTCCATTCTGTGACTTCACACACCTCCATTCTATAACTTCACACACCTCCATTCTGTGACTTCACACACCTCCAATCTATGTGTTCACACACCTCCATTCTATGACTTCAAACACCTCCATTCTGTGACTTCACACACCTCCATTCTATGATTTCACAAACCTCCATTCTGTGACTTCACACACCTCCATTCTATGACTTCACACACCTCCAGTCTATAACTTAACACACCTATATTGTGACTTCACACCTCCATTCTATGAGTTCACACACCTGCATTGTGACTTCACACACCTCCATTCTATGACTTCACCCACCAACATTCTGACTTCACACACCTCCATTTTGACTTCACACGCCTCAGTTGTGTGACTTCACACACCTCCATTCTATGATTTCACACATTTCCATTCTATGACTTCATACACCTAGATTCTATGACTTCACACACCTCATTTCTGAGTTGACACACCTCCATTCTGTGATTTCACACACCTCCAATCTGACTTCACACACCTCCATTCTATGACTTCACACACCTCCATTGTGACTTCACACACCTCCATTCTATGAGTTCACACACCTCCATTCTGATTTCACACACCTCCATTCTATGACTTCACACAGCTAAATTCTGACTTCACACCTCCATTTGTGACTTCACACTCCACAATTTTGACTTAACACACCTCCATTCTGTGACTTCACACACCTCCATTCTATGACTACACACACATCCATTCTATGACTTCACACACCTCCTTTCTATAACTTCACCCAACTCCATTCTATGACTTCACACCTCCATTCTGACTTCACACACCTCCATTCCGTGACTTCACACACCTCCATTATATGACTTCACACACCTCCATTCTATGACTTCACACACCTCCATTCTATGCCTTCACATACCTCCATTCTGTGACTTGACACACCTCCATTCTATGCCTTCACACACCTTCATTCTTACTTCACACATCTCCATTCTATGACTTCACACACCTTCATTTTTACTTTACAAATATCCATTCTATAACTTCACACACCTCCATTCTATCACTTCACACACCTCCATTCTGACTTCACACACCTCCATTCTATGACTTCACACACCTCCATTCTGAATTCACACAGCTCCATTCTGTGACTTCACAAAACTCCATTCTATGATTTCACACACCTCCATACTATGACTTCACACAACTCCATCTATGACTTCACACACCTCCATTCTGACTTCACACACCTCTATTCTATGACTTCGCACACCTCCATTCTGACATCACACACCTCCATTCTATGACTTCACGGACCTCGAATCTGTGATTTCACTCACATGCACTCTATGACTTCACACTCCTCTATTCTATGACTTCCCACACCTCCATTCTATGACTTCATCCACCTCCAATCGATGACTACACACCTCCATTTTGACTTCACACACCTCCATTCTGTGACTTCACACACCCCCATTCTATGAGTTCACATACCTCCATTCTATGATTTCACACACCTTCATTCTTACTTCAGAAAAATCCATTCTATGACTTCACACACCTCCATTCTATGACTTCACAAACCTCCATTCTGTGACTTCACACACCTCCATTCTGAGTTCACACAACTCCATTCGGTGACTTCACACACCTCCATTCTGACTTCACACACCTCCATTCTATGACTTGACTTCACACACTTCCATTCTATAACTTCACACACCTCCATTCTGTGACTTCACACACCTCCATTCTGAGTTCACACCCCTCCATTCTGTGACTTCTAACACCTCGATTCTGTGACTTCACACAGCTCCAATCTGTGACTTCACACACTTCCATTCTATGACTTCACACACCTCCATTCTATGACTTCACACACCTCAATTCTGTGACTTCACACACCTCCATTCTATGACCTCACACACCCTCATTCTATGATTTCACACACCTCCAGTCTATGATTTCACACATCCATTTTGATTTCACACACCTCCAATATATGACTTCAAACACCTCAATTTTGTGACTTCACACACCTCCATTCTATGACTTCATACCGTCCATTCTGTGACTTCACACACCTCCATTCTATGACTTCACACACTTCCATTCTATGACTTCACACACCTCCATTCTGTGACTTTACACGCCTCTATTCTGGGTTCACACACCTCCATTCTGTGACTTCACACTCCTGCAATCTGTGACTTCCCACACCTCCATTCTGTGACTTCACACACCTCCATTCTATGACCTCACACACCCTTATTCTATGATTTCACACACCTCTATTCTATGACTTCACACATCCATTTTGATTTCACACACCTCCAATATATGACTTCAAACACTTCAATTCTGTGACTTCACACACCTCCATTCTATGACTTCATACCGTCCATTCTGTGACTTCACACACCTCCATTCTATGACTTCACATACTTCCATTCTATGACTTCACACACCTCCATTTTGTGACTTTACACACCTCCATACTGAGTTCACACACCTCAATTCTGTGACTTCACACACCTCCATTCTATGACCTCACACACCCTCATTCTATGATTTCACACACCTCTATTCTATGACTTCACACATCCATTTTGATTTCACACACCTCCAATATATGACTTCAAACACTTCAATTCTGTGACTTCACACACCTGCATTCTTTGACTTCACACACCTCCATTCTATGACTTCCCACACCTCCATTCTATGACTTCACACACGTCCATTCTGTGACTTCCCACACCAACATTCTATGACTTCACACACCTCCATTGTGACTACACACACTACCATTCTATGAGTTTACACACCTCCATTCTGACTTCACACACCTCCATTCTATGACTACACACACCTCCATTCTATGACTTCACACACCTCCTTTCTATGACCTCACCCAACTCCATTCTATGACTTACACCTCCATTCTGACTTCACACACCTCCATTCTGTGACTTCACACACCTCCATTATATGACTTCACACACCTCCATTCTATGACTTCACACACCGCCATTCTATGCCTTCACACACCTCAATTCTGTGACCTAACACACCTCCATTCTGACTTCACACACCTCCATTCTATGACTTCACACACCTCCATTCTATGTCTTTACACACCTCCATTCCTTGACTTCACACACGTCAATTCTGACTTGACACATGTCCATTCTGTGACTTCACACACCTCCATTCTGACTTCACACATCTCCATTCTATGACTTCACACACCTTCATTTTTACTTTACAAACATCCATTCTATAACTTCACACACCTCCATTCTATGACTTCACACACCTCCATTCTGTGACTTCACACACCTCCATTCTATGACTTCACACACTTCCATTGTGACGTCACACAACTCCATTCTATGAGTTCACACATCTCCATCTGACTTCACACACCTCCATTCTATGACTTCACACACCTCCATTCTGAATTCACACAGCTCCATTCTGTGCCTACACAAAACTGTATTCTATGATTTCACACACCTCCATACTATGACTTCACACAACTCCATCTATGACTTCACACACCTCCATTCTGACTTCACACACCTCTATTCTATGACTTCGCACACTTCCATTCTGACATCACACACCTCCATTCTATGACTTCACAGACCTCGAATCTGTAATTTCACTCACATGCACTCTATGACTTCACACTCCTCCATTCTATGACTTCAAACACCTCCACTCTTTGACTTCACACACCTCCCTTCTGTGTTCACACACCTCAATTCTGTGACTTCACACACCTCCATTCTGACTTCACAAACCTCCATTTTATGACTTCCCGCACGTCCTTTCTATTACTTCACCCACCTCCAATCGATGACTACACACCTCCATTCTGACTTCACACACCTCCATTCTGTGACTTCACACACCCCCATTCTGTGACTTCACACACCTCCATTCTATGACTTCACACACCTTCATTTTTACTTTACAAACATCCATTCTATAACTTCACACACCTCCATTCTATGACTTCACACACCTCCATTCTGTGACTTCACACACCTCCATTCTATGACTTCACACACTTCCATTGTGACATCACACAACTCCATTCTATGAGCTCACACATCTCCATCTGACTTCACACACCTCCATTCTGAGTTCACACAACTCCATTCGGTGACTTCACACACCTCCATTCTGACTTCACACACCTCCATTCTATGACTTCACACACTTCCATTCTATGACTTCACACACCTCCATTCTGTGACTTCACACACCTCCATTCTGAGTTCACACACCTCCATTCTGTGACTTCTCACACCTCGATTCTGTGACTTCACACAGGTCCAATCTGTGACTTCACACACTTCCATTCTATGACTTCACACATCCATTTTGATTTCACACACCTCCAATATATGACTTCAAACACCTCAATTCTGTGACTTCACACACCTCCATTCTATGACTTCACACACATCCATTCTATGACTTCACACACCTCCATTCTATCACTTCACACACCTCCATTCTATGACTTCACACACCTCCATTCTATAACTTAACACACCTACATTGTGGCTTCACACCTCCATTCTATGAGTTCACACACATGCATTGTGACTTCACACACCTCCATTCTATGAGTTCACACACCTCCATTCTATGACTTCACACACGTCCATTCTATGATTTTACACACCTCCATTGTCTGACTTCACACACCTCCATTCTATAACTTCACACACCTTCATTTTGTGACTTCACACACCTCCATTCTATGACTTCAAACACCTCCATTCTATGACATCACACACCTCCATTCTATGACTTCACACATCTCCATTCTGTGACTTCACACACCACCATTCTATGATTTCATACACCTCCTTTCTGTGACTTCACACACCTCCATTCTATGACTTCACACACCACCATTCTATAACTTAACACACCTATATTGTGACTTCACACACCTCCAATCTATGTGTTCACACACCTCCATTCTATGACTTCACCTCCATTCTGTGACTTCACACACCTCCATTCTATGATTTCACAAACCTCCATTCTGTGACTTCACACACCTCCATTCTATGACTTCACACACCTCCATTCTATAACTTAACACACCTATATTGTGACTTCACACCTCCATTCTATGAGTTCACACACCTGCATTGTGACTTCACACACCTCCATTCTATGACTTCACCCACCAACATTCTGACTTCACACACCTCCATTTTGACTTCACACGCCTCAGTTGTGTGACTTCACACACCTCCATTCTATGATTTCACACACTTCCATTCTATGACTTCATACACCTAGATTCTATGACTTCACACACCTCATTTCTGAGTTGACACACCTCCATTCTGTGATTTCACACACCTCCAATCTGACTTCACACACCTCCATTCTATGACTTCACACACTTCCATTCTATGACTTCACACACCTCCATTCTGTGACTTTACACACCTCTATTCAGGGTTCACACACCTCCATTCTGTGACTTCACACTCCTGCAATCTGTGACTTCCCACACCTCCATTCTGTGACTTCACACACCTCCATTCTATGACCTCACACACCCTCATTCTATGATTTCACACACCTCCATTCTATGACTTCACACATCCATTTTGATTTCACACACCTCCAATATATGACTTCAAACACCTCAATTCTGTGACTTCACACACCTCCATTCTATGACTTCATTCTGTCCATTCTGTGACTTCACACACCTCCATTCTATGACTTCACATACTTCCATTCTGTGACTTCACACGCCTCCATTTTGTGACTTTACACACCTCCATACTGAGTTCACACACCTCAATTCTGGGACTTCACACACCTCCAATCTGTGCCTTCCCACACCTCCATTCTTTGACTTCACACACCTCCATTCTATGACTTCCCACACCTCCATTCTATGACTTCACACACGTCCATTCTGTGACTTCACACACCAAAATTCTATGACTTCACACACCTCCATTGTGACTACACACACTACCATTCTATGAGTTTACACACCTCCATTCTGAATTCACACACCTCCATTCTATGACTACACACACCTCCATTCTATGACTTCACACACCTCCATTCTATGCCTTCACACACCTCCATTCTGTGACTTCACACACCTCCATTCTATGCTTTCACACACCTTCATTCTTACTTCACAAACATACATTCTATGACTTCACACTCCTCCATTCTATGACTTCAAACACCTCCATTGTTTGACTTCACACACCTCCATTCTGTGTTCACACACCTCAATTCTGTGACCTAACACACCTCCATTCTGACTTCACACACCTCCATTCTATGACTTCACACACCTCCATTCTATGTCTTTACACATCTCCATTCCTTGACTTCACACACGTAAATTCTGACTTGACACATCCCCATTCTGTGACTTCACAAACCTCCATTCTGACTTCACACATCTCCATTCTATGACTTCACACACCTTCATTTTTACTTTACAAACATCCATTCTATAACTTCACACACCTCCATTCTATGACTTCACACACCTCCATTCTGTGACTTCACACACCTCCATTCTATGACTTCACACACTTCCATTGTGACGTCACATAACTCCAATCTACGAGTTCACACATCTCCATCTGACTTCACACACCTCCATTCTATGACTTCACACACCTCCATTCTGAATTCACACAGCTCCATTCTGTGCCTACACAAAACTCTATTCTATGATTTCACACACCTCCATACTATGACTTCACACAACTCCATCTATGACTTCACACACCTCCATTCTGACTTCACACACCTCTATTCTATGACTTCGCACACCTCCATTCTGACATCACACACCTCCATTCTATGACTTCACAGACCTCGAATCTGTAATTTCACTCACATGCACTCTATGACTTCACACTCCTCCATTCTATGACTTCAAACACCTCCACTCTTTGACTTCACACACCTCCCTTCTGTGTTCACACACCTCAATTCTGTGACTTCACACACCTCCATTCTGACTTCGCAAACCTCCATTCTATGACTTCCCGCACGTCCTTTCTATGACTTCACCCACCTCCAATCGATGACTACACACCTCCATTCTGACTTCACACACCTCCATTCTGTGACTTCACACACCCCCATTCTATGAGTTCACATACCTCCATTCTATGACTTCACACACCTTCATTCTTACTTCAGAAACATCCATTCTTTGACTTCACACACCTCCATTCTATGACTTCACAAACCTCCATTCTGTGACTTCACACACCTCCATTCTGAGTTCACACAACTCCATTCGGTGACTTCACACACCTCCATTCTGACTTCACACACCTCCATTCTATGACTTCACACACTTCCATTCTATGACTTCACACACCTCCATTCTGTGACTTCACACACCTCCATTCTGTGACCTCACACACCTCCATTCTATGACTTCACACACCTCCATTCTGTGACGTCACACACCTCCATTCTGAGTTCACACACCTCCATTCTGTGACGTCACACACCTCCATTCTGAGTTCACACACCTCCATTCTGTGACTTCTCACACCTCGATTCTGTGACTTCACACAGCTCCAATCTGTGACTTCACACACTTCCATTCTATGACTTCACACATGCATTTTGATTTCACACACCTCCAATATATGACTTCAAATACCTCAATTCTGTGACTTCACACACCTCCATTCTATGACTTCATACGGTCCATTCTGTGACTTCACACACCTCCATTCTATGACTTCACACACTTCCATTCTATGACTTCACACACCTCCATTCTGAGACTTTACACACCTCCATTCAGGGTTCACACACCTCCATTAGGTGACTTCACACTCCTGCAATCTGTGCCTTCCCACACCTCCATTCTGTGACTTCACACACCTCCATTCTATGACTTCACACACCTTCATTCTTACTTCACAAACACCCATTCTATGACTTCACACACCTCCATTCTATGACTTCACACACCTCCATTCTATGACTTCACACACCTCCATTTTATGACTACACACACATCCATTGTGACTACACACACCTCCATTCTATGAGTTCACACACCTCCATTCTGACTTCACACACCTCCTTTCTATGACTTCACACACCTCCATTCTGAATTCACACAGCTCAATTCTGTGACTTCACAAAATTCCATTCTGACTTCACACACCTCCATTGTATGTATTCACACACCTCCATTCTGTGACTTCACACACCTCCATTGTGACGTCACACACCTCCATTCTATGAGTTCACACACCTCCATTCTGACTTCACAAACCTCTATTCTATGACTTCGCACACGTCCATTCTGACATCACACACCTCCAATCTATGACTTCACAGACCTCGAATCTGTGACTTCACTCACCTCCACTCTATGACTTCACACTCCTCCATTCTATGACTGCCCACACCTCCTTTCTATGACTTCACCCACCTTCATTCTATGACTTCACACACCTTCATTCTTACTTCAGAAACATCGATTCTATGACCTCACACACCTCCATCTATGACTTCACCAACCTCCATTCTGTGACTTCACACACCTCCATACTGAGTTCACAAAACTCCATTCGGTGACTTAACACACCTCCATTCTGACTTCACACACGTCCATTCTATGACTTCACACACTTCCATTCTATGACTTCACAAACCTCCATTCTGTGACTTCACACACCTCCATTCTGAGTTCACACACCTGCATTCTGTGACTTCACACACCTCCATTCTATGACTTCACACACCTACATTCTATGACTTCACACATCCATTTTGACTTCACACACCTCCAATATATGACTTCAAACAGCTCAATTCTCTGACTTCACACACCTCCATTCCATGACTTAAACTCGTCCATTCAGTGATTTCGCACACCTCCATTCTATGACTTCACCCACCTCCATTCTATGACTTCACACACCTCCATTCTCCGACTTCACACCCCTCTAATTTGATTTCTCATACCTCCATTCTATGACTTTACAAAACTCCCTTCGTTGACTTCACAATACTCCATTCTATGACTTCACACATCTACATTCTATGACTTCACACACCTCAATTCTGACTCACACAACTCCATTATGTGACTTCACAAAACTCCATTCTATTATTTCACGTATCTCCATACTATGACTTCACACACCTCCATCTATGACTTCACACACCTCCATTATGAGTTCACACACCTACATTCTGTGACTTCACACACCTCCATTCTGACTTCACACACATCCATTGTATGACTTCACACACCTCCATTCTGTGACTTCACACACCTCCATTCTATGACTTCACAAACTTCCATTGTGACGTCACAGACCTCCATTCTATGTGTTCACACACCTCCATTCTATGACTTCACTCACCTCCATTCTATGACTTCACACACCTCCTTTCTGAGTTGACACACCTCCATTCTATGACTTCACACACCTCCAATCTGAATTCATACACCTCCATTCTATGACTTCACCCACCTCAATGCTATGACTTCACACACCTCCATTCTCCGACTTCACACACCTCTAATTTGATTTCTCATACCTCCATTCTATGACTTCACAAACCTCCCTTCGGTGACTTCACAATACTCCATTCTATGACTTCACACATCTACATTCTATGACTTCACACACCTCAATTCTGACTCACACAACTCCATTCTGTGACTTCACAAAACTCCATTCTATGATTTCACATATCTCCATACTATGACTTCACACACCTTCATCTATGATTGCACACACCTCCATTCTTAGTTCACACACCTCCATTGTGTGACTTCACACACCTCAATTCTGACTTCACACACCTCCATTGTATGACTTCACACACCTCCATTCTGTGACTTCACACACCTCCATTCTATGACTTCACAAACTTCCATTGTGACGTCACACACCTCCATTCTATGAGTTCACACACCTCCATTCTATGACTTCACACACCTCCACTCTGACTTCACACACCTCTATTCTATGACTTCGAACACCTATATTCTGACTTCACACACCTCCATTCTATGACTTCACAGACCTCGAATCTGTGACTTCACTCACCTCCACTCTATGACTTCACATTTCTCCATTCTATGACTTCCCACACCTAATTTCTATGACTTCATCCACCTCCATTCTATGACTTCACACCTCCATTCTGACTTCACACACCTCCATTCTATGACTTCACACACCTTCATTGTGACTTCACACACCTCCATTCTCTGAGTTCACACACCTGCATTCTGACATCACGCACCTCCATTCTATGACTTCACGGACCTCGAATCTGTGATTTCACTCACATGCACTCTATGACTTCACACTCCTCCATTCTATGACTTCCCACACCTCCTTTCTATGACTTCACCCACCTCCAATCGATGACTACACACCTCCATTTTGACTTCACACACCTCCATTCTGTGACTTCACACACCCCCATTCTATGAGTTCACATACCTCCATTCTATGATTTCACACACCTTCATTCTTACTTCAGAAAAATCCATTCTATGACTTCACACACCTCCATTCTATGACTTCACACACCTCCATTGTGACTTCACACACCATCATTCTATGAGTTCACACACCGCCATTCTGACTTCACTCACCTCCATTCTATGACTTCACACAGCTCCATTCTGATTTCACACAGCTCCATTCTATGACTTCGCACACTTCTAGTCTGACTTCACACACCTCCATTCTGTGACTTCACACACCTCCATTCTATGACTTCACACACCTCCATTCTATAACTTAACACACCTATATTGTGACTTCACACACCTGCATTCTATGAGTTCACACACCTGCATTGTGACTTCACACACCTCCATTCTATGACTTCACCCACCAACATTCCGACTTCACACACCTCCATTTTGACTTCACACGCCTCAGTTCTGTGCCTTCACACAACTCCATTCTATGATTTCACACACTTCCATTCTATGACTTCACACACCTAGATTCTATGACTTCACACACCTCATTTCTGAGTTGACACACATCCATTCTGTGATTTCACACACCTCCAATCTGACTTCACACACCTCCATTCTATGACTTCACACACCTCCATTGTGACTTCACACACCTCCATTCTATGAGTTCACACACCTCCATTCTGACTTCACACACCTCCATTCTATGACTTCACACAGCTATATTCTGAATTCACACCTCCATTTGTGACTTCACACTCCACAATTTTGACTTCACACACCTCCATTCTGTGACTTCACACACCTCCATTCTGTGACTTCACACACATCCATTTTGACTTCACACACTTCCATTCTATGACTTCACACACCTCCATTCTGTGACTTCACACACCTCCATTCTGTGACTTCACACACCTCCATTCTGTGACTTCACACACCTCCATTCTGTGACTTCACACACATCCATTTTGACTTCACACACTTCCATTCTATGACTTCACACACCTCCATTCTGTGACTTCACACACCTCCATTCCATGACTTCACACACCTCCATTCTATGAGATTACACACCACCATTCTATGAGTTCACACACCTACATTGTGACTTCACACACCTCCATTCTATGACTTCACACACCTTCATTATTACTTCAGAATCATCCATTCTATGACTTCACACACCTGCATTCTATGACTTCACAAACCTCCGTTCTGTGACCTCACACACCTACATTTTGAGGTTACACACCTCCATTCTGTCTTCACACACCTCCATTCTATGACTTCACACACTTCCTTTCTGTGACTTCACACACCTCCATTCTATGACTTCACAACCTACATTCTGTGACTTCACACACCTCCATTCTGGGTTCACACACCTCCAATCTGTGATTTCACACCCCTCCATTCTGTGACTTCACACACCTCCATTCTATGACTTCACACACCTCCATTCTATGACTTCACACACCTCCATTCTGTGACTTAACACACCTCCATTCTATGACTTCACACACCTCCATTCTATCACTTCACACACCTCCATTCTATGACTTCACACACCTCCATTCTATAACTTAACACACCTACATTGTGACTTCACACCTCCATTCTATGAGTTCACACACATGCATTGTGACTTCACACACCTCCATTCTATGAGTTCACACACCTCCATTCTATGACTTCACACAAGTCCATTCTATGATTTTACACACCTCCATTGTCTGACTTCACACACCTCCATTCTATAACTTCACACACCTCCATTTTGTGACTTCACACACCTCCATTCTATGACTTCACACACCTCCATTCTATGACATCACACACCTCCATTCTATGACTTCACACATCTCCATTCTGTGACTTCACACACCACCATTCTATGATTTCATACACCTCCTTTCTGTGACTTCACACACTTCCATTCTATGACTTCACACACCACCATTGTATAACTTAACACACCTATATTGTGACTTCACACACCTCCATTCTATGAGTTCACACACCTGCATTGTGACTTCACACACCTCCATTCTATGACTTCACCCACCAACATTCCGACTTCACACACCTCCATTTTGACTTTACACGCCTCAGTTCTGTGCATTCACACACCTCCATTCTATAATTTCACACACTTCCATTCTATGACTTCACACACCTAGATTCTATGACTTCACACACCTCACTTCTGAGTTGACACACCTCCATTCTGTGATTTCACACACCTCCAATCTGACTTCACACACCTCCATTCTATGACTTCACACACCTCCCTTGTGACTTCACACACCTCCATTCTATGAGTCACACACCTCCATTCTGACCTCACACACCTCCATTCTATGACTTCACTCAGCTAAATTCTGACTTCACACCTCCATTTGTGACTTCACACTCCACAATTTTGACTTCACACACCTCCATTCTGTGACTTCACACACCTCCATTCTGTGACTTCACACACATCCATTTTGACTTCACACACTTCCATTCTTTGACTTAACACACCTCCATTCTGTGACTTCACACACCTCCATTCTATAACTTCACACACCTCCATTCTGTGACTTCACACACCTCCAATCTATGTGTTCACACACCTCCATTCTATGACTTCAAACACCTCCATTCTGTGACTTCACACACCTCCATTCTATGATTTCACAAACCTCCATTCTGTGCCTTCACACACCTCCATTCTATGACTTCACACACCTCCAGTCTATAACTTAACACACCTATATTGTGACTTCACACCTCCATTCTATGAGTTCACACACCTGCATTGTGACTTCACACACCTCCATTCTATGACTTCACCCACCAACATTCTGACTTCACACACCTCCATTTTGACTTCACACGCCTCAGTTGTGTGACTTCACACACCTCCATTCTATGATTTCACACATTTCCATTCTATGACTTCATACACCTAGATTCTATGACTTCACACACCTCATTTCTGAGTTGACACACCTCCATTCTGTGATTTCACACACCTCCAATCTGACTTCACACACCTCCATTCTATGACTTCACACACCTCCATTGTGACTTCACACACCTCCATTCTATGAGTTCACACACCTCCATTCTGATTTCACACACCTCCATTCTATGACTTCACACAGCTAAATTCTGACTTCACACCTCCATTTGTGACTTCACACTCCACAATTTTGACTTAACACACCTCCATTCTGTGACTTCACACACCTCCATTCTATGACTACACACACATCCATTCTATGACTTCACACACCTCCTTTCTATAACTTCACCCAACTCCATTCTATGACTTCACACCTCCATTCTGACTTCACACACCTCCATTCTGTGACTTCACACACCTCCATTATATGACTTCACACACCTCCATTCTATGACTTCACACACCTCCATTCTATGCCTTCACACACCTCCATTCTGTGACTTGACACACCTCCATTCTATGCCTTCACACACCTTCATTCTTACTTCACACATCTCCATTCTATGACTTCACACACCTTCATTTTTACTTTACAAATATCCATTCTATAACTTCACACACCTCCATTCTATCACTTCACACACCTCCATTCTGACTTCACACACCTCCATTCTATGACTTCACACACCTCCATTCTGAATTCACACAGCTCCATTCTGTGACTTCACAAAACTCCATTCTATGATTTCACACACCTCCATACTATGACTTCACACAACTCCATCTATGACTTCACACACCTCCATTCTGACTTCACACACCTCTATTCTATGACTTCGCACACCTCCATTCTGACATCACACACCTCCATTCTATGACTTCACGGACCTCGAATCTGTGATTTCACTCACATGCACTCTATGACTTCACACTCCTCTATTCTATGACTTCCCACACCTCCATTCTATGACTTCATCCACCTCCAATCGATGACTACACACCTCCATTTTGACTTCACACACCTCCATTCTGTGACTTCACACACCCCCATTCTATGAGTTCACATACCTCCATTCTATGATTTCACACACCTTCATTCTTACTTCAGAAAAATCCATTCTATGACTTCACACACCTCCATTCTATGACTTCACAAACCTCCATTCTGTGACTTCACACACCTCCATTCTGAGTTCACACAACTCCATTCGGTGACTTCACACACCTCCATTCTGACTTCACACACCTCCATTCTATGACTTGACTTCACACACTTCCATTCTATAACTTCACACACCTCCATTCTGTGACTTCACACACCTCCATTCTGAGTTCACACCCCTCCATTCTGTGACTTCTAACACCTCGATTCTGTGACTTCACACAGCTCCAATCTGTGACTTCACACACTTCCATTCTATGACTTCACACACCTCCATTCTATGACTTCACACACCTCAATTCTGTGACTTCACACACCTCCATTCTATGACCTCACACACCCTCATTCTATGATTTCACACACCTCCAGTCTATGATTTCACACATCCATTTTGATTTCACACACCTCCAATATATGACTTCAAACACCTCAATTTTGTGACTTCACACACCTCCATTCTATGACTTCATACCGTCCATTCTGTGACTTCACACACCTCCATTCTATGACTTCACACACTTCCATTCTATGACTTCACACACCTCCATTCTGTGACTTTACACGCCTCTATTCTGGGTTCACACACCTCCATTCTGTGACTTCACACTCCTGCAATCTGTGACTTCCCACACCTCCATTCTGTGACTTCACACACCTCCATTCTATGACCTCACACACCCTTATTCTATGATTTCACACACCTCTATTCTATGACTTCACACATCCATTTTGATTTCACACACCTCCAATATATGACTTCAAACACTTCAATTCTGTGACTTCACACACCTCCATTCTATGACTTCATACCGTCCATTCTGTGACTTCACACACCTCCATTCTATGACTTCACATACTTCCATTCTATGACTTCACACACCTCCATTTTGTGACTTTACACACCTCCATACTGAGTTCACACACCTCAATTCTGTGACTTCACACACCTCCATTCTATGACCTCACACACCCTCATTCTATGATTTCACACACCTCTATTCTATGACTTCACACATCCATTTTGATTTCACACACCTCCAATATATGACTTCAAACACTTCAATTCTGTGACTTCACACACCTGCATTCTTTGACTTCACACACCTCCATTCTATGACTTCCCACACCTCCATTCTATGACTTCACACACGTCCATTCTGTGACTTCCCACACCAACATTCTATGACTTCACACACCTCCATTGTGACTACACACACTACCATTCTATGAGTTTACACACCTCCATTCTGACTTCACACACCTCCATTCTATGACTACACACACCTCCATTCTATGACTTCACACACCTCCTTTCTATGACCTCACCCAACTCCATTCTATGACTTACACCTCCATTCTGACTTCACACACCTCCATTCTGTGACTTCACACACCTCCATTATATGACTTCACACACCTCCATTCTATGACTTCACACACCGCCATTCTATGCCTTCACACACCTCAATTCTGTGACCTAACACACCTCCATTCTGACTTCACACACCTCCATTCTATGACTTCACACACCTCCATTCTATGTCTTTACACACCTCCATTCCTTGACTTCACACACGTCAATTCTGACTTGACACATGTCCATTCTGTGACTTCACACACCTCCATTCTGACTTCACACATCTCCATTCTATGACTTCACACACCTTCATTTTTACTTTACAAACATCCATTCTATAACTTCACACACCTCCATTCTATGACTTCACACACCTCCATTCTGTGACTTCACACACCTCCATTCTATGACTTCACACACTTCCATTGTGACGTCACACAACTCCATTCTATGAGTTCACACATCTCCATCTGACTTCACACACCTCCATTCTATGACTTCACACACCTCCATTCTGAATTCACACAGCTCCATTCTGTGCCTACACAAAACTGTATTCTATGATTTCACACACCTCCATACTATGACTTCACACAACTCCATCTATGACTTCACACACCTCCATTCTGACTTCACACACCTCTATTCTATGACTTCGCACACTTCCATTCTGACATCACACACCTCCATTCTATGACTTCACAGACCTCGAATCTGTAATTTCACTCACATGCACTCTATGACTTCACACTCCTCCATTCTATGACTTCAAACACCTCCACTCTTTGACTTCACACACCTCCCTTCTGTGTTCACACACCTCAATTCTGTGACTTCACACACCTCCATTCTGACTTCACAAACCTCCATTTTATGACTTCCCGCACGTCCTTTCTATTACTTCACCCACCTCCAATCGATGACTACACACCTCCATTCTGACTTCACACACCTCCATTCTGTGACTTCACACACCCCCATTCTGTGACTTCACACACCTCCATTCTATGACTTCACACACCTTCATTTTTACTTTACAAACATCCATTCTATAACTTCACACACCTCCATTCTATGACTTCACACACCTCCATTCTGTGACTTCACACACCTCCATTCTATGACTTCACACACTTCCATTGTGACATCACACAACTCCATTCTATGAGCTCACACATCTCCATCTGACTTCACACACCTCCATTCTGAGTTCACACAACTCCATTCGGTGACTTCACACACCTCCATTCTGACTTCACACACCTCCATTCTATGACTTCACACACTTCCATTCTATGACTTCACACACCTCCATTCTGTGACTTCACACACCTCCATTCTGAGTTCACACACCTCCATTCTGTGACTTCTCACACCTCGATTCTGTGACTTCACACAGGTCCAATCTGTGACTTCACACACTTCCATTCTATGACTTCACACATCCATTTTGATTTCACACACCTCCAATATATGACTTCAAACACCTCAATTCTGTGACTTCACACACCTCCATTCTATGACTTCACACACCTCCATTCTATGACTTCACACACCTCCATTCTATCACTTCACACACCTCCATTCTATGACTTCACACACCTCCATTCTATAACTTAACACACCTACATTGTGGCTTCACACCTCCATTCTATGAGTTCACACACATGCATTGTGACTTCACACACCTCCATTCTATGAGTTCACACACCTCCATTCTATGACTTCACACACGTCCATTCTATGATTTTACACACCTCCATTGTCTGACTTCACACACCTCCATTCTATAACTTCACACACCTTCATTTTGTGACTTCACACACCTCCATTCTATGACTTCAAACACCTCCATTCTATGACATCACACACCTCCATTCTATGACTTCACACATCTCCATTCTGTGACTTCACACACCACCATTCTATGATTTCATACACCTCCTTTCTGTGACTTCACACACCTCCATTCTATGACTTCACACACCACCATTCTATAACTTAACACACCTATATTGTGACTTCACACACCTCCAATCTATGTGTTCACACACCTCCATTCTATGACTTCACCTCCATTCTGTGACTTCACACACCTCCATTCTATGATTTCACAAACCTCCATTCTGTGACTTCACACACCTCCATTCTATGACTTCACACACCTCCATTCTATAACTTAACACACCTATATTGTGACTTCACACCTCCATTCTATGAGTTCACACACCTGCATTGTGACTTCACACACCTCCATTCTATGACTTCACCCACCAACATTCTGACTTCACACACCTCCATTTTGACTTCACACGCCTCAGTTGTGTGACTTCACACACCTCCATTCTATGATTTCACACACTTCCATTCTATGACTTCATACACCTAGATTCTATGACTTCACACACCTCATTTCTGAGTTGACACACCTCCATTCTGTGATTTCACACACCTCCAATCTGACTTCACACACCTCCATTCTATGACTTCACACACTTCCATTCTATGACTTCACACACCTCCATTCTGTGACTTTACACACCTCTATTCAGGGTTCACACACCTCCATTCTGTGACTTCACACTCCTGCAATCTGTGACTTCCCACACCTCCATTCTGTGACTTCACACACCTCCATTCTATGACCTCACACACCCTCATTCTATGATTTCACACACCTCCATTCTATGACTTCACACATCCATTTTGATTTCACACACCTCCAATATATGACTTCAAACACCTCAATTCTGTGACTTCACACACCTCCATTCTATGACTTCATTCTGTCCATTCTGTGACTTCACACACCTCCATTCTATGACTTCACATACTTCCATTCTGTGACTTCACACGCCTCCATTTTGTGACTTTACACACCTCCATACTGAGTTCACACACCTCAATTCTGGGACTTCACACACCTCCAATCTGTGCCTTCCCACACCTCCATTCTTTGACTTCACACACCTCCATTCTATGACTTCCCACACCTCCATTCTATGACTTCACACACGTCCATTCTGTGACTTCACACACCAACATTCTATTACTTCACACACCTCCATTGTGACTACACACACTACCATTCTATGAGTTTACACACCTCCATTCTGAATTCACACACCTCCATTCTATGACTACACACACCTCCATTCTATGACTTCACACACCTCCATTCTATGCCTTCACACACCTCCATTCTGTGACTTCACACACCTCCATTCTATGCTTTCACACACCTTCATTCTTACTTCACAAACATACATTCTATGACTTCACACTCCTCCATTCTATGACTTCAAACACCTCCATTGTTTGACTTCACACACCTCCATTCTGTGTTCACACACCTCAATTCTGTGACCTAACACACCTCCATTCTGACTTCACACACCTCCATTCTATGACTTCACACACCTCCATTCTATGTCTTTACACATCTCCATTCCTTGACTTCACACACGTAAATTCTGACTTGACACATCCCCATTCTGTGACTTCACAAACCTCCATTCTGACTTCACACATCTCCATTCTATGACTTCACACACCTTCATTTTTACTTTACAAACATCCATTCTATAACTTCACACACCTCCATTCTATGACTTCACACACCTCCATTCTGTGACTTCACACACCTCCATTCTATGACTTCACACACTTCCATTGTGACGTCACATAACTCCAATCTACGAGTTCACACATCTCCATCTGACTTCACACACCTCCATTCTATGACTTCACACACCTCCATTCTGAATTCACACAGCTCCATTCTGTGCCTACACAAAACTCTATTCTATGATTTCACACACCTCCATACTATGACTTCACACAACTCCATCTATGACTTCACACACCTCCATTCTGACTTCACACACCTCTATTCTATGACTTCGCACACCTCCATTCTGACATCACACACCTCCATTCTATGACTTCACAGACCTCGAATCTGTAATTTCACTCACATGCACTCTATGACTTCACACTCCTCCATTCTATGACTTCAAACACCTCCACTCTTTGACTTCACACACCTCCCTTCTGTGTTCACACACCTCAATTCTGTGACTTCACACACCTCCATTCTGACTTCGCAAACCTCCATTCTATGACTTCCCGCACGTCCTTTCTATGACTTCACCCACCTCCAATCGATGACTACACACCTCCATTCTGACTTCACACACCTCCATTCTGTGACTTCACACACCCCCATTCTATGAGTTCACATACCTCCATTCTATGACTTCACACACCTTCATTCTTACTTCAGAAACATCCATTCTTTGACTTCACACACCTCCATTCTATGACTTCACAAACCTCCATTCTGTGACTTCACACACCTCCATTCTGAGTTCACACAACTCCATTCGGTGACTTCACACACCTCCATTCTGACTTCACACACCTCCATTCTATGACTTCACACACTTCCATTCTATGACTTCACACACCTCCATTCTGTGACTTCACACACCTCCATTCTGTGACCTCACACACCTCCATTCTATGACTTCACACACCTCCATTCTGTGACGTCACACACCTCCATTCTGAGTTCACACACCTCCATTCTGTGACGTCACACACCTCCATTCTGAGTTCACACACCTCCATTCTGTGACTTCTCACACCTCGATTCTGTGACTTCACACAGCTCCAATCTGTGACTTCACACACTTCCATTCTATGACTTCACACATGCATTTTGATTTCACACACCTCCAATATATGACTTCAAATACCTCAATTCTGTGACTTCACACACCTCCATTCTATGACTTCATACGGTCCATTCTGTGACTTCACACACCTCCATTCTATGACTTCACACACTTCCATTCTATGACTTCACACACCTCCATTCTGAGACTTTACACACCTCCATTCAGGGTTCACACACCTCCATTAGGTGACTTCACACTCCTGCAATCTGTGCCTTCCCACACCTCCATTCTGTGACTTCACACACCTCCATTCTATGACTTCACACACCTTCATTCTTACTTCACAAACACCCATTCTATGACTTCACACACCTCCATTCTATGACTTCACACACCTCCATTCTATGACTTCACACACCTCCATTTTATGACTACACACACATCCATTGTGACTACACACACCTCCATTCTATGAGTTCACACACCTCCATTCTGACTTCACACACCTCCTTTCTATGACTTCACACACCTCCATTCTGAATTCACACAGCTCAATTCTGTGACTTCACAAAATTCCATTCTGACTTCACACACCTCCATTGTATGTATTCACACACCTCCATTCTGTGACTTCACACACCTCCATTGTGACGTCACACACCTCCATTCTATGAGTTCACACACCTCCATTCTGACTTCACAAACCTCTATTCTATGACTTCGCACACGTCCATTCTGACATCACACACCTCCAATCTATGACTTCACAGACCTCGAATCTGTGACTTCACTCACCTCCACTCTATGACTTCACACTCCTCCATTCTATGACTGCCCACACCTCCTTTCTATGACTTCACCCACCTTCATTCTATGACTTCACACACCTTCATTCTTACTTCAGAAACATCCATTCTATGACCTCACACACCTCCATCTATGACTTCACCAACCTCCATTCTGTGACTTCACACACCTCCATACTGAGTTCACAAAACTCCATTCGGTGACTTAACACACCTCCATTCTGACTTCACACACGTCCATTCTATGACTTCACACACTTCCATTCTATGACTTCACAAACCTCCATTCTGTGACTTCACACACCTCCATTCTGAGTTCACACACCTGCATTCTGTGACTTCACACACCTCCATTCTATGACTTCACACACCTACATTCTATGACTTCACACATCCATTTTGACTTCACACACCTCCAATATATGACTTCAAACAGCTCAATTCTCTGACTTCACACACCTCCATTCCATGACTTAAACTCGTCCATTCAGTGATTTCGCACACCTCCATTCTATGACTTCACCCACCTCCATTCTATGACTTCACACACCTCCATTCTCCGACTTCACACCCCTCTAATTTGATTTCTCATACCTCCATTCTATGACTTTACAAAACTCCCTTCGTTGACTTCACAATACTCCATTCTATGACTTCACACATCTACATTCTATGACTTCACACACCTCAATTCTGACTCACACAACTCCATTATGTGACTTCACAAAACTCCATTCTATTATTTCACGTATCTCCATACTATGACTTCACACACCTCCATCTATGACTTCACACACCTCCATTATGAGTTCACACACCTACATTCTGTGACTTCACACACCTCCATTCTGACTTCACACACATCCATTGTATGACTTCACACACCTCCATTCTGTGACTTCACACACCTCCATTCTATGACTTCACAAACTTCCATTGTGACGTCACAGACCTCCATTCTATGTGTTCACACACCTCCATTCTATGACTTCACTCACCTCCATTCTATGACTTCACACACCTCCTTTCTGAGTTGACACACCTCCATTCTATGACTTCACACACCTCCAATCTGAATTCATACACCTCCATTCTATGACTTCACCCACCTCAATGCTATGACTTCACACACCTCCATTCTCCGACTTCACACACCTCTAATTTGATTTCTCATACCTCCATTCTATGACTTCACAAACCTCCCTTCGGTGACTTCACAATACTCCATTCTATGACTTCACACATCTACATTCTATGACTTCACACACCTCAATTCTGACTCACACAACTCCATTCTGTGACTTCACAAAACTCCATTCTATGATTTCACATATCTCCATACTATGACTTCACACACCTTCATCTATGATTGCACACACCTCCATTCTTAGTTCACACACCTCCATTGTGTGACTTCACACACCTCAATTCTGACTTCACACACCTCCATTGTATGACTTCACACACCTCCATTCTGTGACTTCACACACCTCCATTCTATGACTTCACAAACTTCCATTGTGACGTCACACACCTCCATTCTATGAGTTCACACACCTCCATTCTATGACTTCACACACCTCCACTCTGACTTCACACACCTCTATTCTATGACTTCGAACACCTATATTCTGACTTCACACACCTCCATTCTATGACTTCACAGACCTCGAATCTGTGACTTCACTCACCTCCACTCTATGACTTCACATTTCTCCATTCTATGACTTCCCACACCTAATTTCTATGACTTCATCCACCTCCATTCTATGACTTCACACCTCCATTCTGACTTCACACACCTCCATTCTATGACTTCACACACCTTCATTGTGACTTCACACACCTCCATTCTCTGAGTTCACACACCTGCATTCTGACATCACGCACCTCCATTCTATGACTTCACGGACCTCGAATCTGTGATTTCACTCACATGCACTCTATGACTTCACACTCCTCCATTCTATGACTTCCCACACCTCCTTTCTATGACTTCACCCACCTCCAATCGATGACTACACACCTCCATTTTGACTTCACACACCTCCATTCTGTGACTTCACACACCCCCATTCTATGAGTTCACATACCTCCATTCTATGATTTCACACACCTTCATTCTTACTTCAGAAAAATCCATTCTATGACTTCACACACCTCCATTCTATGACTTCACACACCTCCATTGTGACTTCACACACCATCATTCTATGAGTTCACACACCGCCATTCTGACTTCACTCACCTCCATTCTATGACTTCACACAGCTCCATTCTGATTTCACACAGCTCCATTCTATGACTTCGCACACTTCTAGTCTGACTTCACACACCTCCATTCTGTGACTTCACACACCTCCATTCTATGACTTCACACACCTCCATTCTATAACTTAACACACCTATATTGTGACTTCACACACCTGCATTCTATGAGTTCACACACCTGCATTGTGACTTCACACACCTCCATTCTATGACTTCACCCACCAACATTCCGACTTCACACACCTCCATTTTGACTTCACACGCCTCAGTTCTGTGCCTTCACACAACTCCATTCTATGATTTCACACACTTCCATTCTATGACTTCACACACCTAGATTCTATGACTTCACACACCTCATTTCTGAGTTGACACACATCCATTCTGTGATTTCACACACCTCCAATCTGACTTCACACACCTCCATTCTATGACTTCACACACCTCCATTGTGACTTCACACACCTCCATTCTATGAGTTCACACACCTCCATTCTGACTTCACACACCTCCATTCTATGACTTCACACAGCTATATTCTGAATTCACACCTCCATTTGTGACTTCACACTCCACAATTTTGACTTCACACACCTCCATTCTGTGACTTCACACACCTCCATTCTGTGACTTCACACACATCCATTTTGACTTCACACACTTCCATTCTATGACTTCACACACCTCCATTCTGTGACTTCACACACCTCCATTCTGTGACTTCACACACCTCCATTCTGTGACTTCACACACCTCCATTCTGTGACTTCACACACATCCATTTTGACTTCACACACTTCCATTCTATGACTTCACACACCTCCATTCTGTGACTTCACACACCTCCATTCCATGACTTCACACACCTCCATTCTATGAGATTACACACCACCATTCTATGAGTTCACACACCTACATTGTGACTTCACACACCTCCATTCTATGACTTCACACACCTTCATTATTACTTCAGAATCATCCATTCTATGACTTCACACACCTGCATTCTATGACTTCACAAACCTCCGTTCTGTGACCTCACACACCTACATTTTGAGGTTACACACCTCCATTCTGTCTTCACACACCTCCATTCTATGACTTCACACACTTCCTTTCTGTGACTTCACACACCTCCATTCTATGACTTCACAACCTACATTCTGTGACTTCACACACCTCCATTCTGGGTTCACACACCTCCAATCTGTGATTTCACACCCCTCCATTCTGTGACTTCACACACCTCCATTCTATGACTTCACACACCTCCATTCTATGACTTCACACACCTCCATTCTGTGACTTAACACACCTCCATTCTATGACTTCACACACCTCCATTCTATCACTTCACACACCTCCATTCTATGACTTCACACACCTCCATTCTATAACTTAACACACCTACATTGTGACTTCACACCTCCATTCTATGAGTTCACACACATGCATTGTGACTTCACACACCTCCATTCTATGAGTTCACACACCTCCATTCTATGACTTCACACAAGTCCATTCTATGATTTTACACACCTCCATTGTCTGACTTCACACACCTCCATTCTATAACTTCACACACCTCCATTTTGTGACTTCACACACCTCCATTCTATGACTTCACACACCTCCATTCTATGACATCACACACCTCCATTCTATGACTTCACACATCTCCATTCTGTGACTTCACACACCACCATTCTATGATTTCATACACCTCCTTTCTGTGACTTCACACACTTCCATTCTATGACTTCACACACCACCATTGTATAACTTAACACACCTATATTGTGACTTCACACACCTCCATTCTATGAGTTCACACACCTGCATTGTGACTTCACACACCTCCATTCTATGACTTCACCCACCAACATTCCGACTTCACACACCTCCATTTTGACTTTACACGCCTCAGTTCTGTGCATTCACACACCTCCATTCTATAATTTCACACACTTCCATTCTATGACTTCACACACCTAGATTCTATGACTTCACACACCTCACTTCTGAGTTGACACACCTCCATTCTGTGATTTCACACACCTCCAATCTGACTTCACACACCTCCATTCTATGACTTCACACACCTCCCTTGTGACTTCACACACCTCCATTCTATGAGTCACACACCTCCATTCTGACCTCACACACCTCCATTCTATGACTTCACTCAGCTAAATTCTGACTTCACACCTCCATTTGTGACTTCACACTCCACAATTTTGACTTCACACACCTCCATTCTGTGACTTCACACACCTCCATTCTGTGACTTCACACACATCCATTTTGACTTCACACACTTCCATTCTTTGACTTAACACACCTCCATTCTGTGACTTCACACACCTCCATTCTATAACTTCACACACCTCCATTCTGTGACTTCACACACCTCCAATCTATGTGTTCACACACCTCCATTCTATGACTTCAAACACCTCCATTCTGTGACTTCACACACCTCCATTCTATGATTTCACAAACCTCCATTCTGTGCCTTCACACACCTCCATTCTATGACTTCACACACCTCCAGTCTATAACTTAACACACCTATATTGTGACTTCACACCTCCATTCTATGAGTTCACACACCTGCATTGTGACTTCACACACCTCCATTCTATGACTTCACCCACCAACATTCTGACTTCACACACCTCCATTTTGACTTCACACGCCTCAGTTGTGTGACTTCACACACCTCCATTCTATGATTTCACACATTTCCATTCTATGACTTCATACACCTAGATTCTATGACTTCACACACCTCATTTCTGAGTTGACACACCTCCATTCTGTGATTTCACACACCTCCAATCTGACTTCACACACCTCCATTCTATGACTTCACACACCTCCATTGTGACTTCACACACCTCCATTCTATGAGTTCACACACCTCCATTCTGATTTCACACACCTCCATTCTATGACTTCACACAGCTAAATTCTGACTTCACACCTCCATTTGTGACTTCACACTCCACAATTTTGACTTAACACACCTCCATTCTGTGACTTCACACACCTCCATTCTATGACTACACACACATCCATTCTATGACTTCACACACCTCCTTTCTATAACTTCACCCAACTCCATTCTATGACTTCACACCTCCATTCTGACTTCACACACCTCCATTCTGTGACTTCACACACCTCCATTATATGACTTCACACACCTCCATTCTATGACTTCACACACCTCCATTCTATGCCTTCACACACCTCCATTCTGTGACTTGACACACCTCCATTCTATGCCTTCACACACCTTCATTCTTACTTCACACATCTCCATTCTATGACTTCACACACCTTCATTTTTACTTTACAAATATCCATTCTATAACTTCACACACCTCCATTCTATCACTTCACACACCTCCATTCTGACTTCACACACCTCCATTCTATGACTTCACACACCTCCATTCTGAATTCACACAGCTCCATTCTGTGACTTCACAAAACTCTATTCTATGATTTCACACACCTCCATACTATGACTTCACACAACTCCATCTATGACTTCACACACCTCCATTCTGACTTCACACACCTCTATTCTATGACTTCGCACACCTCCATTCTGACATCACACACCTCCATTCTATGACTTCACGGACCTCGAATCTGTGATTTCACTCACATGCACTCTATGACTTCACACTCCTCTATTCTATGACTTCCCACACCTCCATTCTATGACTTCATCCACCTCCAATCGATGACTACACACCTCCATTTTGACTTCACACACCTCCATTCTGTGACTTCACACACCCCCATTCTATGAGTTCACATACCTCCATTCTATGATTTCACACACCTTCATTCTTACTTCAGAAAAATCCATTCTATGACTTCACACACCTCCATTCTATGACTTCACAAACCTCCATTCTGTGACTTCACACACCTCTATTCTGAGTTCACACAACTCCATTCGGTGACTTCACACACCTCCATTCTGACTTCACACACCTCCATTCTATGACTTGACTTCACACACTTCCATTCTATAACTTCACACACCTCCATTCTGTGACTTCACACACCTCCATTCTGAGTTCACACCCCTCCATTCTGTGACTTCTAACACCTCGATTCTGTGACTTCACACAGCTCCAATCTGTGACTTCACACACTTCCATTCTATGACTTCACACACCTCCATTCTATGACTTCACACACCTCAATTCTGTGACTTCACACACCTCCATTCTATGACCTCACACACCCTCATTCTATGATTTCACACACCTCCAGTCTATGATTTCACACATCCATTTTGATTTCACACACCTCCAATATATGACTTCAAACACCTCAATTTTGTGACTTCACACACCTCCATTCTATGACTTCATACCGTCCATTCTGTGACTTCACACACCTCCATTCTATGACTTCACACACTTCCATTCTATGACTTCACACACCTCCATTCTGTGACTTTACACGCCTCTATTCTGGGTTCACACACCTCCATTCTGTGACTTCACACTCCTGCAATCTGTGACTTCCCACACCTCCATTCTGTGACTTCACACACCTCCATTCTATGACCTCACACACCCTTATTCTATGATTTCACACACCTCTATTCTATGACTTCACACATCCATTTTGATTTCACACACCTCCAATATATGACTTCAAACACTTCAATTCTGTGACTTCACACACCTCCATTCTATGACTTCATACCGTCCATTCTGTGACTTCACACACCTCCATTCTATGACTTCACATACTTCCATTCTATGACTTCACACACCTCCATTTTGTGACTTTACACACCTCCATACTGAGTTCACACACCTCAATTCTGTGACTTCACACACCTCCATTCTATGACCTCACACACCCTCATTCTATGATTTCACACACCTCTATTCTATGACTTCACACATCCATTTTGATTTCACACACCTCCAAATATGACTTCAAACACTTCAATTCTGTGACTTCACACACCTGCATTCTTTGACTTCACACACCTCCATTCTATGACTTCCCACACCTCCATTCTATGACTTCACACACGTCCATTCTGTGACTTCCCACACCAACATTCTATGACTTCACACACCTCCATTGTGACTACACACACTACCATTCTATGAGTTTACACACCTCCATTCTGACTTCACACACCTCCATTCTATGACTACACACACCTCCATTCTATGACTTCACACACCTCCTTTCTATGACCTCACCCACCTCCATTCTATGACTTACACCTCCATTCTGACTTCACACACCTCCATTCTGTGACTTCACACACCTCCATTATATGACTTCACACACCTCCATCCTATGACTTCACACACCGCCATTCTATGCCTTCACACACCTCAATTCTGTGACCTAACACACCTCCATTCTGACTTCACACACCTCCATTCTATGACTTCACACACCTCCATTCTATGTCTTTACACACCTCCATTCCTTGACTTCACACACGTCAATTCTGACTTGACACATGTCCATTCTGTGACTTCACACACCTCCATTCTGACTTCACACATCTCCATTCTATGACTTCACACACCTTCATTTTTACTTTACAAACATCCATTCTATAACTTCACACACCTCCATTCTATGACTTCACACACCTCCATTCTGTGACTTCACACACCTCCATTCTATGACTTCACACACTTCCATTGTGACGTCACACAACTCCATTCTATGAGTTCACACATCTCCATCTGACTTCACACACCTCCATTCTATGACTTCACACACCTCCATTCTGAATTCACACAGCTCCATTCTGTGCCTACACAAAACTGTATTCTATGATTTCACACACCTCCATACTATGACTTCACACAACTCCATCTATGACTTCACACACCTCCATTCTGACTTCACACACCTCTATTCTATGACTTCGCACACTTCCATTCTGACATCACACACCTCCATTCTATGACTTCACAGACCTCGAATCTGTAATTTCACTCACATGCACTCTATGACTTCACACTCCTCCATTCTATGACTTCAAACACCTCCACTCTTTGACTTCACACACCTCCCTTCTGTGTTCACACACCTCAATTCTGTGACTTCACACACCTCCATTCTGACTTCACAAACCTCCATTTTATGACTTCCCGCACGTCCTTTCTATTACTTCACCCACCTCCAATCGATGACTACACACCTCCATTCTGACTTCACACACCTCCATTCTGTGACTTCACACACCCCCATTCTGTGACTTCACACACCTCCATTCTATGACTTCACACACCTTCATTTTTACTTTACAAACATCCATTCTATAACTTCACACACCTCCATTCTATGACTTCACACACCTCCATTCTGTGACTTCACACACCTCCATTCTATGACTTCACACACTTCCATTGTGACATCACACAACTCCATTCTATGAGCTCACACATCTCCATCTGACTTCACACACCTCCATTCTGAGTTCACACAACTCCATTCGGTGACTTCACACACCTCCATTCTGACTTCACACACCTCCATTCTATGACTTCACACACTTCCATTCTATGACTTCACACACCTCCATTCTGTGACTTCACACACCTCCATTCTGAGTTCACACACCTCCATTCTGTGACTTCTCACACCTCGATTCTGTGACTTCACACAGGTCCAATCTGTGACTTCACACACTTCCATTCTATGACTTCACACATCCATTTTGATTTCACACACCTCCAATATATGACTTCAAACACCTCAATTCTGTGACTTCACACACCTCCATTCTATGACTTCACACACCTCCATTCTATGACTTCACACACCTCCATTCTATCACTTCACACACCTCCATTCTATGACTTCACACACCTCCATTCTATAACTTAACACACCTACATTGTGGCTTCACACCTCCATTCTATGAGTTCACACACATGCATTGTGACTTCACACACCTCCATTCTATGAGTTCACACACCTCCATTCTATGACTTCACACACGTCCATTCTATGATTTTACACACCTCCATTGTCTGACTTCACACACCTCCATTCTATAACTTCACACACCTTCATTTTGTGACTTCACACACCTCCATTCTATGACTTCAAACACCTCCATTCTATGACATCACACACCTCCATTCTATGACTTCACACATCTCCATTCTGTGACTTCACACACCACCATTCTATGATTTCATACACCTCCTTTCTGTGACTTCACACACCTCCATTCTATGACTTCACACACCACCATTCTATAACTTAACACACCTATATTGTGACTTCACACACCTCCAATCTATGTGTTCACACACCTCCATTCTATGACTTCACCTCCATTCTGTGACTTCACACACCTCCATTCTATGATTTCACAAACCTCCATTCTGTGACTTCACACACCTCCATTCTATGACTTCACACACCTCCATTCTATAACTTAACACACCTATATTGTGACTTCACACCTCCATTCTATGAGTTCACACACCTGCATTGTGACTTCACACACCTCCATTCTATGACTTCACCCACCAACATTCTGACTTCACACACCTCCATTTTGACTTCACACGCCTCAGTTGTGTGACTTCACACACCTCCATTCTATGATTTCACACACTTCCATTCTATGACTTCATACACCTAGATTCTATGACTTCACACACCTCATTTCTGAGTTGACACACCTCCATTCTGTGATTTCACACACCTCCAATCTGACTTCACACACCTCCATTCTATGACTTCACACACCTCCATTGTGACTTCACACACCTCCATTCTATGAGTTCACACACCTCCATTCTGATTTCACACACCTCCATTCTATGACTTCACAGAGCTAAATTCTGACTTCACACCTCCATTTGTGACTTCACACTCCACAATTTTGACTTAACACACCTCCATTCTTTGACTTCACACACCTCCATTCTATGACTACACACACATCCATTCTATGACTTCACACACCTCCTTTCTATAACTTCACCCAAATCCATTCTATGACTTCACACCTCCATTCTGACTTCACACACCTCCATTCTGTGACTTCACACACCTCCATTATATGACTTCACACACCTCCATTCTATGACTTCACACACCTCCATTCTATGACTTCACACACCTCCATTCTATGCCTTCACACACCTCCATTATATGACTTCACACACCTCCATTCTATGCCTTCACACACCTTCATTCTAACTTCACACATCTCCATTCTATGACTTCACACACCTTCATTTTTACTTTACAAATATCCATTCTATAACTTCACAAACCTCCATTCTATGACTTCACACACCTCCATTCTGACTTCACACACCTCCATTCTATGACTTCACACACCTCCATTCTGAATTCACACAGCTCCATTCTGTGACTTCACAAAACTCTATTCTATGATTTCACACACCTCCATACTATGACTTCACACAACTCCATCTATGACTTCACACACCTCCATTCTGACTTCACACACCTCTATTCTATGACTTCGCACACCTCCATTCTGACATCACACACCTCCATTCTATGACTTCACGGACCTCGAATCTGTGATTTCACTCACATGCACTCTATGACTTCACACTCCTCCATTCTATGACTTCCCACACCTCCATTCTATGACTTCACCCACCTCCAATCGATGACTACACACCTCCATTTTGACTTCACACACCTCCATTCTGTGACTTCACACACCCCCATTCTATGAGTTCACATACCTCCATTCTATGATTTCACACACCTTCATTCTTACTTCAGAAAAATCCATTCTATGACTTCACACACCTCCATTCTATGACTTCACAAACCTCCATTCTGTGACTTCACACACCTCCATTCTGAGTTCACACAACTCCATTCGGTGACTTCACACACCTCCATTCTGACTTCACACACCTCCATTCTATGACTTGACTTCACACACTTCCATTCTATAACATCACACACCTCCATTCTGTGACTTCACACACCTCCATTCTGAGTTCACACCCCTCCATTCTGTGACTTCTAACACCTGGATTCTCTGACTTCACACAGCTCCAATCTGTGACTTCACACTCCTCCATTCTAAGACTTCACACACCTCAATTCTGTGACTTCACACACCTCCATACTATGACCTCACACACCCTCATTCTATGATTTCACACACCTCCAGTCTATGACTTCACACATCCATTTTGATTTCACACAGCTCCAATATATGACTTCAAACACCTCAATTTTGTGACTTCACACACCTCCATTCTATGACTTCATACCGTCCATTCTGTGACTTCACACACCTCCATTCTATGACTTCACACACTTCCATTCTATGACTTCAAACACCTCCATTCTGTGACTTTACACGCCTCTATTCTGGGTTCACACACCTCCATTCTGTGACTTCACACTCCTGCAATCTGTGACTTCCCACACCTCCATTCTGTGACTTCACACACCTCCATTCTATGACCTCACACACCCTTATTCTATGATTTCACACACCTCTATTCTATGACTTCACACATCCATTTTGATTTCACACACCTCCAATATATGACTTCAAACACCTCAATTCTGTGACTTCACACACCTCCATTCTATGACTTCATACCGTCCATTCTGTGACTTCACACACCTCCATTCTATGACTTCACATACTTCCATTCTATGACTTCACACATCTCCATTTTGTGACTTTACACACCTCCATACTGAGTTCACACACCTCAATTCTGGGACTTCACACACCTCCAATCTGTGCCTTCCCACACCTCCATTCTTTGACTTCACACACCTCCATTCTATGACTTCCCACACCTCCATTCTATGACTTCACACACGTCCATTCTGTGACTTCCCACACCAACATTCTATGACTTCACACACCTCCATTGTGACTACACACACTACCATTCTATGAGTTTACACACCTCCATTCTGACTTCACACACCTCCATTCTATGACTACACACACCTCCATTCTATGACTTCACACACCTCCTTTCTATGACCTCACCCAACTCCATTCTATGATTTCACACCTCCATTCTGACTTCACACACCTCCATTCTGTGACTTCACACACCTCCATTATATGACTTCACACACCTCCATTCTATGACTTCACACACCGCCATTCTATGCCTTCACACACCTCAATTCTGTGACCTAACACACCTCCATTCTGACTTCACACACCTCCATTCTATGACTTCACACACCTCCATTCTATGTCTTTACACACCTCCATTCCTTGACTTCACACACGTAAATTCTGACTTGACACATGTCCATTCTGTGACGTCACACATCTCCATTCTGACTTCACACATCTCCATTCTATGACTTCACACACCTTCATTTTTACTTTACAAACATCCATTCTATAACTTCACACACCTCCATTCTATGACTTCACACACCTCCATTCTGTGACTTCACACACCTCCATTCTATGACTTCACACACTTCCATTGTGACGTCACACAACTCCATTCTATGAGTTCACACATCTCCATCTGACTTCACACACCTCCATTCTATGACTTCAGACACCTCCATTCTGAATTCACACAGCTCCATTCTGTGCCTACACAAAACTCTATTCTATGATTTCACACACCTCCATACTATGACTTCACACAACTCCATCTATGACTTCACACACCTCCATTCTGACTTCACACACCTCTATTCTATGACTTCGCACACTTCCATTCTGACATCACACACCTCTATTCTATGACTTCACAGACCTCGAATCTGTAATTTCACTCACATGCACTCTATGACTTCACACTCCTCCATTCTATGACTTCAAACACCTCCACTCTTTGACTTCACACACCTCCCTTCTTTGTTCACACACCTCAATTCTGTGACTTCACACACCTCCATTCTGACTTCACAGAACTCCATTCTATGACTTCCCGCACATCCTTTCTATTACTTCACCCACCTCCAATCGATGACTACACACCTCCATTCTGACTTCACACACCTCCATTCTGTGACTTCACACACCCCCATTCTGTGACTTCACACACCTCCATTCTATGACTTCACACACCTTCATTTTTACTTTACAAACATCCATTCTATAACTTCACACACCTCCATTCTATGACTTCACACACCTCCATTCTGTGACTTCACACACCTCCATTCTATGACTTCACACACTTCCATTGTGACGTCACACAACTCCATTCTATGAGTTCACACCTCTCCATCTGACTTCACACACCTCCATTCTGAGTTCACACAACTCCATTCGGTGACTTCACACACCTCCATTCTGACTTCACACACCTCCATTCTATGACTTCACACACTTCCATTCTATGACTTCACACACCTCCATTCTGTGACTTCACACACCTCCATTCTGAGTTCACACACCTCCATTCTGTGACTTCTCACACCTCGATTCTGTGACTTCACACAGGTCCAATCTGTGACTTCACACACTTCCATTCTATGACTTCACACATCCATTTTGATTTCACACACCTCCAATATATGACTTCAAACACCTCAATTCTGTGACTTCACACACCTCCATTCTATGACTTCATACGGTCCATTCTGTGACTTCACACACCTCCATTCTATGACTTCACACACTTCCATTCTATGACTTCACACACCTCCATTCTGAGACTTTACACACCTCCATTCAGGGTTCACACACCTCCATTAGGTGACTTCACACACGTCCATTCTATGACTTCACACCTTCATTCTTTCTTCACAAACACCCATTCTATGACTTCACACACCTCCATTCTATGAATTCACACACCTCCATTCTGTGACTTCACACACCTCCATTTTAAGACTACACACACATCCATTGTGACTACACACACCTCCATTCTATGAGTTCACACACCTCCATTCTGACTTCACACACCTCCTTTCTATGACTTCACACACCTCCATTCTGAATTCACACAGCTCAATTCTGTGACTTCACAAAATTCCATTCTGTCTTCACACACCTCCATTGTATGTATTCACACACCTCCATTCTGTGACTTCACACACCTCCATTGTGACGTCACACACCTCCATTCTATGAGTTCACACACCTCCATTCTGACTTCACAAACCTCTATTCTATGACTTCGCACACCTCCATTCTGACATCACACACCTCCAATCTATGACTTCACAGACCTCGAATCTGTGACTTCACTCACCTCCACTCTATGACTTCACACTCCTCCATTCTATGACTGCCCACACCTCCTTTCTATGACTTCACCCACCTTCATTCTATGACTTCACACACCTTCATTCTTACTTCAGAAACATCCATTCTATGTCCTCACACACCTCCATCTATGACTTCACCAACCTCCATTCTGTGACTTCACACACCTCCATACTGAGTTCACAAAACTCCATTCGGTGACTTAACACACCTCCATTCTGACTTCACACACGTCCATTCTATGACTTCACACACTTCCATTCTATGACTTCACAAACCTCCATTCTGTGACTTCACACATCTCCATTCTGAGTTCACACACCTGCATTCTGTGACTTCACACACCTCCATTCTATGACTTCACACACCTACATTCTATGAATTCACACATCCATTTTGACTTCACACACCTCCAGTATATGACTTCAAACAGCTCAATTCTCTGACTTCACACACCTCCATTCCATGACTTAAACTCGTCCATTCAGTGACTTCGCACACCTCCATTCTATGACTTCACCCACCTCCATTCTATGACTTCACACACCTCCATTCTCCGACTTCACACCCCTCTAATTTGATTTCTCATACCTCCATTCTATGACTTTACAAACCTCCCTTCGTTGACTTCACAATACTCCATTCTATGACTTCACACATCTACATTCTATGACTTCACACACCTCAATTCTGACTCACACAACTCCATTATGTGACTTCACAAAACTCCATTCTATTATTAGACATATCTCCATACTATGACTTCACACACCTCCATCTATGACTTCACACACCTCCATTATGAGTTCACACACCTACATTCTGTGACTTCACACACCTCCATTCTGACTTCACACACATCCATTGTATGACTTCACACACCTCCATTCTGTGACTTCACACACCTCCATTCTATGACTTCACAAACTTCCATTGTGATGTCACACACCTCCATTCTATGAGTTCACACACCTCTATTCTATGACTTCACACACCTAATTTCTATGACTTCACTCACCTCCATTCTATGACTTCACACCTCCATTCTGACTTCACACACCTCCATTCTGTGACTTCACACACCTCCATTCTATGACTTCACAAACTTCCATTGTGACGTCACAGACCTCCATTCTATGTGTTCACACACCTCCATTCTATGACTTCACTCACCTCCATTCTATGACTTCACACACCTCCTTTCTGAGTTGACACACCTCCATTCTATGACTTCACACACCTCCAATCTGAATTCATACACCTCCATTCTATGACTTCACCCACCTCAATGCTATGACTTCACACACCTCCATTCTCCGACTTCACACACCTCTAATTTGATTTCTCATACCTCCATTCTATGACTTCACAAACCTCCCTTCGGTGACTTCACAATACTCCATTCTATGACTTCACACATCTACATTCTATGACTTCACACACCTCAATTCTGACTCACACAACTCCATTCTGTGACTTCACAAAACTCCATTCTATGATTTCACATATCTCCATACTATGACTTCACACACCTTCATCTATGATTGCACACACCTCCATTCTTAGTTCACACACCTCCATTGTGTGACTTCACACACCTCAATTCTGACTTCACACACCTCCATTGTATGACTTCACACACCTCCATTCTGTGACTTCACACACCTCCATTCTATGACTTCACAAACTTCCAGTGTGACGTCACACACCTCCATTCTATGAGTTCACACACCTCCATTCTATGACTTCACACACCTCCACTCTGACTTCACACACCTCTATTCTATGACTTCGAACACCTATATTCTGACTTCACACACCTCCATTCTATGACTTCACAGACCTCGAATCTGTGACTTCACTCACCTCCACTCTATGACTTCACACTTCTCCATTCTATGACTTCCCACACCTAATTTCTATGACTTCATCAACCTCCATTCTATGACTTCACACCTACATTCTGACTTCACAAACCTCCATTCTATGACTTCACACACCTTCATTGTGACTTCACACACCTCCATTCTATGAGTTCACACACCTCCATTCTGACTTCACACACCTCCATACTATGACTTCACACAGCTAAATTATGACATCACACCTCCATTTGTGACTTCACACTCCACAATTTTGACTCACACACCTCCATTCTGTGACTTCACACACCTCCATTCTGACTTCACACACCTCCATTCTGTGACCTAACACACATCCATTCTGTGACTTCATACACCTCCATTCTATGACTTCACACACCTCCATTCTGACTTCACACACCTCTATTCTATGACTTTGCACACCTCCATTCTGACATCACACACCTCCATTCTATGACTTCACAGACCTCGAATCTGTAATTTCACTCACATGCACTCTATGACTTCACACTCCTCCATTCTATTACCTCAAACACCTGCACTCTTTGACTTCACACACCTCCCTTCTGTGTTCACACACCTCAATTCTGTGACTTCACACACCTCCATTCTGACTTCACTAACCTCCATTCTATGACTTCCCGCACGTCCTTTCTATGACTTCACCCACCTCCAATCGATGACTACACACCCCCATTCTGACTTCACACACCTCCATTCTGTGACTTCACACACCCCCTTTCTATGAGTTCACATACCTCCATTCTATGACTTCACACACCTTCATTCTTACTTCAGAAACATCCATTCTTTGACTTCACACACCTCCATTCTATGACTTCACAAACCTCCATTCTGTGACTTCACACACCTCCATTCTGAGTTCACACAACTCCATTCGGTGACTTCACACACCTCCATTCTGACTTCACACACCTCCATTCTATGACTTCACACACTTCCATTCTATGACTTCACACACCTCCATTCTGTGACTTCACACACCTCCATTCTGAGTTCACACACCTCCATTCTGTGACTTCTTACACCTCGATTCTGTGACTTCACACAGCTCCAATCTGTGACTTCACACACTTCCATTCTATGACTTCACACATCCATTTTGATTTCACACACCTCCAATGTATGACTTCAAACACCTCAATTCTGTGACTTCACAGACCTCTATTCTATGACTTCATACGGTCCATTCTGTGACTTCACACACCTCCATTCTATGACTTCACACACTTCCATTCTATGACTTCACACACCTCCATTCTGAGACTTTACACACCTCCATTCAGGGTTCACACACCTCCATTAGGTGACTTCACACTCCTGCAATCTGGGCCTTTCCACACCTCCATTCTGTGACTTCACACACCTCCATTCTATGACTTCACACACCTTCATTCTTACTTCACAAACACCCATTCTGTGACTTCACACACCTCCATTCTATGACTTCACACACCTCCATTCTGTGAATTCACACACCTCCATTTTATGACTACACACACATCCATTGTGACTTCACACACCTCCATTCTATGACTTCACACAGCTAAATTCTGACTTCACACCTCCATTTGTGACTTCACACTCCACAATTTTGACTTCACACACCTCCATTCTGTGACTTCACACACCTCCATTCTGTGACTTCACACACATCCATTTTGACTTCACACACTTCCATTCTTTGACTTCACACACCTCCATTCTGTGACTTCACACACCTCCATTCCATGACTTCACACACCTCCATTCAATGAGATTACACACCACCATTCTATGAGTTCACACACCTAAATTGTGACTTCACACACCTCCATTCTATGACTTCACACACCTTCATTATTACGTCAGAATCATCCATTCTATGACTTCACAAACCTGCGTCTGTGACCTCACACACCTTAATTTTGAGGTCACACACCTCCATTTTGTGACTTCACACACCTCCATTCTGTGACTTCACACACCTCCATTCTGGGTTCACACACCTCCAATCTATGACTTCATACCCCTCCATTCTGTGACTTCACACACCTCAATTCTGTGACTTCACACACCTCCATTCTATGACTTCACACACGTCCATTCTATGATTTCACACACCTCCATTCTGTGACTTCACACACCTCCATTCTATAACTTCACACACCTCCATTCTGACTTCACACACCTCCATTCTGTGACTTCACACACCTCCATTCTGAGTTCACACACCTCCATTCTGTGACTTCTCACACCTCGATTCTGTGACTTCACACAGGTCCAATCTGTGACTTCACACACTTCCATTCTATGACTTCACACATCCATTTTGATTTCACACACCTCCAATATATGACTTCAAACACCTCAATTCTGTGACTTCACACACCTCCATTCTATGACTTCATACGGTCCATTCTGTGACTTCACACACCTCCATTCTATGACTTCACACACTTCCATTCTATGACTTCACACACCTCCATTCTGAGACTTTACACACCTCCATTCAGGGTTCACACACCTCCATTAGGTGACTTCACACACGTCCATTCTATGACTTCACACCTTCATTCTTTCTTCACAAACACCCATTCTATGACTTCACACACCTCCATTCTATGAATTCACACACCTCCATTCTGTGACTTCACACACCTCCATTTTAAGACTACACACACATCCATTGTGACTACACACACCTCCATTCTATGAGTTCACACACCTCCATTCTGACTTCACACACCTCCTTTCTATGACTTCACACACCTCCATTCTGAATTCACACAGCTCAATTCTGTGACTTCACAAAATTCCATTCTGTCTTCACACACCTCCATTGTATGTATTCACACACCTCCATTCTGTGACTTCACACACCTCCATTGTGACGTCACACACCTCCATTCTATGAGTTCACACACCTCCATTCTGACTTCACAAACCTCTATTCTATGACTTCGCACACCTCCATTCTGACATCACACACCTCCAATCTATGACTTCACAGACCTCGAATCTGTGACTTCACTCACCTCCACTCTATGACTTCACACTCCTCCATTCTATGACTGCCCACACCTCCTTTCTATGACTTCACCCACCTTCATTCTATGACTTCACACACCTTCATTCTTAATTCAGAAACATCCATTCTATGTCCTCACACACCTCCATCTATGACTTCACCAACCTCCATTCTGTGACTTCACACACCTCCATACTGAGTTCACAAAACTCCATTCGGTGACTTAACACACCTCCATTCTGACTTCACACACGTCCATTCTATGACTTCACACACTTCCATTCTATGACTTCACAAACCTCCATTCTGTGACTTCACACATCTCCATTCTGAGTTCACACACCTGCATTCTGTGACTTCACACACCTCCATTCTATGACTTCACACACCTACATTCTATGAATTCACACATCCATTTTGACTTCACACACCTCCAGTATATGACTTCAAACAGCTCAATTCTCTGACTTCACACACCTCCATTCCATGACTTAAACTCTTCCATTCAGTGACTTCGCACACCTCCATTCTATGACTTCACCCACCTCCATTCTATGACTTCACACACCTCCATTCTCCGACTTCACACCCCTCTAATTTGATTTCTCATACCTCCATTCTATGACTTTACAAACCTCCCTTCGTTGACTTCACAATACTCCATTCTATGACTTCACACATCTACATTCTATGACTTCACACACCTCAATTCTGACTCACACAACTCCATTATGTGACTTCACAAAACTCCATTCTATTATTAGACATATCTCCATACTATGACTTCACACACCTCCATCTATGACTTCACACACCTCCATTATGAGTTCACACACCTACATTCTGTGACTTCACACACCTCCATTCTGACTTCACACACATCCATTGTATGACTTCACACACCTCCATTCTGTGACTTCACACACCTCCATTCTATGACTTCACAAACTTCCATTGTGATGTCACACACCTCCATTCTATGAGTTCACACACCTCTATTCTATGACTTCACACACCTAATTTCTATGACTTCACTCACCTCCATTCTATGACTTCACACCTCCATTCTGACTTCACACACCTCCATTCTGTGACTTCACACACCTCCATTCTATGACTTCACAAACTTCCATTCTATGACTTCACACATCCATTTTGATTTCACACACCTCCAATGTATGACTTCAAACACCTCAATTCTGTGACTTCACAGACCTCTATTCTATGACTTCATACGGTCCATTCTGTGACTTCACACACCTCCATTCTATGACTTCACACACTTCCATTCTATGACTTCACACACCTCCATTCTGAGACTTTACACACCTCCATTCAGGGTTCACACACCTCCATTAGGTGACTTCACACTCCTGCAATCTGGGCCTTCCCACACCTCCATTCTGTGACTTCACACACCTCCATTCTATGACTTCACACACCTTCATTCTTACTTCACAAACACCCATTCTATGACTTCACACACCTCCATTCTATGACTTCACACACCTCCATTCTGTGAATTCACACACCTCCATTTTATGACTACACACACATCCATTGTGACTTCACACACCTCCATTCTATGACTTCACACAGCTAAATTCTGACTTCACACCTCCATTTGTGACTTCACACTCCACAATTTTGACTTCACACACCTCCATTCTGTGACTTCACACACCTCCATTCTATGACTTCACAAACTTCCATTGTGACGTCACAGACCTCCATTCTATGTGTTCACACACCTCCATTCTATGACTTCACTCACCTCCATTCTATGACTTCACACACCTCCTTTCTGAGTTGACACACCTCCATTCTATGACTTCACACACCTCCAATCTGAATTCATACACCTCCATTCTATGACTTCACCCACCTCAATGCTATGACTTCACACACCTCCATTCTCCGACTTCACACACCTCTAATTTGATTTCTCATACCTCCATTCTATGACTTCACAAACCTCCCTTCGGTGACTTCACAATACTCCATTCTATGACTTCACACATCTACATTCTATGACTTCACACACCTCAATTCTGACTCACACAACTCCATTCTGTGACTTCACAAAACTCCATTCTATGATTTCACATATCTCCATACTATGACTTCACACACCTTCATCTATGATTGCACACACCTCCATTCTTAGTTCACACACCTCCATTGTGTGACTTCACACACCTCAATTCTGACTTCACACACCTCCATTGTATGACTTCACACACCTCCATTCTGTGACTTCACACACCTCCATTCTATGACTTCACAAACTTCCAGTGTGACGTCACACACCTCCATTCTATGAGTTCACACACCTCCATTCTATGACTTCACACACCTCCACTCTGACTTCACACACCTCTATTCTATGACTTCGAACACCTATATTCTGACTTCACACACCTCCATTCTATGACTTCACAGACCTCGAATCTGTGACTTCACTCACCTCCACTCTATGACTTCACACTTCTCCATTCTATGACTTCCCACACCTAATTTCTATGACTTCATCAACCTCCATTCTATGACTTCACACCTACATTCTGACTTCACAAACCTCCATTCTATGACTTCACACACCTTCATTGTGACTTCACACACCTCCATTCTATGAGTTCACACACCTCCATTCTGACTTCACACACCTCCATACTATGACTTCACACAGCTAAATTATGACATCACACCTCCATTTGTGACTTCACACTCCACAATTTTGACTCACACACCTCCATTCTGTGACTTCACACACCTCCATTCTGACTTCACACACCTCCATTCTGTGACCTAACACACATCCATTCTGTGACTTCATACACCTCCATTCTATGACTTCACACACCTCCATTCTGACTTCACACACCTCTATTCTATGACTTTGCACACCTCCATTCTGACATCACACACCTCCATTCTATGACTTCACAGACCTCGAATCTGTAATTTCACTCACATGCACTCTATGACTTCACACTCCTCCATTCTATTACCTCAAACACCTGCACTCTTTGACTTCACACACCTCCCTTCTGTGTTCACACACCTCAATTCTGTGACTTCACACACCTCCATTCTGACTTCACTAACCTCCATTCTATGACTTCCCGCACGTCCTTTCTATGACTTCACCCACCTCCAATCGATGACTACACACCCCCATTCTGACTTCACACACCTCCATTCTGTGACTTCACACACCCCCTTTCTATGAGTTCACATACCTCCATTCTATGACTTCACACACCTTCATTCTTACTTCAGAAACATCCATTCTTTGACTTCACACACCTCCATTCTATGACTTCACAAACCTCCATTCTGTGACTTCACACACCTCCATTCTGAGTTCACACAACTCCATTCGGTGACTTCACACACCTCCATTCTGACTTCACACACCTCCATTCTATGACTTCACACACTTCCATTCTATGACTTCACACACCTCCATTCTGTGACTTCACACACCTCCATTCTGAGTTCACACACCTCCATTCTGTGACTTCTTACACCTCGATTCTGTGACTTCACACAGCTCCAATCTGTGACTTCACACACTTCCATTCTATGACTTCACACATCCATTTTGATTTCACACACCTCCAATGTATGACTTCAAACACCTCAATTCTGTGACTTCACAGACCTCTATTCTATGACTTCATACGGTCCATTCTGTGACTTCACACACCTCCATTCTATGACTTCACACACTTCCATTCTATGACTTCACACACCTCCATTCTGAGACTTTACACACCTCCATTCAGGGTTCACACACCTCCATTAGGTGACTTCACACTCCTGCAATCTGGGCCTTCCCACACCTCCATTCTGTGACTTCACACACCTCCATTCTATGACTTCACACACCTTCATTCTTACTTCACAAACACCCATTCTATGACTTCACACACCTCCATTCTATGACTTCACACACCTCCATTCTGTGAATTCACACACCTCCATTTTATGACTACACACACATCCATTGTGACTTCACACACCTCCATTCTATGACTTCACACAGCTAAATTCTGACTTCACACCTCCATTTGTGACTTCACACTCCACAATTTTGACTTCACACACCTCCATTCTGTGACTTCACACACCTCCATTCTGTGACTTCACACACATCCATTTTGACTTCACACACTTCCATTCTTTGACTTCACACACGTCCATTCTGTGACTTCACACACCTCCATTCCATGACTTCACACACCTCCATTCAATGAGATTACACACCACCATTCTATGAGTTCACACACCTAAATTGTGACTTCACACACCTCCATTCTATGACTTCACACACCTTCATTATTACGTCAGAATCATCCATTCTATGACTTCACAAACCTGCGTCTGTGACCTCACACACCTTAATTTTGAGGTCACACACCTCCATTTTGTGACTTCACACACCTCCATTCTGTGACTTCACACACCTCCATTCTGGGTTCACACACCTCCAATCTATGACTTCATACCCCTCCATTCTGTGACTTCACACACCTCAATTCTGTGACTTCACACACCTCCATTCTATGACTTCACACACGTCCATTCTATGATTTCACACACCTCCATTCTGTGACTTCACACACCTCCATTCTATAACTTCACACACCTCCATTCTGTGACTTCACAGACTTCCATTCTATGACTTCACACACCTCCATCCTATGACTTCAAACACCTCCATTCTGTGACTTCACACACCTCCATTCTATGATTTCACAAACCTCCATTCTGTGACTTCACACACCTCCATTCTATGACTTCACACACCTCCATTCTATAACTTAACACACCTATATTGTGACTTCACACCTCCATTCTATGAGTTCACACACCTGCATTGTGACTTCACACACCTCCATTCTATGACTTCACCCACCAACATTCTGACTTCACACACCTCCATTTTGACTTCACACGCCTCAGTTGTGTGACTTCACACACCTCCATTCTATGATTTCACACACTTCCATTCTATGACTTCATACACCTAGATTCTATGACTTCACACACCTCATTTCTGAGTTGACACACCTCCATTCTGTGATTTCACACACCTCCAATCTGACTTCACACACCTCCATTCTATGACTTCACACACCTCCATTGTGACTTCACACACCTCCATTCTATGAGTTCACACACCTCCATTCTGATTTCACACACCTCCATTCAATGACTTCACACAGCTAAATTCTGACTTCACACCTCCATTTGTGACTTCACACTCCACAATTTTGACTTAACACACCTCCATTCTGTGACTTCACACACCTCCATTCCATGACTACACACACATCCATTCTATGACTTCACACACCTCCTTTCTATATCTTCACCCAACTCCATTCTATGACTTCACACCTCCATTCTGCCTTCACACACCTCCATTCTGTGACTTCACACACCTCCATTATATGAGTTCACACACCTCCATTCTTACTTCACAAACATACATTCTATGACTTCACACTCCTCCATTCTATGACTTCAAACACCTCCATTCTTTGACTTTACACACCTCCATTCTGTGTTCACACACCTCAATTCTGTGACCTCACACACCTCCATTCTGACTTCACACTCCTCCATTCTATGACTTCACACACCTCCATTCTATGTCTTCACACACCTCCATTCTTTGAATTCACACACCTAAATTCTGAGTTGACACATCTCCATTCTGTGACTTCACACACCTCCATTCTGACTTCACACATCTCCATTCTATGACTTCACACACCTTCATTTTTACTTTACAAATATCCATTCTATAACTTCACACACCTCCATTCTATGCCTTCACACACCTTCATTCTTACTTCACAAACATACATTCTATGACTTCACACTCCTCCATTCTATGACTTCAAACACCTCCATTCTTTGACTTTACACACCTCCATTCTGTGTTCACACACCTCAATTCTGTGACCTCACACACCTCCATTCTGACTTAACACTCCTCCATTCTATGACTTCACACACCTCCATTCTATGTCTTCATACACCTCCATTCTTTGACTTCACACACCTAAATTCAGAGTTGACACATCTCCATTCTGTGACTTCACACACCTCCATTCTGACTTCACACATCTCCATTCTATGACTTCACACACCTTCATTTTTACTTTACAAATATCCATTCTATAACTTCACACACCTCCATTCTATGACTTCACACACCTCCATTCTGACTTCACACACCTCCATTCTATGACTTCACACACCTCCATTTTGAATTCACACAGCTCCATTCTGTGACTTCACAAAACTCTATTCTATGATTTCACACACCTCCATACTATGACTTCAGACAACTCCATCTATGACTTCACACACCTCCATTCTGACTTCACACACCTCTATTCTATGACTTCGCACACCTCCATTCTGACATCACACACCTCCATTCTATTACTTCACGGACCTCGAATCTGTGATTTCACTCACATGCACTCTATGACTTCACAGTCCTCCATTCTATGACTTCCCACACCTCCTTTCTATGACTTCACCCACCTCCAATCTATGACTACACACCTCCATTTTGACTTCACACACCTCCATTCTGTGACTTCACACACCCCCATTCTATGAGTTCACATACCTCCATTCTATGATTTCACACACCTCCATTCTTACTTCAGAAAAATCAATTCTATGACTTCACACACCTCCATTCTATGACTTCACAAACCTCCATTCTGTGACTTCACACACCTCCATTCTGAGTTCACACAACTCCATTCGGTGACTTCACACACCAACATTCTGACTTCACACACCTCCATTCTATGACTTGACTTCACACACTTCCATTCTATAACTTCACACACCTCCATTCTGTGACTTCACACACCTCCATTCTGAGTTCACACCCCTCCATTCTGTGACTTCTAACACCTCGATTCTGTGACTTCACACAGCTCCAATCTGTGACTTCACACACTTCCATTCTATGACTTCACACACCTCCATTCTATGACTTCACACACCTCAATTCTGTGACTTCACACACCTCCATTCTATGACCTCACACACCCTCATTCTATGATTTCACACACCTCCAGTCTATGACTTTACACATCCAATTTGATTTCACACACCTCCAATATATGACTTCAAACACCTCAATTTTTGACTTCACACACCTCCATTCTATGACTTCATACCGTCCATTCTGTGACTTCACACACCTCCATTCTATGACTCACACACTTCCATTCTATGACTTCACACACCTCCATTCTGTGACTTTACACACCTCTATTCTGGGTTCACACACCTCCATTCTGTGACTTCACACTCCTGCAATCTGTGACTTCGCACACCTCCATTCTGTGACTTCACACACCTCCATTCTATGACCTCACACACCCTTATTCTATGATTTCACACACCTCCATTCTATGACTTCACACATCCATTTTGATTTCACACATCTCCAATATATGACTTCAAACACCTCAATTCTGTGACTTCACACACCTCCATTCTCTGACTTCACATACTTCCATTCTATGACTTCACACACCTCCATTTTGTGACTTTACACACCTCCATACTGAGTTCACACACCTCAATTCTGGGACTTCACACACCTCCAATCTCTGCCTTCCCACACCTCCATTCTTTGACTTCACACACCTCCATTCTATGACTTCCCACACCTCCATTCTATGACTTCACACACGTCCATTCTGTGACTTCACACACCAACATTCTATGACTTCACACACGTCCATTGTGACTACACACACTACCATTCTATGAGTTTACACACCTCCATTCTGACTTCACACACCTCCATTCTATGACTACACACACCTCCATTCTATGACTTCACACACCTCCTTTCTATGACCTCACCCAACTCCATTCTATGACTTCACACCTCCATTCTGACTTCACACACCTCCATTCTGTGACTTCACACACCTCCATTATATGACTTCACACACCTCCATTCTATGACTTCACACACCGCCATTCTATGCCTTCACACACCTCCATTCTGTGACTTCACACACCTCCATTCTATGCCTCACACACCTTCATTCTTACTTCACAAACATACATTCTATGACTTCACACTCCTCCATTGTATGACTTCAAACACCTCCATTGTTTGACTTCACACACCTCCATTCTGTGTTCACACACCTCAATTCTGTGACCTAACACACCTCCATTCTGACTTCACACACCTCCATTCTATGACTTCACACACCTCCATTCTATGTCTTTACACACCTCCATTCCTTGACTTCACACACGTAAATTCTGACTTGACACATGTCCATTCTGTGACTTCACACACCTCCATTCTGACTTCACACATCTCCATTCTATGACTTCACACACCTTCATTTTTACTTTACAAACATCCATTCTATAACTTCACACACCTCCATTCTATAACTTCACACACCTCCATTCTATGCCTTCACACACCTTCATTCTTACTTCACAAACATACATTCTATGACTTCACACTCCTCCATTCTATGACTTCAAACACCTCCATTCTTTGACTTTACACACCTCCATTCTGTGTTCACACACCTCAATTCTGTGACCTCACACACCTCCATTCTGACTTAACACTCCTCCATTCTATGACTTCACACACCTCCATTCTATGTCTTCACACACCTCCATTCTTTGACTTCACACACCTAAATTCAGAGTTGACACATCTCCATTCTGTGACTTCACACACCTCCATTCTGACTTCACACATCTCCATTCTATGACTTCACACACCTTCATTTTTACTTTACAAATATCCATTCTATAACTTCACACACCTCCATTCTATGACTTCACACACCTCCATTCTGACTTCACACACCTCCATTCTATGACTTCACACACCTCCATTGTGACTACACACACTACAATTCTATGAGTTTACACACCTCCATTCTGACTTCACACACCTCCATTCTATGACTACACACACCTCCATTCTATGACTTCACACACCTCCTTTCTATGACCTCACCCAACTCCATTCTATGACTTCACACCTCCATTCTGACTTCACACACCTCCATTCTGTGACTTCACACACCTCCATTATATGACTTCACACACCTCCATTCTATGACTTCACACACCGCCATTCTATGCCTTCACACACCTCCATTCTGTGACTTCACACACCTCCATTCTGTGTTCACACACCTCAATTCTGTGACCTAACACACCTCCATTCTGACTTCACACACCTCCATTCTATGACTTCACACACCTCCATTCTATGTCTTTACACACCTCCATTCCTTGACTTCACACACGTAAATTCTGACTTGACACATGTCCATTCTGTGACTTCACACACCTCCATTCTGACTTCACACATCTCCATTCTATGACTTCACACACCTTCATTTTTACTTTACAAACATCCATTCTATAACTTCACACACCTCCATTCTATGACTTCACACACCTCCATTCTGTGACTTCACACACCTCCATTCTATGACTTCACAAACTTCCATTGTGACGTCACACAACTCCATTCTATGAGTTCACACATCTCCATCTGACTTCACACACCTCCATTCTATGACTTCAGACACCTCCATTCTGAATTCACACAGCTCCATTCTGTGCCTACACAAAACTCTATTCTATGATTTCACACACCTCCATACTATGACTTCACACAACTCCATCTATGACTTCACACACCTCCATTCAGTGATTTCACACACCTCCAATCTGACTTCACACACCTCCATTCTATGACTTCACACACCTCCATTGTGACTTCACACACCTCCATTCTATGAGTTCACACACCTCCATTCTGATTTCACACACCTGCATTCTATGACTTCACAGAGCTAAATTCTGACTTCACACCTCCATTTGTGACTTCACACTCCACAATTTTGACTTAACACACCTCCATTCTTTGACTTCACACGCCTCCATTCTATGACTACACACACATCCATTCTATGACTTCACACACCTCCTTTCTATAACTTCACCCAAATCCATTCTATGACTTCACACCTCCATTCTGCCTTCACACACCTCCATTCTGTGACTTCACACACCTCCATTATATGAGTTCACACACCTCCATTCTTACTTCACAAACATACATTCTATGACTTCACACTCCTCCATTCTATGACTTCACACACCTCCATTCTATGTCTTCACACACCTCCATTCTTTGACTTCACACACCTAAATTCAGAGTTGACACATCTCCATTCTGTGACTTCACACACCTCCATTCTGACTTCACACATCTCCATTCTATGACTTCACACACCTTCATTTTTACTTTACAAATATCCATTCTATAACTTCACACACCTCCATTCTATGACTTCACACACCTCCATTCTGACTTCACACACCTCCATTCTATGACTTCACACACCTCCATTGTGACTACACACACTACAATTCTATGAGTTTACACACCTCCATTCTGACTTCACACACCTCCATTCTATGACTACACACACCTCCATTCTATGACTTCACACACCTCCTTTCTATGACCTCACCCAACTCCATTCTATGACTTCACACCTCCATTCTGACTTCACACACCTCCATTCTGTGACTTCACACACCTCCATTATATGACTTCACACACCTCCATTCTATGACTTCACACACCGCCATTCTATGCCTTCACACACCTCCATTCTGTGACTTCACACACCTCCATTCTGTGTTCACACACCTCAATTCTGTGACCTAACACACCTCCATTCTGACTTCACACACCTCCATTCTATGACTTCACACACCTCCATTCTATGTCTTTACACACCTCCATTCCTTGACTTCACACACGTAAATTCTGACTTGACACATGTCCATTCTGTGACTTCACACACCTCCATTCTGACTTCACACATCTCCATTCTATGACTTCACACACCTTCATTTTTACTTTACAAACATCCATTCTATAACTTCACACACCTCCATTCTATGACTTCACACACCTCCATTCTGTGACTTCACACACCTCCATTCTATGACTTCACAAACTTCCATTGTGACGTCACACAACTCCATTCTATGAGTTCACACATCTCCATCTGACTTCACACACCTCCATTCTATGACTTCAGACACCTCCATTCTGAATTCACACAGCTCCATTCTGTGCCTACACAAAACTCTATTCTATGATTTCACACACCTCCATACTATGACTTCACACAACTCCATCTATGACTTCACACACCTCCATTCAGTGATTTCACACACCTCCAATCTGACTTCACACACCTCCATTCTATGACTTCACACACCTCCATTGTGACTTCACACACCTCCATTCTATGAGTTCACACACCTCCATTCTGATTTCACACACCTGCATTCTATGACTTCACAGAGCTAAATTCTGACTTCACACCTCCATTTGTGACTTCACACTCCACAATTTTGACTTAACACACCTCCATTCTTTGACTTCACACGCCTCCATTCTATGACTACACACACATCCATTCTATGACTTCACACACCTCCTTTCTATAACTTCACCCAAATCCATTCTATGACTTCACACCTCCATTCTGCCTTCACACACCTCCATTCTGTGACTTCACACACCTCCATTATATGAGTTCACACACCTCCATTCTTACTTCACAAACATACATTCTATGACTTCACACTCCTCCATTCTATGACTTCAAACACCTCCATTCTTTGACTTTACACACCTCCATTCTGTGTTCACACACCTCAATTCTGTGACCTCACACACCTCCATTCTGACTTCACACTCCTCCATTCTATGACTTCACACACCTCCATTCTATGTCTTCACACACCTCCATTCTTTGAATTCACACACCTAAATTCTGAGTTGACACATCTCCATTCTGTGACTTCACACACCTCCATTCTGACTTCACACATCTCCATTCTATGACTTCACACACCTTCATTTTTACTTTACAAATATCCATTCTATAACTTCACACACCTCCATTCTATGCCTTCACACACCTTCATTCTTACTTCACAAACATACATTCTATGACTTCACACTCCTCCATTCTATGACTTCAAACACCTCCATTCTTTGACTTTACACACCTCCATTCTGTGTTCACACAGCTCAATTCTGTGACCTCACACACCTCCATTCTGACTTAACACTCCTCCATTCTATGACTTCACACACCTCCATTCTATGTCTCACACACCTCCATTCTTTGACTTCACACACCTAAATTCAGAGTTGACACATCTCCATTCTGTGACTTCACACACCTCCATTCTGACTTCACACATCTCCATTCTATGACTTCACACACCTTCATTTTTACTTTACAAATATCCATTCTATAACTTCACACACCTCCATTCTATGACTTCACACACCTCCATTCTGACTTCACACACCTCCATTCTATGACTTCACACACCTCCATTCTGAATTCACACAGCTCCATTCTGTGACTTCACAAAACTCTATTCTATCATTTCACACACCTCCATATTATGACTTCAGACAACTCCATCTATGACTTCACACACCTCCATTCTGACTTCACACACCTCTATTCTATGACTTCGCACACCTCCATTCTGACATCACACACCTCCATTCTATTACTTCACGGACCGCGAATCTGTGATTTCACTCACATGCACTCTATGACTTCACAATCCTCCATTCTATGACTTCCCACACCTCCTTTCTATGACTTCACCCACCTCCAATCTATGACTACACACCTACATTTTGACTTCACACACCTCCATTCTGTGACTTCACACACCCCCATTCTATGAGTTCACATACCTCCATTCTATGATTTCACACACCTCCATTCTTACTTCAGAAAAATCAATTCTATGACTTCACACACCTCCATTCTATGACTTCACAAACCTCCATTCTGTGACTTCACACACCTCCATTCTGAGTTCACACAACTCCATTCGGTGACTTCACACACCTCCATTCTGACTTCACACACCTCCATTCTATGACTTGACGTCACACACTTCCATTCTATAACTTCACACACCTCCATTCTGTGACTTCACACACCTCCATTCTGAGTTCACACCCCTCCATTCTGTGACTTCTAACACCTCGATTCTGTGACTTCACTCAGCTCCAATCTGTGACTTCACACACTTCCATTCTATGACTTCACACACCTCCATTCTATGACTTCACACACCTCAATTCTGTGACTTCACACACCTCCATTCTATGACCTCACACACCCTCATTCTATGATTTCACACACCTCCAGTCTATGACTTTACACATCCAATTTGATTTCACACACCTCCAATATATGACTTCAAACACCTCAATTTTTGACTTCACACACCTCCATTCTATGACTTCATACCGTTCATTCTGTGATTTCACACACCTCCATTCTATGACTCACACACTTCCATTCTATGACTTCACACACCTCCATTCTGTGACTTTACACACCTCTATTCTGGGTTCACACACCTCCATTCTGTGACTTCACACTCCTGCAATCTGTGACTTCGCACACCTCCATTCTGTGACTTCACACACCTCCATTCTATGACCTCACACACCCTTATTCTATGATTTCACACACCTCCATTCTATGACTTCACACATCCATTTTGATTTCACACATCTCCAATATATGACTTCAAACACCTCAATTCTGTGACTTCACACACCTCCATTCTCTGACTTCACATACTTCCATTCTATGACTTCACACACCTCCATTTTGTGACTTTACACACCTCCATACTGAGTTCACACACCTCAATTCTGGGACTTCACACACCTCCAATCTCTGCCTTCCCACACCTCCATTCTTTGACTTCACACACCTCCATTCTATGACTTCCCACACCTCCATTCTATGACTTCACACACGTCCATTCTGTGACTTCACACACCAACATTCTATGACTTCACACACCTCCATTGTGACTACACACACTACCATTCTATGAGTTTACACAGCTCCATTCTGACTTCACACACCTCCATTCTATGACTACACACACCTCCATTCTATGACTTCACACACCTCCTTTCTATGACCTCACCCAACTCCATTCTATGACTTCACACCTCCATTCTGACTTCACACACCTCCATTCTGTGACTTCACACACCTCCATTATATGACTTCACACACCTCCATTCTATGACTTCACACACCGCCATTCTATGCCTTCACACACCTCCATTCTGTGACTTCACACACCTCCATTCTATGCCTCACACACCTTCATTCTTACTTCACAAACATACATTCTATGACTTCACACTCCTCCATTGTATGACTTCAAACACCTCCATTGTTTGACTTCACACACCTCCATTCTGTGTTCACACACCTCAATTCTGTGACCTAACACACCTCCATTCTGACTTCACACACCTCCATTCTATGACTTCACACTCCTCCATTCTATGTCTTTACACACCTCCATTCCTTGACTTCACACACGTAAATTCTGACTTGACACATGTCCATTCTGTGACTTCACACACCTCCATTCTGACTTCACACATCTCCATTCTATGACTTCACACACCTTCATTTTTACTTTACAAACATCCATTCTATAACTTCACACACCTCCATTCTATGACTTCACACACCTCCATTCTGTGACTTCACACACCTCCATTCTATGACTTCACAAACTTCCATTGTGACGTCACACAACTCCATTCTATGAGTTCACACATCTCCATCTGACTTCACACACCTCCATTCTATGACTTCAGACACCTCCATTCTGAATTCACACAGCTCCATTCTGTGCCTACACAAAACTCTATTCTATGATTTCACACACCTCCATACTATGACTTCACACAACTCCATCTATGAATTCACACACCTCCATTCTGACTTCACACACCTCTATTCTATGACTTCGCACACCTCCATTCTGACATCACACACCTCCATTCTATGACTTCACAGACCTCGAATCTGTAATTTCACTCACATGCACTCTATGACTTCACACTCCTCCATTCTATGACTTCAAACACCTCCACTCTTTGCCTTCACACACCTCCCTTCTGTGTTCACACACCTCAATTCTGTGACATCACACACCTCCATTCTGACTTCACAAACCTCCATTCTATGACTTCCCGCACGTCCTTTCTATGACTTCACCCACCTCCAATCGATGACTACACACCTCCATTCTGACTTCACACACCTCCATTCTGTGACTTCACACACCCCCATTCTATGAGTTCACATACCTCCATTCTATGACTTCACACACCTTCATTCTTACTTCAGAAACATCCATTCTTTGACTTCACACACCTCCATTCTATGACTTCACAAACCTCCATTCTGAGACTTCACACACCTCCATTCTGAGTTCACACAACTCCATTCGGTGACTTCACATACCTCCATTCTGACTTCACACACCTCCATTCTATGACTTCACACACTTCCATTCTATGACTTCACACACCTCCATTCTGTGACTTCACACACCTCCATTCTGAGTTCACACACCTCCATTCTGTGACTTCTCACACCTCGATTCTGTGACTTCACACAGCTCCAATCTGTGACTTCACACACTTCCATTCTATGACTTCACACATCCATTTTGATTTCACACACCTCCAATATATGACTTCAAACACCTCAATTCTGTGACTTCACACACCTCCATTCTATGATTTCACACACTTCCACTCTATGACTTCACACACCTCCATTCTGAGACTTTACACACCTCCATTCAGGGTTCACACACCTCCATTAGGTGACTTCACACTCCTGCAATCTGTGCCTTCCCACACCTCCATTCTGTGACTTCACACACGTCCATTCTATGACTTCACACACCTTCATTCTTACTTCACAAACACCCATTCTATGACTTCACACACCTCCATTCTATGACTTCACACACCTCCATTCTGTGACTTCACACACCTCCATTTTATGACTGCACACACATCCATTGTAACTACACACACCTCCATTCTATGAGTTCACACACCTCCATTCTGACTTCACACACCTCCTTTCTATGACTTCACACACCTCCATTCTGAATTAACACAGCTCAATTCTGTGACTTCACAAAATTACATTCTGACTTCACACACCTCCATTGTATGTATTCACACACCTCCATTCTGTGACTTCACACACCTCCATTGTGACGTCACACACCTCCATTCTATGAGTTCACACACCTCCATTCTGACTTCACAAACCTCTGTTCTATGACTTCGCACACCTCCATTCTGACATCACACACCTCCAATCTATGACTTCACAGACCTCGAATCTGTGACTTCACTCACCTCCACTCTATGACTTCACAATCCTCCATTCTATGACTGCCCACACCTCCTTTCTATGACTTCACCACCTTCATTCTATGACTTCACACACCTTCATTCTTACTTCAGAAACATCCATTCTATGACCTCACACACCTCCATCTATGACTTCACCAACCTCCATTCTGTGACTTCACACACCTCCATACTGAGTTCACAAAACTCCATTCGGTGACTTAACACACCTCCACTCTGACTTCACACACGTCCATTCTATGACTTCACACACTTACATTCTATGACTTCACAAACCTCCATTCTGTGACTTCACACACCTCCATTCTGAGTTCACACACCTGCATTCTGTGACTTCACACACCTCCATTCTATGACTTCACACACCTACATTCTATGACTTCACACATCCATTTTGACTTCACACACCTCCAATATATGACTTCAAACACCTCAATTCTCTGACTTCACACACCTCCTTTCCATGACTTAAACTCGTCCATTCAGTGACTTCGCACACCTCCATTCTATGACTTCACCCACCTCCATTCTATGACTTCACACACCTCCATTCTCTGACTTCACACACCTCTAATTTGATTTCTCATACCTCCATTCTATGACTTTACAAACTTCCCTTCGTTGACTTCACAATACTCCATTCTATGACTTCACACATCTACATTCTATGACTTCACACACCTCAATTCTGACTCACACAACTCCATTCTGTGACTTCACAAAACTCCATTCTATGATTTCACATATCTCCATACTATGACTTCACACACCTCCCTCTATGACTTCACACACCTCCATTATGAGTTCACACACCTACATTCTGTGACTTCACACACCTCCATTCTGACTTCACACACATCCATTGTATGACTTCACACACCTCCATTCTGTGACTACACACACCTCCATTCTATGACTTCACAAAATTCCATTGTGATGTCACACACCTCCATTCTATGAGTTCACACACCTCCATTCTATGACTTCACACACCTAATTTCTATGACTTCACCCACCTCCATTCTATGACTTCACACCTCCATTCTGACTTCACACACCTCCATTCTGTGACTTCACACACCTCCATTCTATGACTTCACAAACTTCCATTGTGACGTCTCAGACCTCCATTCTATGTGTTCACACACCTCCATTCTATGACTTCACTCACCTCCATTCTATGACTTCACACACCTCCTTTCTGAGTTGACACACCTCCATTCTATGACTTCACACACCTCCAATCTGAATTCATACACCTCCATTCTATGACTTCACCCACCTCAATGCTATGACTTCACACACCCCCATTCTTCGACTTCACACACCTCTAATTTGATTTCTCATACCTCCATTCTATGACTTCACAAACCTCCCTTCGGTGACTTCACAATACTCCATTCTATGACTTCACACATCTACATTCTATGACTTCACACACCTCAATTCTGACTCACACAACTCCATTCTGTGACTTCACAAAACTCCATTCTATGATTTCACATATCTCCATACTATGACTTCACACACCTCCATCTATGATTGCACACACCTCCATTCTGAGTTCACACACCTCCATTGTGTGACTTCACACATCTCCATTCTGACTTCACACACCTCCATTGTATGACTTCACACACCTCCATTCTGTGACTTCACACACCTCCATTCTATGACTTCACACACCTCCACTCTGACTTCACACACCTCTATTCTATGACTTCGAACACCTATATTCTGACTTCACACACCTCCATTCTATGACTTCACAGACCTCGAATCTGTGACTTCACTCACCTCCACTCTATGACTTCACACTTCTCCATTCTATGACTTCCCACACCTAATTTCTATGACTTCATCCACCTCCATTCTATGACTTCACACCTCCATTCTGACTTCACACACCTCCATTCTATGACCTCACACACCTCAATTCTGACTGCACACACCTCCATTCTGTGTTCACACACCTCAATTCTGTCACTTCACACACCTCCATTCTGACTTCACACACCTCCATTCTATGACTTCCCACACCTCCTTTCTATGACTTCACCCACCTCCAATCGATGACTACACACCTCCATTCTGACTTCACACACCTCCATTCTGTGACTTCACACACGCCCATTCTATGAGTTCACATACCTCCATTCTATGACTTCACACACCTTCATTTTTACTTCAGAAACATCCATTCTATGACTTCACACACCTCCATTCTATGACTTCACAAACCTCCATTCTGTGACTTCACACACCTCCATTCTGAGTTCACACAACTCCATTCGGTGACTTCACACACCTCCATTCTGACTTCACACACCTCCATTCTATGACTTCACACACTTCCATTCTATGACTTCACACACCTCCATTCTGTGACTTCACACACCTCCATTCTGAGTTCACAAACCTCCATTCTGTGACTTCTCACGCCTCGATTCTGTGACTTCACACAGCTCCAATCTGTGACTTCACACACTTCCATTCTATGACTTCACACACCTCCATTCTATGAATTCACACACATCCATTCTGTGACTTCACACACCTCCATTCTATGACCTCACACACCCTCATTCTATGATTTCACACACCTCCATTCTATGACTTCACACATCCATTTTGATTTCACACACCTCCAATATATGACTTCAAACACCTCAACTCTGTGACTTCACACACCTCCATTCTATGACTTCATACCGTCCATTCTGTGACTTCACACTCCTCCATTCTATGACTTCACACACTTCCATTCTATGACTTCACACACCTCCATTCTGTGACTTTACACACCTCCATTCAGGGTTCACACACCTCCATTCTGTGACTTCACACTCCTGCAATCTGTGACTTCCCACACCTCCATTCTGTGACTTCACACACCTCCATTCTATGACTTCACACACCTTCATTCTTACTTCACAAACACCCATTCTATGACTTCACACACCTTCATTCTATGACTTCACACACCTCCATTCTGTGACTTCACACACCTCGATTTTATGACTTCACACACCTCCATTGTGACTATACACACCTCCGTTCTATGAGTTCACACACCTCCATTCTGACTTCACACACCTCCTTTCTATGACTTCACACACCTCCATTCTGAATTCACACAGCTCAATTCTGTGACTTCACAAAATTCCATTCTGGCTTCACACACCTCCATTGTATGTATTTACACACCTCCATTCTGTGACTTCACACACCTCCATTGTGACGTCACACACCTCCATTCTATGAGTTCACACACCTCCATTCTGACTTCACAAACCTCTATTCTATGACTTCGCACACCTCCATTCTGACATCACACACCTCCAATCTATGACTTCACAGACCTCGAATCTGTGACTTCACTCACCTCCACTCTATGACTTCACACTCCTCCATTCTATGACTGCCCACACCTCCTTTCTATGACTTCACCCACCTTCATTCTATGACTTCACACACCTTCATTCTTACTTCAGAAACATCCATTCTATGACCTCACACACCTCCATCTATGACTTCACCAACCTCCATTCTGTGACTTCACACACCTCCATACTGAGTTCACAAAACTCCATTCGGTGACTTAACACACCTCCATTCTGACTCCACAAACGTCCATTCTATGACTTCACACACCTCCATTCTGTGACTTCACACACCTCCATTCTATGATTTCACACACCTCCAATCTGTGACTTCACACACCTCCATTCTATGACTTCACACACCTCCATTCTATGACTTCACACACCTCCATTCTCTGACTTTACACACCTCCATTCTATGAGTTCACACACCTGCATTTTGACTTCACCCACCACCATTCTATGACTTCACAAACCTCCATTCTGACCTCACACACCTCCATTCTGACTTCACACACCGAAATTCTGTGACTTCACACACCTCCATTCTATGACTTCACACACCTACATTCTATGACTTCACACATCCATTTTGACTTCACACACCTCCAATATATGACTTCAAACAGCTCAATTCTCTGACTTCACACACCTCCATTCCATGACTTAAACTCGTCCATTCAGTGACTTCGCACACCTCCATTCTATGACTTCACCCACCTCCATTCTATGACTTCACACACCTCCATTCTCCGACTTCACACCCCTCTAATTTGATTTCTCATACCTCCATTCTATGACTTTACAAACCTCCCTTCGTTGACTTCACAATACTCCATTCTATGACTTCACACATCTACATTCTATGACTTCACACACCTCAATTCTGACTCACACAACTCCATTCTGTGACTTCACAAAACTCCATTCTAAGATTTCACATATCTCCATACTATGACTTCACACACCTCCATCTATGACTTCACACACCTCCATTAAGAGTTCACACACCTACATTCTGTGACTTCACACACCTCCATTCTGACTTCACACACATCCATTGTATGACTTCACACACCTCCATTCTGTGACTTCACACACCTCCATTCTATGACTTCACAAACTTCCATTGTGATGTCACACACCTCCATTCTATGAGTTCACACACCTCCATTCTATGACTTCACACACCTAATTTCTATGACTTCACCCACCTCCATTCTATGACTTCACACCTCCATTCTGACTTCGCACACCTCCATTCTGTAACTTCACACACCTCCATTCTATGACTTCACACACTTCCATTGTGATGTCACAGACCTCCAATCTATGTGTTCACACACCTCCATTCTATGACTTCACTCACCTCCATTCTATGACTTCACACACCTCCTTTCTGAGTTGACACACCTCCATTCTATGACTTCACACACTTCCATTCTATGACATCACAAACCTCCATTCTGTGACTTCACACACCTCCATTCTGAGTTCACACACCTCCATTCTGTGACTTCACACACCTCCATTCTATGAGTTCACACACCTATATTCTATGACTTCACACACCTCCATTCTATGATTTCACAATCCTCCATTCTGTGACTTCACACACCTCCATTCTATGATTTCACACACCTCCAAACTGTGACTTCACACACCTCCATTCTATGACTTCACACACCTCCATTCTATGACTTCACACACCTCCATTCTCTGACTTTACCCATCTCCATTCTATGAGTTCACACACCTGCATTTTGACTTCACCCACCACCATTCTATGACTTCACAAACCTCCATTCTGACCTCACACACCTCCATTCTGACTTCACACACCGAAATTCTGTGACTTCACACACCTCCATTCTATGATTTCACACACCTTCATTCTATGACTTCACTCACCTACATTCTATGAATTCACACACCTCTTTTCTGAGTTGACACACCTCAATTCTATGACTTCACATACCTCCAATCTGAATTCACACACCTCCATTCCATGACTTCACCCACCTCCATTCTATGACTACACACACCTCCATTCTCGGACTTCACACCCCTCTAATTTGATTTCTCATACCTCCATTCTATGACTTCACAAACCACCTTTCGGGGACTTCACAATACTCCATTCTATGACTTCACACACCTCCATTCTATGACTTCACAGATCTCGAATCTGTGACTTCCCACACCTAAGTTCTATGACTTCATCCACCTCCATTCTATGTCTTCACACCTCGATTCTGACTTCACACAGCTCCATTCTGTGACTTCTCACACCTCGATTCTGTGACTTCACAGAACTGCAATCTGTGACTTCACACACTTCCATTCTATGACTTCACACACCTCCATTCTATGACTTCACACACCTCCATTCTGTGACTTCACACACCTCCATTCTATGACCTCACACACCCTCATTCTATGATTTCACACACCTCCATTCTATGACTTCACACATCCATTTTGATTTCACACACCTCCAAAATATGACTTCAAACACCTCAATTCTGTGATTTCACACACCTCCATTCTATGACTTTCTACCGTCCATTCTGTGACTTCACACACCTCCATTCTATGACTTCACACACTTCCATTCTATGACTTCAAACACCTCCATTCTGTGATTTTACACACCTCCATTCTCGGTTCACACACCTCCATTCTGTGACTTCACACTCCTGCAATCTGTGACTTCCCACACCTCCATTCTGTGACTTCCCACACCTCCATTCTATGACTTCACACACCTTCATTCTTACTTCACAAACACCCATTCTATGACTTCACACACCTCCATTCTATGACTTCACACACCTCCATTCTGTGACTTCACACACCTCCATTCTATGACTTCACACATCTCCATTGTGACTACACACACCTCCATTCTATGGGTTCACACACCTCCATTCTGACTTCACACACCTCCATTCTATGACTTCACACACCTCCATTCTGAATTCACACAGCTCAATCTGTGACTTCACAAAATTCCATTCTGACTTCACACACCTCCATTGTATGTATTCACACACCTCCATTGTGTGACTTCACACACCTCCATTGTGGCGTCACACACCTCCATTCTATGAGTTCACACACCTCCATTCTGACTTCACAAATCTCTATTCTATGAGTTCGCACACCTGCATTCTGACATCACACACCTCCAATCTATGACTTCACAGACCTCGAATCTGTGACTTCACTCACCTCCACTCTATGACTTCACACTCCTCCATTCTATGACTTCCCACACTTCCTTTCTATGACTTCACCCACCTTCATTCTATGACTTCACACACCTTCATTCTTACTTCAGAAACATCCATTCTATGACCTCACACACCTCCATCTATGACTTCACCAACCTCCATTCTGTGACTTCACACACCTCCATACTGAGTTCACAAAACTCCATTCGGTGACTTAACACACCTCCATTCTGACTTCACACACGTCCATTCTATGACTTCACACACTTCCATTCTATGACTTCACAAACCTCCATTCTGTGACTTCACACACCTCCATTCTGAGTTCACACACCTGCATTCTGTGACTTCACACACCTCCATTCTATGATTTCACACACCTACATTCTATGACTTCACACATCCATTTTGACTTCACACCTCTCCAATATATGACTTCAAACAGCTCAATTCTCTGACTTCACACACCTCCCTTCTATGACTTTAAACTCGTCCATTCAGTGACTTCACACACTTCCATTCTATGACTTCACCCACATCCATTCTATGACTTCACACACCTCCATTCTCCGACTTCACACCCCTCTAATTTGATTTCTCATACCTCCATTCTATGACTTCACAAACCTCCCTTCGTTGACTTCACAATGCTCCATTCAATGACTTCACACATCTACATTCTATGACTTCACACATCTCAATTCTGACTCACACAACTCCATTCTGTGACTTCACAAAACTCCACTCTATGATTTCACGTATCTCCATATTATGACTTCACACACCTCCATCTATGACTTTACACACGTCCATTATGAGTTCACACACCTCCATTCTGTGACTTCACACACCTCCATTCTATGACTTCACAAACTTCCATTGTGATGTCACACACCTCAATTCTATGAGTTCACACACCTCCATTCTATGACTTCACACACCTAATTTCTGTGACTTCACCCACCTCCATTCTATGACTTCACACCTCCATTCTGACTTCACACACCTCCATTCTGTGACTTCACACACCTCCATTCCATGACTTCACTCACCTCCATTCTATGACTACACACACCTCCATTCTCGGACTTCACACCCCTCTAATGTGATTTCTCATACCTCCATTCTATGACTTCACAAACCACCTTTCGGTGACTTCACAATACTCCATTCTATGACTTCACACACCTCCATTCTATGACTTCACAGATCTCGAATCTGTGACTTCCCACACCTAAGTTCTATGACTTCATCCACCTCCATTCTATGTCTTCACACCTCGATTCTGACTTCACACAGCTCCATTCTGTGACTTCTCACACCTCGATTCTGTGAGTTCACAGAGCTCCAATCTGTGACTTCACACACTTCCATTCTATGACTTCACACACCTCCATTCTATGACTTCACACACCTCCATTCTGTGACTTCACACACCTCCATTCTATGACCTCACACACCCTCATTCTATGATTTCACACACCTCCATTCTATGACTTCACACATCCATTTTGATTTCACACACCTCCAAAATATGACTTCAAACACCTCAATTCTGTGATTTCACACACCTCCATTCTATGACTTCATACCGTCCATTCTGTGACTTCACACACCTCCATTCTATGACTTCACACACTTCCATTCTATGACTTCAAACACCTCCATTCTGTGATTTTACACACCTCCATTCTGGGTTCACACACCTCCATTCTGTGACTTCACACTCCTGCAATCTGTGACTTCCCACACCTCCATTCTGTGACTTCCCACACCTCCATTCTATGACTTCACACACCTTCATTCTTACTTCACAAACACCCATTCTATGACTTCACACACCTCCATTCTATGACTTCATACACCTCCATTCTGTGACTTCACACACCTCCATTCTATGACTTCACACATCTCCATTGTGACTACACACACCTCCATTCTATGGGTTCACACACCTCCATTCTGACTTCACACACCTCCATTCTATGACTTCACACACCTCCATTCTGAATTCACACAGCTCAATTCTGTGACTTCACAAAATTCCATTCTGACTTCACACACCTCCATTGTATGTATTCACACACCACCATTGTGTGACTTCACACACCTCCATTGTGGCGTCACACACCTCCATTCTATGAGTTCACACACCTCCATTCTGACTTCACAAATCTCTATTCTATGAGTTCGCACACCTGCATTCTGACATCACACACCTCCAATCTATGACTTCACAGACCTCGAATCTGTGACTTCACTCACCTCCACTCTATGACTTCACACTCCTCCATTCTATGACTTCCCACACTTCCTTTCTATGACTTCACCCACCTTCATTCTATGACTTCACACACCTTCATTCTTACTTCAGAAACATCCATTCTATGACCTCACACACCTCCATCTATGACTTCACCAACCTCCATTCTGTGACTTCACACACCTCCATACTGAGTTCACAAAACTCCATTCGGTGACTTAACACACCTCCATTCTGACTTCACACACGTCCATTCTATGACTTCACACACTTCCATTCTATGACTTCACAAACCTCCATTCTGTGACTTCACACACCTCCATTCTGAGTTCACACACCTGCATTCTGTGACTTCACACACCTCCATTCTATGATTTCCCACACCTACATTCTATGACTTCACACATCCATTTTGACTTCACACCTCTCCAATATATGACTTCAAACAGCTCAATTCTCTGACTTCACACACCTCCATTCTATGACTTTAAACTCGTCCAATCAGTGACTTCACACACTTCCATTCTATGACTTCACCCACATCCATTCTATGACTTCACACACCTACATTCTCCGACTTCACACCCCTCTAATTTGATTTCTCATACCTCCATTCTATGACTTCACAAACCTCCCTTCGTTGACTTCACAATGCTCCATTCTATGACTTCACACATCTACATTCTATGACGTCACACATCTCAATTCTGACTCACACAACTCCATTCTGTGACTTCACAAAACTCCATTCTATCATTTCACGTATCTCCATATTATGACTTCACACACCTCCATCTATGACTTTACACACGTCCATTATGAGTTCACACACCTCCATTCTGTGACTTCACACACCTCCATTCTATGACTTCACAAACTTCCATTGTGATGTCACACACCTCAATTCTATGAGTTCACACACCTCCATTCTATGACTTCACACACCTAATTTCTGTGACTTCACCCACCTCCATTCTATGACTTCACACCTCCATTCTGACTTCACACACCTCCATTCTGTGACTTCACACACCTCCATTCCATGACTTCACTCACCTCCATTCTATGACTACACACACCTCCATTCTCGGACTTCACACCCCTCTAATGTGATTTCTCATACCTCCATTCTATGACTTCACAAACCACCTTTCGGTGACTTCACAATACTCCATTCTATGACTTCACACACCTCCATTCTATGACTTCACAGATCTCGAATCTGTGACTTCCCACACCTAAGTTCTATGACTTCATCCACCTCCATTCTATGTCTTCACACCTCGATTCTGACTTCACACAGCTCCATTCTGTGACTTCTCACACCTCGATTCTGTGAGTTCACAGAGCTCCAATCTGTGACTTCACACACTTCCATTCTATGACTTCACACACCTCCATTCTATGACTTCACACACCTCCATTCTGTGACTTCACACACCTCCATTCTATGACCTCACACACCCTCATTCTATGATTTCACACACCTCCATTCTATGACTTCACACATCCATTTTGATTTCACACACCTCCAAAATATGACTTCAAACACCTCAATTCTGTGATTTCACACACCTCCATTCTATGACTTCATACCGTCCATTCTGTGACTTCACACACCTCCATTCTATGACTTCACACACTTCCATTCTATGACTTCAAACACCTCCATTCTGTGATTTTACACACCTCCATTCTCGGTTCACACACCTCCATTCTGTGACTTCACACTCCTGCAATCTGTGACTTCCCACACCTCCATTCTGTGACTTCCCACACCTCCATTCTATGACTTCACACACCTTCATTCTTACTTCACAAACACCCATTCTATGACTTCACACACCTCCATTCTATGACTTCACACACCTCCATTCTGTGACTTCACACACCTCCATTCTATGACTTCACACATCTCCATTGTGACTACACACACCTCCATTCTATGGGTTCACACACCTCCATTCTGACTTCACACACCTCCATTCTATGACTTCACACACCTCCATTCTGAATTCACACAGCTCAATTCTGTGACTTCACAAAATTCCATTCTGACTTCACACACCTCCATTGTATGTATTCACACACCACCATTGTGTGACTTCACACACCTCCATTGTGGCGTCACACACCTCCATTCTATGAGTTCACACACCTCCATTCTGACTTCACAAATCTCTATTCTATGAGTTCGCACACCTGCATTCTGACATCACACACCTCCAATCTATGACTTCACAGACCTCGAATCTGTGACTTCACTCACCTCCACTCTATGACTTCACACTCCTCCATTCTATGACTTCCCACACTTCCTTTCTATGACTTCACCCACCTTCATTCTATGACTTCACACACCTTCATTCTTACTTCAGAAACATCCATTCTATGACCTCACACACCTCCATCTATGACTTCACCAACCTCCATTCTGTGACTTCACACACCTCCATACTGAGTTCACAAAACTCCATTCGGTGACTTAACACACCTCCATTCTGACTTCACACACGTCCATTCTATGACTTCACACACTTCCATTCTATGACTTCACAAACCTCCATTCTGTGACTTCACACACCTCCATTCTGAGTTCACACACCTGCATTCTGTGACTTCACACACCTCCATTCTATGATTTCACACACCTACATTCTATGACTTCACACATCCATTTTGACTTCACACCTCTCCAATATATGACTTCAAACAGCTCAATTCTCTGACTTCACACACCTCCCTTCTATGACTTTAAACTCGTCCATTCAGTGACTTCACACACTTCCATTCTATGACTTCACCCACATCCATTCTATGACTTCACACACCTCCATTCTCCGACTTCACACCCCTCTAATTTGATTTCTCATACCTCCATTCTATGACTTCACAAACCTCCCTTCGTTGACTTCACAATGCTCCATTCAATGACTTCACACATCTACATTCTATGACTTCACACATCTCAATTCTGACTCACACAACTCCATTCTGTGACTTCACAAAACTCCACTCTATGATTTCACGTATCTCCATATTATGACTTCACACACCTCCATCTATGACTTTACACACGTCCATTATGAGTTCACACACCTCCATTCTGTGACTTCACACACCTCCATTCTATGACTTCACAAACTTCCATTGTGATGTCACACACCTCAATTCTATGAGTTCACACACCTCCATTCTATGACTTCACACACCTAATTTCTGTGACTTCACCCACCTCCATTCTATGACTTCACACCTCCATTCTGACTTCACACACCTCCATTCTGTGACTTCACACACCTCCATTCCATGACTTCACTCACCTCCATTCTATGACTACACACACCTCCATTCTCGGACTTCACACCCCTGTAATGTGATTTCTCATACCTCCATTCTATGACTTCACAAACCACCTTTCGGTGACTTCACAATACTCCATTCTATGACTTCACACACCTCCATTCTATGACTTCACAGATCTCGAATCTGTGACTTCCCACACCTAAGTTCTATGACTTCATCCACCTCCATTCTATGTCTTCACACCTCGATTCTGACTTCACACAGCTCCATTCTGTGACTTCTCACACCTCGATTCTGTGAGTTCACAGAGCTCCAATCTGTGACTTCACACACTTCCATTCTATGACTTCACACACCTCCATTCTATGACTTCACACACCTCCATTCTGTGACTTCACACACCTCCATTCTATGACCTCACACACCCTCATTCTATGATTTCACACACCTCCATTCTATGACTTCACACATCCATTTTGATTTCACACACCTCCAAAATATGACTTCAAACACCTCAATTCTGTGATTTCACACACCTCCATTCTATGACTTCATACCGTCCATTCTGTGACTTCACACACCTCCATTCTATGACTTCACACACTTCCATTCTATGACTTCAAACACCTCCATTCTGTGATTTTACACACCTCCATTCTCGGTTCACACACCTCCATTCTGTGACTTCACACTCCTGCAATCTGTGACTTCCCACACCTCCATTCTGTGACTTCCCACACCTCCATTCTATGACTTCACACACCTTCATTCTTACTTCACAAACACCCATTCTATGACTTCACACACCTCCATTCTATGACTTCACACACCTCCATTCTGTGACTTCACACACCTCCATTCTATGACTTCACACATCTCCATTGTGACTACACACACCTCCATTCTATGGGTTCACACACCTCCATTCTGACTTCACACACCTCCATTCTATGACTTCACACACCTCCATTCTGAATTCACACAGCTCAATTCTGTGACTTCACAAAATTCCATTCTGACTTCACACACCTCCATTGTATGTATTCACACACCTCCATTGTGTGACTTCACAAACCTCCATTGTGGCGTCACACACCTCCATTCTATGAGTTCACACACCTCCATTCTGACTTCACAAATCTCTATTCTATGAGTTCGCACACCTGCATTCTGACATCACACACCTCCAATCTATGACTTCACAGACCTCGAATCTGTGACTTCACTCACCTCCACTCTATGACTTCACACTCCTCCATTCTATGACTTCCCACACTTCCTTTCTATGACTTCACCCACCTTCATTCTATGACTTCACACACCTTCATTCTTACTTCAGAAACATCCATTCTATGACCTCACACACCTCCATCTATGACTTCACCAACCTCCATTCTGTGACTTCACACACCTCCATACTGAGTTCACAAAACTCCATTCGGTGACTTAACACACCTCCATTCTGACTTCACACACGTCCATTCTATGACTTCACACACTTCCATTCTATGACTTCACAAACCTCCATTCTGTGACTTCACACACCTCCATTCTGAGTTCACACACCTGCATTCTGTGACTTCACACACCTCCATTCTATGATTTCACACACCTACATTCTATGACTTCACACATCCATTTTGACTTCACACCTCTCCAATATATGACTTCAAACAGCTCAATTCTCTGACTTCACACACCTCCCTTCTATGACTTTAAACTCGTCCATTCAGTGACTTCACACACTTCCATTCTATGACTTCACCCACATCCATTCTATGACTTCACACACCTCCATTCTCCGACTTCACACCCCTCTAATTTGATTTCTCATACCTCCATTCTATGACTTCACAAACCTCCCTTCGTTGACTTCACAATGCTCCATTCAATGACTTCACACATCTACATTCTATGACTTCACACATCTCAATTCTGACTCACACAACTCCATTCTGTGACTTCACAAAACTCCACTCTATGATTTCACGTATCTCCATATTATGACTTCACACACCTCCATCTATGACTTTACACACGTCCATTATGAGTTCACACACCTCCATTCTGTGACTTCACACACCTCCATTCTATGACTTCACAAACTTCCATTGTGATGTCACACACCTCAATTCTATGAGTTCACACACCTCCATTCTATGACTTCACACACCTAATTTCTGTGACTTCACCCACCTCCATTCTATGACTTCACACCTCCATTCTGACTTCACACACCTCCATTCTGTGACTTCACACACCTCCATTCCATGACTTCACTCACCTCCATTCTATGACTACACACACCTCCATTCTCGGACTTCACACCCCTCTAATGTGATTTCTCATACCTCCATTCTATGACTTCACAAACCACCTTTCGGTGACTTCACAATACTCCATTCTATGACTTCACACACCTCCATTCTATGACTTCACAGATCTCGAATCTGTGACTTCCCACACCTAAGTTCTATGACTTCATCCACCTCCATTCTATGTCTTCACACCTCGATTCTGACTTCACACAGCTCCATTCTGTGACTTCTCACACCTCGATTCTGTGAGTTCACAGAGCTCCAATCTGTGACTTCACACACTTCCATTCTATGACTTCACACACCTCCATTCTATGACTTCACACACCTCCATTCTGTGACTTCACACACCTCCATTCTATGACCTCACACACCCTCATTCTATGATTTCACACACCTCCATTCTATGACTTCACACATCCATTTTGATTTCACACACCTCCAAAATATGACTTCAAACACCTCAATTCTGTGATTTCACACACCTCCATTCTATGACTTCATACCGTCCATTCTGTGACTTCACACACCTCCATTCTATGACTTCACACACTTCCATTCTATGACTTCAAACACCTCCATTCTGTGATTTTACACACCTCCATTCTCGGTTCACACACCTCCATTCTGTGACTTCACACTCCTGCAATCTGTGACTTCCCACACCTCCATTCTGTGACTTCCCACACCTCCATTCTATGACTTCACACACCTTCATTCTTACTTCACAAACACCCATTCTATGACTTCACACACCTCCATTCTATGACTTCACACACCTCCATTCTGTGACTTCACACACCTCCATTCTATGACTTCACACATCTCCATTGTGACTACACACACCTCCATTCTATGGGTTCACACACCTCCATTCTGACTTCACACACCTCCATTCTATGACTTCACACACCTCCATTCTGAATTCACACAGCTCAATTCTGTGACTTCACAAAATTCCATTCTGACTTCACACACCTCCATTGTATGTATTCACACACCACCATTGTGTGACTTCACACACCTCCATTGTGGCGTCACACACCTCCATTCTATGAGTTCACACACCTCCATTCTGACTTCACAAATCTCTATTCTATGAGTTCGCACACCTGCATTCTGACATCACACACCTCCAATCTATGACTTCACAGACCTCGAATCTGTGACTTCACTCACCTCCACTCTATGACTTCACACTCCTCCATTCTATGACTTCCCACACTTCCTTTCTATGACTTCACCCACCTTCATTCTATGACTTCACACACCTTCATTCTTACTTCAGAAACATCCATTCTATGACCTCACACACCTCCATCTATGACTTCACCAACCTCCATTCTGTGACTTCACACACCTCCATACTGAGTTCACAAAACTCCATTCGGTGACTTAACACACCTCCATTCTGACTTCACACACGTCCATTCTATGACTTCACACACTTCCATTCTATGACTTCACAAACCTCCATTCTGTGACTTCACACACCTCCATTCTGAGTTCACACACCTGCATTCTGTGACTTCACACACCTCCATTCTATGATTTCCCACACCTACATTCTATGACTTCACACATCCATTTTGACTTCACACCTCTCCAATATATGACTTCAAACAGCTCAATTCTCTGACTTCACACACCTCCATTCTATGACTTTAAACTCGTCCAATCAGTGACTTCACACACTTCCATTCTATGACTTCACCCACATCCATTCTATGACTTCACACACCTCCATTCTCCGACTTCACACCCCTCTAATTTGATTTCTCATACCTCCATTCTATGACTTCACAAACCTCCCTTCGTTGACTTCACAATGCTCCATTCAATGACTTCACACATCTACATTCTATGACGTCACACATCTCAATTCTGACTCACACAACTCCATTCTGTGACTTCACAAAACTCCACTCTATGATTTCACGTATCTCCATATTATGACTTCACACACCTCCATCTATGACTTTACACACGTCCATTATGAGTTCACACACCTCCATTCTGTGACTTCACACACCTCCATTCTATGACTTCACAAACTTCCATTGTGATGTCACACACCTCAATTCTATGAGTTCACACACCTCCATTCTATGACTTCACACACCTAATTTCTGTGACTTCACCCACCTCCATTCTATGACTTCACACCTCCATTCTGACTTCACACACCTCCATTCTGTGACTTCACACACCTCCATTCCATGACTTCACTCACCTCCATTCCATGACTTCACTCACCTCCATTCTATGACTACACACACCTCCATTCTCGGACTTCACACCCCTCTAATGTGATTTCTCATACCTCCATTCTATGACTTCACAAACCACCTTTCGGTGACTTCACAATACTCCATTCTATGACTTCACACACCTCCATTCTATGACTTCACAGATCTCGAATCTGTGACTTCCCACACCTAAGTTCTATGACTTCATCCACCTCCATTCTATGTCTTCACACCTCGATTCTGACTTCACACAGCTCCATTCTGTGACTTCTCACACCTCGATTCTGTGAGTTCACAGAGCTCCAATCTGTGACTTCACACACTTCCATTCTATGACTTCACACACCTCCATTCTATGACTTCACACACCTCCATTCTGTGACTTCACACACCTCCATTCTATGACCTCACACACCCTCATTCTATGATTTCACACACCTCCATTCTATGACTTCACACATCCATTTTGATTTCACACACCTCCAAAATATGACTTCAAACACCTCAATTCTGTGATTTCACACACCTCCATTCTATGACTTCATACCGTCCATTCTGTGACTTCACACACCTCCATTCTATGACTTCACACACTTATATTCTATGACTTCAAACACCTCCATTCTGTGATTTTACACACCTCCATTCTCGGTTCACACACCTCCATTCTGTGACTTCACACTCCTGCAATCTGTGACTTCCCACACCTCCATTCTGTGACTTCCCACACCTCCATTCTATGACTTCACACACCTTCATTCTTACTTCACAAACACCCATTCTATGACTTCACACACCTCCATTCTATGACTTCACACACCTCCATTCTGTGACTTCACACACCTCCATTCTATGACTTCACACATCTCCATTGTGACTACACACACCTCCATTCTATGGGTTCACACACCTCCATTCTGACTTCACACACCTCCATTCTATGACTTCACACACCTCCATTCTGAATTCACACAGCTCAATTCTGTGACTTCACAAAATTCCATTCTGACTTCACACACCTCCATTGTATGTATTCACACACCACCATTGTGTGACTTCACACACCTCCATTGTGGCGTCACACACCTCCATTCTATGAGTTCACACACCTCCATTCTGACTTCACAAATCTCTATTCTATGAGTTCGCACACCTGCATTCTGACATCACACACCTCCAATCTATGACTTCACAGACCTCGAATCTGTGACTTCACTCACCTCCACTCTATGACTTCACACTCCTCCATTCTATGACTTCCCACACTTCCTTTCTATGACTTCACCCACCTTCATTCTATGACTTCACACACCTTCATTCTTACTTCAGAAACATCCATTCTATGACCTCACACACCTCCATCTATGACTTCACCAACCTCCATTCTGTGACTTCACACACCTCCATACTGAGTTCACAAAACTCCATTCGGTGACTTAACACACCTCCATTCTGACTTCACACACGTCCATTCTATGACTTCACACACTTCCATTCTATGACTTCACAAACCTCCATTCTGTGACTTCACACACCTCCATTCTGAGTTCACACACCTGCATTCTGTGACTTCACACACCTCCATTCTATGATTTCACACACCTACATTCTATGACTTCACACATCCATTTTGACTTCACACCTCTCCAATATATGACTTCAAACAGCTCAATTCTCTGACTTCACACACCTCCCTTCTATGACTTTAAACTCGTCCATTCAGTGACTTCACACACTTCCATTCTATGACTTCACCCACATCCATTCTATGACTTCACACACCTCCATTCTCCGACTTCACACCCCTCTAATTTGATTTCTCATACCTCCATTCTATGACTTCACAAACCTCCCTTCGTTGACTTCACAATGCTCCATTCAATGACTTCACACATCTACATTCTATGACTTCACACATCTCAATTCTGACTCACACAACTCCATTCTGTGACTTCACAAAACTCCACTCTATGATTTCACGTATCTCCATATTATGACTTCACACACCTCCATCTATGACTTTACACACGTCCATTATGAGTTCACACACCTCCATTCTGTGACTTCACACACCTCCATTCTATGACTTCACAAACTTCCATTGTGATGTCACACACCTCAATTCTATGAGTTCACACACCTCCATTCTATGACTTCACACACCTAATTTCTGTGACTTCACCCACCTCCATTCTATGACTTCACACCTCCATTCTGACTTCACACACCTCCATTCTGTGACTTCACACACCTCCATTCCATGACTTCACTCACCTCCATTCTATGACTACACACACCTCCATTCTCGGACTTCACACCCCTCTAATGTGATTTCTCATACCTCCATTCTATGACTTCACAAACCACCTTTCGGTGACTTCACAATACTCCATTCTATGACTTCACACACCTCCATTCTATGACTTCACAGATCTCGAATCTGTGACTTCCCACACCTAAGTTCTATGACTTCATCCACCTCCATTCTATGTCTTCACACCTCGATTCTGACTTCACACAGCTCCATTCTGTGACTTCTCACACCTCGATTCTGTGAGTTCACAGAGCTCCAATCTGTGACTTCACACACTTCCATTCTATGACTTCACACACCTCCATTCTATGACTTCACACACCTCCATTCTGTGACTTCACACACCTCCATTCTATGACCTCACACACCCTCATTCTATGATTTCACACACCTCCATTCTATGACTTCACACATCCATTTTGATTTCACACACCTCCAAAATATGACTTCAAACACCTCAATTCTGTGATTTCACACACCTCCATTCTATGACTTCATACCGTCCATTCTGTGACTTCACACACCTCCATTCTATGACTTCACACACTTCCATTCTATGACTTCAAACACCTCCATTCTGTGATTTTACACACCTCCATTCTCGGTTCACACACCTCCATTCTGTGACTTCACACTCCTGCAATCTGTGACTTCCCACACCTCCATTCTGTGACTTCCCACACCTCCATTCTATGACTTCACACACCTTCATTCTTACTTCACAAACACCCATTCTATGACTTCACACACCTCCATTCTATGACTTCACACACCTCCATTCTGTGACTTCACACACCTCCATTCTATGACTTCACACATCTCCATTGTGACTACACACACCTCCATTCTATGGGTTCACACACCTCCATTCTGACTTCACACACCTCCATTCTATGACTTCACACACCTCCATTCTGAATTCACACAGCTCAATTCTGTGACTTCACAAAATTCCATTCTGACTTCACACACCTCCATTGTATGTATTCACACACCACCATTGTGTGACTTCACACACCTCCATTGTGGCGTCACACACCTCCATTCTATGAGTTCACACACCTCCATTCTGACTTCACAAATCTCTATTCTATGAGTTCGCACACCTGCATTCTGACATCACACACCTCCAATCTATGACTTCACAGACCTCGAATCTGTGACTTCACTCACCTCCACTCTATGACTTCACACTCCTCCATTCTATGACTTCCCACACTTCCTTTCTATGACTTCACCCACCTTCATTCTATGACTTCACACACCTTCATTCTTACTTCAGAAACATCCATTCTATGACCTCACACACCTCCATCTATGACTTCACCAACCTCCATTCTGTGACTTCACACACCTCCATACTGAGTTCACAAAACTCCATTCGGTGACTTAACACACCTCCATTCTGACTTCACACACGTCCATTCTATGACTTCACACACTTCCATTCTATGACTTCACAAACCTCCATTCTGTGACTTCACACACCTCCATTCTGAGTTCACACACCTGCATTCTGTGACTTCACACACCTCCATTCTATGATTTCCCACACCTACATTCTATGACTTCACACATCCATTTTGACTTCACACCTCTCCAATATATGACTTCAAACAGCTCAATTCTCTGACTTCACACACCTCCATTCTATGACTTTAAACTCGTCCAATCAGTGACTTCACACACTTCCATTCTATGACTTCACCCACATCCATTCTATGACTTCACACACCTCCATTCTCCGACTTCACACCCCTCTAATTTGATTTCTCATACCTCCATTCTATGACTTCACAAACCTCCCTTCGTTGACTTCACAATGCTCCATTCAATGACTTCACACATCTACATTCTATGACTTCACACATCTCAATTCTGACTCACACAACTCCATTCTGTGACTTCACAAAACTCCACTCTATGATTTCACGTATCTCCATATTATGACTTCACACACCTCCATCTATGACTTTACACACGTCCATTATGAGTTCACACACCTCCATTCTGTGACTTCACACACCTCCATTCTATGACTTCACAAACTTCCATTGTGATGTCACACACCTCAATTCTATGAGTTCACACACCTCCATTCTATGACTTCACACACCTAATTTCTGTGACTTCACCCACCTCCATTCTATGACTTCACACCTCCATTCTGACTTCACACACCTCCATTCTGTGACTTCACACACCTCCATTCCATGACTTCACTCACCTCCATTCTATGACTACACACACCTCCATTCTCGGACTTCACACCCCTCTAATGTGATTTCTCATACCTCCATTCTATGACTTCACAAACCACCTTTCGGTGACTTCACAATACTCCATTCTATGACTTCACACACCTCCATTCTATGACTTCACAGATCTCGAATCTGTGACTTCCCACACCTAAGTTCTATGACTTCATCCACCTCCATTCTATGTCTTCACACCTCGATTCTGACTTCACACAGCTCCATTCTGTGACTTCTCACACCTCGATTCTGTGAGTTCACAGAGCTCCAATCTGTGACTTCACACACTTCCATTCTATGACTTCACACACCTCCATTCTATGACTTCACACACCTCCATTCTGTGACTTCACACACCTCCATTCTATGACCTCACACACCCTCATTCTATGATTTCACACACCTCCATTCTATGACTTCACACATCCATTTTGATTTCACACACCTCCAAAATATGACTTCAAACACCTCAATTCTGTGATTTCACACACCTCCATTCTATGACTTCATACCGTCCATTCTGTGACTTCACACACCTCCATTCTATGACTTCACACACTTCCATTCTATGACTTCAAACACCTCCATTCTGTGATTTTACACACCTCCATTCTCGGTTCACACACCTCCATTCTGTGACTTCACACTCCTGCAATCTGTGACTTCCCACACCTCCATTCTGTGACTTCCCACACCTCCATTCTATGACTTCACACACCTTCATTCTTACTTCACAAACACCCATTCTATGACTTCACACACCTCCATTCTATGACTTCACACACCTCCATTCTGTGACTTCACACACCTCCATTCTATGACTTCACACATCTCCATTGTGACTACACACACCTCCATTCTATGGGTTCACACACCTCCATTCTGACTTCACACACCTCCATTCTATGACTTCACACACCTCCATTCTGAATTCACACAGCTCAATTCTGTGACTTCACAAAATTCCATTCTGACTTCACACACCTCCATTGTATGTATTCACACACCACCATTGTGTGACTTCACACACCTCCATTGTGGCGTCACACACCTCCATTCTATGAGTTCACACACCTCCATTCTGACTTCACAAATCTCTATTCTATGAGTTCGCACACCTGCATTCTGACATCACACACCTCCAATCTATGACTTCACAGACCTCGAATCTGTGACTTCACTCACCTCCACTCTATGACTTCACACTCCTCCATTCTATGACTTCCCACACTTCCTTTCTATGACTTCACCCACCTTCATTCTATGACTTCACACACCTTCATTCTTACTTCAGAAACATCCATTCTATGACCTCACACACCTCCATCTATGACTTCACCAACCTCCATTCTGTGACTTCACACACCTCCATACTGAGTTCACAAAACTCCATTCGGTGACTTAACACACCTCCATTCTGACTTCACACACGTCCATTCTATGACTTCACACACTTCCATTCTATGACTTCACAAACCTCCATTCTGTGACTTCACACACCTCCATTCTGAGTTCACACACCTGCATTCTGTGACTTCACACACCTCCATTCTATGATTTCCCACACCTACATTCTATGACTTCACACATCCATTTTGACTTCACACCTCTCCAATATATGACTTCAAACAGCTCAATTCTCTGACTTCACACACCTCCATTCTATGACTTTAAACTCGTCCAATCAGTGACTTCACACACTTCCATTCTATGACTTCACACACATCCATTCTATGACTTCACACACCTACATTCTCCGACTTCACACCCCTCTAATTTGATTTCTCATACCTCCATTCTATGACTTCACAAACCTCCCTTCGTTGACTTCACAATGCTCCATTCAATGACTTCACACATCTACATTCTATGACTTCACACATCTCAATTCTGACTCACACAACTCCATTCTGTGACTTCACAAAACTCCACTCTATGATTTCACGTATCTCCATATTATGACTTCACACACCTCCATCTATGACTTTACACACGTCCATTATGAGTTCACACACCTCCATTCTGTGACTTCACACACCTCCATTCTATGACTTCACAAACTTCCATTGTGATGTCACACACCTCAATTCTATGAGTTCACACACCTCCATTCTATGACTTCACACACCTAATTTCTGTGACTTCACCCACCTCCATTCTATGACTTCACACCTCCATTCTGACTTCACACACCTCCATTCTGTGACTTCACACACCTCCATTCCATGACTTCACTCACCTCCATTCTATGACTACACACACCTCCATTCTCGGACTTCACACCCCTCTAATGTGATTTCTCATACCTCCATTCTATGACTTCACAAACCACCTTTCGGTGACTTCACAATACTCCATTCTATGACTTCACACACCTCCATTCTATGACTTCACAGATCTCGAATCTGTGACTTCCCACACCTAAGTTCTATGACTTCATCCACCTCCATTCTATGTCTTCACACCTCGATTCTGACTTCACACAGCTCCATTCTGTGACTTCTCACACCTCGATTCTGTGAGTTCACAGAGCTCCAATCTGTGACTTCACACACTTCCATTCTATGACTTCACACACCTCCATTCTATGACTTTACACACCTCCATTCTGTGACTTCACACACCTCCATTCTATGACCTCACACACCCTCATTCTATGATTTCACACACCTCCATTCTATGACTTCACACATCCATTTTGATTTCACACACCTCCAAAATATGACTTCAAACACCTCAATTCTGTGATTTCACACACCTCCATTCTATGACTTCATACCGTCCATTCTGTGACTTCACACACCTCCATTCTATGACTTCACACACTTCCATTCTATGACTTCAAACACCTCCATTCTGTGATTTTACACACCTCCATTCTCGGTTCACACACCTCCATTCTGTGACTTCACACTCCTGCAATCTTTGACTTCCCACACCTCCATTCTGTGACTTCCCACACCTCCATTCTATGACTTCACACACCTTCATTCTTACTTCACAAACACCCATTCTATGACTTCACACACCTCCATTCTATGACTTCACACACCTCCATTCTGTGACTTCACACACCTCCATTCTATGACTTCACACATCTCCATTGTGACTACACACACCTCCATTCTATGGGTTCACACACCTCCATTCTGACTTCACACACCTCCATTCTATGACTTCACACACCTCCATTCTGAATTCACACAGCTCAATTCTGTGACTTCACAAAATTCCATTCTGACTTCACACACCTCCATTGTATGTATTCACACACCACCATTGTGTGACTTCACACACCTCCATTGTGGCGTCACACACCTCCATTCTATGAGTTCACACACCTCCATTCTGACTTCACAAATCTCTATTCTATGAGTTCGCACACCTGCATTCTGACATCACACACCTCCAATCTATGACTTCACAGACCTCGAATCTGTGACTTCACTCACCTCCACTCTATGACTTCACACTCCTCCATTCTATGACTTCCCACACTTCCTTTCTATGACTTCACCCACCTTCATTCTATGACTTCACACACCTTCATTCTTACTTCAGAAACATCCATTCTATGACCTCACACACCTCCATCTATGACTTCACCAACCTCCATTCTGTGACTTCACACACCTCCATACTGAGTTCACAAAACTCCATTCGGTGACTTAACACACCTCCATTCTGACTTCACACACGTCCATTCTATGACTTCACACACTTCCATTCTATGACTTCACAAACCTCCATTCTGTGACTTCACACACCTCCATTCTGAGTTCACACACCTGCATTCTGTGACTTCACACACCTCCATTCTATGATTTCCCACACCTACATTCTATGACTTCACACATCCATTTTGACTTCACACCTCTCCAATATATGACTTCAAACAGCTCAATTCTCTGACTTCACACACCTCCATTTTATGACTTTAAACTCGACCAATCAGTGACTTCACACACTTCCATTCTATGACTTCACCCACATCCATTCTATGACTTCACACACCTACATTCTCCGACTTCACACCCCTCTAATTTGATTTCTCATACCTCCATTCTATGACTTCACAAACCTCCCTTTGTTGACTTCACAATGCTCCATTCTATGACTTCACACATCTACATTCTATGACGTCACACATCTCAATTCTGACTCACACAACTCCATTCTGTGACTTCACAAAACTCCATTCTATCATTTCACGTATCTCCATATTATGACTTCACACACCTCCATCTATGACTTTACACACGTCCATTATGAGTTCACACACCTCCATTCTGTGACTTCACACACCTCAATTCTATGACTTCACAAACTTCCATTGTGATGTCACACACCTCCATTCTATGAGTTCACACACCTCCATTCTATGAATTCACACACCTAATTTCTGTGACTTCACCCACCTCCATTCTATGACTTCACACCTCCATTCTGACTTCACACACCACCATTCTGTGACTTCACACACCTCCATTCTATGACTTCACAAACTTCCATTGTGACGTAACAGACCTCCATTCTATGTGTTCACACACCTCCATTCTATGACTTCACTCACCTCCATTCTATGACTTCACACACCTCCTTTCTGAGTTGACACACCTCCATTCTATGACTTCACACACCTCCAATCTGTATTCACACACCTCGATTCTATGACTTCACCCACCTCAATTCTATCACTTCACACACCTCCATTCTCCGACTTCACACCCCTCTAATTTGATTTCCCATACCTCCATTCTATGACTTCACAAACCTCCCTTCGGTCACTTCAAAATACTCCATTCTATGACTTTACACATCTACATTCTATGACTTCACACACCTCAATTCTGACTCACACAACTCCATTCTGTGACTTCACAAAACTCCATTCTATGATTTCACATATCTCCATACTATGACTTCACACACGTCCATCTATGATTGCACACACCTCCATTCTGAGTTCACACACCTCCATTCTGTGACTTCACACACCTCCATTCTGACTTCACACACTTCCATTGTATGACTTCACACACCTCCATTCTGTGACTTCACACACCTCCATTATAGGACTTCACAAACTTCCATTGTGACGTCACACACCTCCATTCTATGAGCTCACACACCTCCATTCTATGACCTCACACACCTCCATTCTGACTTCACACACCTAAATTCTGTGACTTCACACACCTCCATTCTATGATTTCACACACCTCCATTCTATGACTTCACTCACCTCCATTCTATGACTTCACACCCCTCCTTTCTGAGTTGACACACCTCCATTCTATGATTCACACACCTCCAATCTGAATTCACACACCTACATTCTATGACTTCACCCACCTCCATTCTATGACTTCACACACCTCCATTCTACGACTTCACACCCCTCTAATTTGATTTCTCATACCTCCATTCTATGACTTCACAACCTCCCTTCGGTGACTTCACAATACTCCATTCTATGACTTCACACACCTCCATTCTATGACTTCACAGACCTCGAATCTGTGACTTCACTCACCTCCACTCTATGACTTCACACTTCTCCATTCTATGACTTCCCACACCTAAGTTCTATGACTTCACCCACCTCCATTCTATGACTTCACACCTCCATTCTGACTTCACACATCTCCACTCTATGACTTCACACACCTCCATTCTGACTTCACACACCTCCATTCTGTGACTTCACACACCTCCATTCTATGATTTCACACACCTCCATTCTGTGACCTCACACACCTCCATTCTATGACTTCACACACCTCCATTCTGTGACGTCACACACCTCCATTCTGAGTTCACACACCTCCATTCTGTGACTTCTCACACCTCGATTCTGTGACTTCACACACCTCCAATCTGTGACTTCACACACTTCCATTCTATGACTTCACACACCTCCATTGTATGATTTCACACACCTCCATTCTGTGACTTCACACACCTCCATTCTATGACCTCACACACCCTCATTCTATGATTTCACATACCTCCATTCTATGACTTCACACATCCATTTTGATTTCACACACCTCCAATATATGTCTTCAAACACCTCAATTCTGTGACTTCCCACACCTCCATTCTATGACTTCATAACGTCCATTCGGTGACTTCACACACCTCCATTCTATGACTTCACACACTTCCATTCTATGACTTCACACACCTCCATTTTGTGACTTTACACACCTCAATTCTGGGTTCACACACCTCCATTCTGTGACTTCACACTCCTGCAATCTGTGACTTCCCACACCTCCATTCTGTGACTTCACACACCTGCATTCTATGACTTCACACACCTTCATTCTTACTTCATAATCACCCATTCCATGACTTCACACACCTCCATTCTATGACTTCACACACCTCCATTCTGTGACATCACACACCTCCATTCTATGACTTCACACACATCCATTGTGACTACACACACCTCCATTTTATGAGTTCACACACCTCCATTCTGACTTTACACACATCCATTCTATGACTTCACACACCCCCATTCTGAATTCACACAGCTCAATTCTGTGACTTCAGACAATTCCATTCTGACTTCACACACCCCCATTGTATGAATTCACACACCTCCATTCTGTGCCTACACACACTTCCATTGTGACGTCACACACCTCCATTCTATGAGTTCACACACCTCCATTCTATGACTTCACACACCTCCATTCTGACTTCGCAAACCTCTATTCTATGACTTCGCACACCTCCATTATGACATCACACACGTCCAATCTATGACTTCACAGACCTCGAATCTGTGACTTCACTCACCTCCACTCTATGACTTCACACTCCTCCATTCTATGACTTCCCACACCTCCTTTCTATGACTTCACCCACGTTCATTCTATGACTTCACACCTCCATTCTGACTTCACATACTTCCATTCAGTGACTTCACACACCTCCATTCAATGGCTTCACACACCTCCATTCTATGACTTCACACACCTTCATTCTTACTTCAGAAACATCCATTCTATGACCTCACACACCTCCATGTATGACTTCACAAACCTACATTCTGTGACTTCACATACCTCCATTCTGAGTTCACACACCTCCATTCTGTGACTTCACCCACCTCCATTCTATTACTTCACACACCTCCATTCTCCGACTTCACACCCCACTAATTTGATTTCTCATACCTCCATTCTATGACTTCACAAACGTCTCTTCGGTGACTTCACAATACTCCATTCTTTGACTTGACCCACCTCCATTCTATGACTTCACACCTCTATTCTGACTTCACACACCTCCATTCTATGACTTCACACACCTAATATCTATGACTTCACCCACCTCCATTCTATGACTTCACACCTCCATTCTGACTTCACACACCTCAATTCTGTGACTTCACACACCTCCATTCTATGACTTCACAAACTACCATTGTGACGTCACAGACCTCCATTCTATGTGTTCACACACCTCCATTCTATGACTTCACTCACCTCCATTCTATGACTTCACACACCTCCTTTCTGAGTTGACACACCTCCATTCTATGACTTCACACACCTCCAATCTGAATTCACACACCTCCATTCTATGACTTCACCCACCTCAATTCTATCACTACACACACCTCCATTCTCCGACTTCACACCCCTCTAATTTGATTTCTCATACCTCCATTCTATGACTTCACAAACCTCCCTTCGATGACTTCACAATACTCCATTCTATAACTTCACACATCTACATTCTATGACTTCACACACCTCAATTCTGACTCACACAACTCCATTCTGTGACTTTACAAAAATCCATTCTATGATTTCACATATCTCCATACTATGACTTCACACACCTCCATCTATTACTTCACACACCGCCATTCTGAGTTCAAACACCTCCATTCTTTGACTTCACACACCTCCATTCTGACTTCACACACCTCCCTTGTATGACTTCACACACCTCCATTCAGTGACTTCACACACCTCCATTCTATGACTTCACAAACTTCAATTGTGACGTCACACACCTGCATTCTATGAGTGCACACACCTCCATTATGTGACTTCACACACCTCCATTCTGACTTCACACACCTCCATTCTGAATTCACACAGCTCAATTCTGTGACTTCACAAAATTCCATTCTGACTTCACACACCTCCATTGTATGTATTCACACACCACCACTGTGTGACTTCACACACCTCCATTGTGGCGTCACACACCTCCATTCTATGAGTTCACACACCTCCATTCTGACTTCACAAATCTCTATTCTATGAGTTCGCACACCTGCATTCTGACATCACACACCTCCAATCTATGACTTCACAGACCTCGAATCTGTGACTTCACTCACCTCCACTCTATGACTTCACACTCCTCCATTCTATGACTTCCCACACTTCCTTTCTATGACTTCACCCACCTTCATTCTATGACTTCACACACCTTCATTCTTACTTCAGAAACATCCATTCTATGACCTCACACACCTCCATCTATGACTTCACCAACCTCCATTCTGTGACTTCACACACCTCCATACTGAGTTCACAAAACTCCATTCGGTGACTTAACACACCTCCATTCTGACTTCACACACCTCCATTCTATGACTTCACAGACCTCGAATCTGTGACTTCACTCACCTCCACTCTATGACTTCACACTTCTCCATTCTATGACGTCCCACACCTAAGTTCTATGACTTCACCCACCTCCATTCTATGACTTCACACCTCCATTCTGACTTCACACATCTCCACTCTATGACTTCACACACCTCCATTCTGACTTCACACACCTCCATTCTGTGACTTCACACACCTCCATTCTATGATTTCACACACCTCCATTCTGTGACCTCACACACCTCCATTCTATGACTTCACACACCTCCATTCTGTGACGTCACACACCTCCATTCTGAGTTCACACACCTCCATTCTGTGACTTCTCACACCTCGATTCTGTGACTTCACACACCTCCAATCTGTGATTTCACACACTTCCATTCTATGACTTCACACACCTCCATTGTATGATTTCACACACCTCCATTCTGTGACTTCACACACCTCCATTCTATGACCTCACACACCCTCATTCTATGATTTCACATACCTCCATTCTATGACTTCACACATCCATTTTGATTTCACACACCTCCAATATATGTCTTCAAACACCTCAATTCTGTGACTTCACACACCTCCATTCTATGACTTCATAACGTCCATTCGGTGACTTCACACACCTCCATTCTATGACTTCACACACTTCCATTCTATGACTTCACACACCTCCATTTTGTGACTTTACACACCTTCATTCTGGGTTCACACACCTCCATTCTGTGACTTCACACTCCTGCAATCTGTGACTTCCCACACCTCCATTCTGTGACTTCACACACCTGCATTCTATGACTTCACACACCTTCATTCTTACTTCATAATCACCCATTCCATGACTTCACACACCTCCATTCTATGACTTCACACACCTCCATTCTGTGACATCACACACCTCCATTCTATGACTTCACACACATCCATTGTGACTACACACACCTCCATTTTATGAGTTCACACACCTCCATTCTGACTTTACACACATCCATTCTATGACTTCACACACCCCCATTCTGAATTCACACAGCTCAATTCTGTGACTTCAGACAATTCCATTCTGACTTCACACACCTCCATTGTATGAATTCACACACCTCCATTCTGTGACTACACACACTTCCATTGTGACGTCAAACACCTCCATTCTATGAGTTCACACACCTCCATTCTATGACTTCACACACCTCCATTCTGACTTCGCAAACCTCTATTCTATGACTTCGCACACCTCCATTATGACATCACACACGTCCAATCTATGACTTCACAGACCTCGAATCTGTGACTTCACTCACCTCCACTCTATGACTTCACACTCCTCCATTCTATGACTTCCCACACCTCCTTTCTATGACTTCACCCACGTTCATTCTATGACTTCACACCTCCATTCTGACTTCACATACTTCCATTCAGTGACTTCACACACCTCCATTCAATGGCTTCACACACCTCCATTCTATGACTTCACACACCTTCATTCTTACTTCAGAAACATCCATTCTATGACCTCACACACCTCCATGTATGACTTCACAAACCTACATTCTGTGACTTCACATACCTCCATTCTGAGTTCACACACCTCCATTCTGTGACTTCACCCACCTCCATTCTATTACTTCACACACCTCCATTCTCCGACTTCACACCCCACTAATTTGATTTCTCATACCTCCATTCTATGACTTCACAAACGTCTCTTCGGTGACTTCACAATACTCCATTCTTTGACTTCACCCACCTCCATTCTATGACTTCACACCTCTATTCTGACTTCACACACCTCCATTCTATGACTTCACACACCTAATATCTATGACTTCACCCACCTCCATTCTATGACTTCACACCTCCATTCTGACTTCACACACCTCAATTCTGTGACTTCACACACCTCCATTCTATGACTTCACAAACTACCATTGTGACGTCACAGACCTCCATTCTATGTGTTCACACACCTCCATTCTATGACTTCACTCACCTCCATTCTATGACTTCACACACCTCCTTTCTGAGTTGACATACCTCCATTCTATGACTTCACACACCTCCAATCTGAATTCACACACCTCCATTCTATGACTTCACCCACCTCAATTCTATCACTACACACACCTCCATTCTCCGACTTCACACCCCTCTAATTTGATTTCTCATACCTCCATTCTATGACTTCACAAACCTCCCTTCGGTGACTTCACAATACTCCATTCTATAACTTCACACATCTACATTCTATGACTTCACACACCTCAATTCTGACTCACACAACTCCATTCTGTGACTTTACAAAAATCCATTCTATGATTTCACATATCTCCATACTATGACTTCACACACCTCCATCTATTACTTCACACACCGCCATTCTGAGTTCAAACACCTCCATTCTTTGACTTCACACACCTCCATTCTGACTTCACACACCTCCATTGTATGACTTCACACACCTCCATTCAGTGACTTCACACACCTCCATTCTATGACTTCACAAACTTCAATGGTGACGTCACACACCTGCATTCTATGAGTGCACACACCTCCATTATATGACTTCACACACCTCCATTCTGACTTCACACACCTCTATTCTACGACTTCGTACACCTACATTCTGACTTCACACACCTCCATTCCATGACTTCACAGACCTCGAATCTCTGACTTCACTCACCTCCACTCTATGACTTCACACTTCTCCATTCTATGACTTCCCGCACCTAATTTCTATGACTTCACCCACCTCCATTCTATGACTTCACACCTCTATTCTGACTTCACACACCTCCATTCTATGACTTCACAAACCTCCATTCTGACTTCACACACCTCCATTCTGTGACTTCACACACCTCCATTCTATGATTTCACACACCTCCATTCTGTGACTTCACACACCTCCATTCTATGACTTCACACACCTCCATTCTGTGACTTCACACACCTCCATTCTATGACTTCACACACCTCCATTCTATGAATTCACACACCTACATTGTGACTTCACACACCTCCATTCTATGAGTTCACACACCTGCATTGTGACTTCAAACACCTCCATTCTATGACTTCAAACTCCTCCATTCTGACCTCACACACCTCCATTCTGACTTCACACACCTAAATTCTGTGACTTCACACACCTCCATTCTATGATTTCACACACCTCCATTCTATGACTTCACTCACCTCCATTCTATGACTTCACACACCTCCTTTCTGAGTTGACACACCTCCATTCTATGACTTCACACACCTCCAGTATGAATTCACACACCTATATTCTATGACTTCACCAACCTCAATTCTATCACTTCACACACCTCCATTCTCCGACTTCACACCCCTCTAATTTGATTTCTCATACCTCCATTCTATGACTTCACAAACATCCCTTCGGTGACTTCACAATACTCCATTCTATGACTTCACACATCTACATTCTATGACTTCACACACCTCAATTCTGACTCACACAACTCCATTCTGTGACTTCACAAAACTCCATTCTATGATTTCACATATGTCCATACTATGACTTCACAAACCTCCATCTATGACTTCACAAACTTCCATTGTGATGTCACACACCTCCATTCTATGAGTTCACACACCTCCATTTTATGACTTCCCGCACCTAATTTCTATGACTTCACCCACCTCCATTCTATGACTTCACACCTCTATTCTGACTTCACACACCTCCATTCTATGACTTCACAAACCTCCATTCTGACTTCACACACCTCCATTCTGTGACTTCACACACCTCCATTCTATGATTTCACACACCTCCATTCTGTGACTTCACACACCTCCATTCTATGACTTCACACACCTCCATTCTGTGACTTCACACACCTCCATTCTATGACTTCACACACCTCCATTCTATGAATTCACACACCTACATTGTGACTTCACACACCTCCATTCTATGAGTTCACACACCTGCATTGTGACTTCACACACCTCCATTCTATGACTTCAAACTCCTCCATTCTGACCTCACACACCTCCATTCTGACTTCACACACCAAAATTCTGTGACTTCACACACCTCCATTCTATGATTTCACACACCTCCATTCTATGACTTCACTCACCTCCATTCTATGACTTCACACACCTCCTTTCTGAGTTGACACACCTCCATTCTATGACTTCACACACCTCCAGTCTGAATTCACACACCTATATTCTATGACTTCACCAACCTCAATTCTATCACTTCACACACCTCCATTCTCCGACTTCACACCCCTCTAATTTGATTTCTCATACCTCCATTCTATGACTTCACAAACATCCCTTCGGTGACTTCACAATACTCCATTCTATGACTTCACACATCTACATTCTATGACTTCACACACCTCAATTCTGACTCACACAACTCCATTCTGTGACTTCACAAAACTCCATTCTATGATTTCACATATGTCCATACTATGCCTTCACAAACCTCCATCTATGACTTCACAAACTTCCATTGTGATGTCACACACCTCCATTCTATGAGTTCACACACCTCCATTTTATGACTTCACACACCTAATTTCTATGACTTCACCCACCTCCATTCTATGACTTCACACCTCCATTCTGACTTCACACACCTCCATTCTGTGACTTCACACACCTCCATTCTATGACTTCACAAACTTCCATTGTGACGTCACAGACCTCCATTCTATGTGTTCACACATCTCCACTCTATGACTTCATTCACCTCCATTCTATGACTTCACACACCTCCTTTCTGAGTTGACACACCTCCATTCTATGACTTCACACACCTCCAATCTGAATTCATACACCTCCATTCTATGACTTCACCCACCTCAATGCTATGAATTCACACACCTCCATTCTCCGACTTCACACCCCTCTAATTTGATTTCTCATACCTCCATTCTATGACTTCACAAACCTCCCTTCGGTGACTTCACAATACTCCATTCTGTGACTTCACACATCTACATTCTATGACTTCACACACCTCAATTCTGACTCACACAACTCCATTCTGTGACTTCTCACACCTCGATTCTGTGACTTCACACAGCTCCAATCTGTGACTTCACACACTTCCATTCTATGACTTCACACACCTCCATTATATGACTTCACACACCTCCATTCTGTGACTTCACACACCTCCATTCTATGACCTCACACACCCTCATTCTATGATTTCACACACCTCCATTCTATGACTTCACACATCCATTTTGATTTCACACACCTCCAATATATGACTTCAAACACCTCTATTCTGTGACTTCACACAGCTCCATTCTATGACTTCACAGCGTCCATTCTGTGACTTCACACACCTCCATTCTATGACTTCACACACTTCCATTCTATGAATTCACACACCTCCATTCTGTGATTTTACACACCTCCATTCTGGGTTCACACACCTCCATTCTGTGACTTCACACTCCTGCAATCTGTGACTTCCCACACCTCCATTCTGTGACTTCCCACACCTCCATTCTATGACTTCACACACCTTCATTATTACTTCACAAACACCCATTCTATGACTTCACACACCTCCATTCTATGACTTCACACACCTCCATTCTGTGACTTCACACACCTCCATTCTATGACTTCACACATCTCCATTGTGACTACACACACCTCCATTCTATGGGTTCACACACCTCCATTCTGACTTCACACACCTCCATTCTATGACTTCACACACCCCCATTCTGAATTCACACAGCTCAATTCTGTGACTTCACAAAATTCCATTCTGACTTCACACACCTCCATTGTATGTATTCACACACCTCCATTGTGTGACTTCACACACCTCCATTGTGGCGTCACACACCTCCATTCTATGAGTTCACACACCTCCATTCTGACTTCACAAATCTCTATTCTATGACTTCGCACACCTGCAATCTGACATCACACACCTCCAATCTATGACTACACAGACCTCGAATCTGTGACTTCACTCACCTCCACTCTATGACTTCACACTCCTCCATTCTATGACTTCCCACACCTCCTTTCTATGACTTCACCCACCTTCATTCTATGACTTCACACACCTTCATTCTTACTTCAGAAACATCCATTCTATGACCTCACACACCTCCATCTATAACTTCACCCACCTCCATTCTGTGACTTCACACACCTCCATACTGAGTTCACAAAACTCCATTCGGTGACTTAACACACCTCCATTCTGAGTTCACACACGTCCATTCTATGACTTCACACACTTCCATTCTATGACTTCACAAACCTCCATTCTGTGACTTCACACACCTTCATTCTGAGTTCACACACCTCCATTCTATGACTTTACACACTTCCATTCTATGACTTCACAAACCTCCATTCTATGACTTCACACACCTCCATTCTATGACTTCACAGACCTCGAATCTGTGACTTCACTCACCTCCACTCTATGACTTCACACTTCTCCATTCTATGACATCCCACACCTAAGCTCTATGACTTCACCCACCTCCATTCTATGACTTCACACCTCCATTCTGACTTCACACACCTCCACTCTATGACTTCACGCACCTCCATTCTGACTTCACACACCTCCATTCTATGATTTCACACACCTCCATTCTGTGACCTCACACACCTCCATTCTATGACTTCACACACCTCCATTCTGTGACGTCACACACCTCCATTCTGAGTTCACACACCTCCATTCTGTGACTTCTCACACCTCGATTCTGTGACTTCACACACCTTCAATCTGTGACTTCACACACTTCCATTCTATGACTTCACACACCTCCATTCTATGACTTCACACACCTCCATTCTGTGACTTCACACACCTCCATTCTATGACTGCTCACACCTTCATTCTTACTTCACAAACACCGATTCTATGACTTCACACACCTCCATTCTATTACTTCAAACACCTCCATTGTGTGACTTCACACACCTCCATTCTGTGACTTCACACACCTCCATTGTGACTACACACACCTCCATTTTATGAGTTCACACACCTCCATTCTGACTTCACACACCTCCATTCTATGACTTCACACACCTCCATTCTGAATTCACACAGCTCAATTCTGTGACTTCACAAAATTCCATTCTGACTTCACACACCTCCATTGTATGAATTCACACACCTCCATTCTGTGACTTCACACACTTCCATTGTGACGTCACACACCTCCATTCTATGAGTTCACACACCTCCATTCTATGACTTCACACACCTCCATTCTGACTTCACAAACCTATATTCTATTACTTCGCACACCTCCATTCTGACATCACACTCGTCCAATCTATGACTTCACACACCTCGAATCTGTGACTTCACTCACCTCCACTCTATGACTTCACACTCCTCCATTCTATGACTTCCCACACCTCCTTTCTATGACTTCACCCACCTTCATTCTATGACTTCACACACCTTCATTCTTACTTCAGAAACATCCATTCTATGACCTCACACACCTCCATCTATGACTTCACCAACCTCCATTCTGTGACTTCACACACCTCCATACTGAGTTCACAAAACTCCATTCGGTGACTTAACACACCTCCATTCTGACTTCACACACGTCCATTCTATGACTTCACACACTTCCATTCTATGACTTCACAAACCTCCATTCTGTGACTTCACACACCTCCATTCTGAGTTCACACACCTGCATTCTGTGACTTCACACACCTCCATTCTATGATTTCACACACCTACATTCTATGACTTCACACATCCATTTTGACTTCACACCTCTCCAATATATGACTTCAAACAGCTCAATTCTCTGACTTCACACACCTCCATTCTATGACTTTAAACTCGTCCATTCAGTGACTTCACACACTTCCATTCTATGACTTCACCCACATCCATTCTATGACTTCACACACCTCCATTCTCCGACTTCACACCCCTCTAATTTGATTTCTCATACCTCCATTCTATGACTTCACAAACCTCCCTTCGTTGACTTCACAATGCTCCATTCTATGACTTCACACATCTACATTCTATGACTTCACACATCTCAATTCTGACTCACACAACTCCATTCTGTGACTTCACAAAACTCCATTCTATGATTTCACGTATCTCCATATTATGACTTCACACACCTCCATCTATGACTTTACACACGTCCATTATGAGTTCACACACCTCCATTCTGTGACTTCACACACCTCCATTCTATGACTTCACAAACTCCCATTGTGATGTCACACACCTCCATTCTATGAGTTCACACACCTCCATTCTATGACTTCACACACCTAATTTCTGTGACTTCACCCACCTCCATTCTATGACTTCACACCTCCATTCTGACTTCACACACCTCCATTCTGTGACTTCACACACCTCCATTCTATGACTTCACAAACTTCCATTGTGACGTCACAGACCTCCATTCTATGTGTTCACACACCTCCATTCTATGACTTCACTCACCTCCATTCTATGACTTCACACACCTCCTTTCTGAGTTGACACACCTCCATTCTATGACTTCACACACCTCCAATCTGTATTCACACACCTCGATTCTATAACTTCACCCACCTCAATTCTATCACTTCACACACCTCCATTCTCCGACTTCACACCCCTCTAATTTGATTTCCCATACCTCCATTCTATGACTTCACAAACCTCCCTTCGGTGACTTCAAAATATTCCATTCTATGACTTTACACATCTACATTCTATGACTTCACACACCTCAATTCTGACTCACACAACTCCATTCTGTGACTTCACAAAACTCCATTCTATGATTTCACATATCTCCATACTATGACTTCACACACGTCCATCTATGATTGCACACACCTCCATTCTGAGTTCACACACCTCCATTCTGTGACTTCACACACCTCCATTCTGACTTCACACACTTCCATTGTATGACTTCACACACCTCCATTCTGTGACTTCACACACCTCCATTCTATGACTTCACAAACTTCCATTGTGACGTCACACACCTCCATTCTATGAGCTCACACACCTCCATTCTATGACCTCACACACCTCCATTCTGACTTCACACACCTAAATTCTGTGACTTCACACACCTCCATTCTATGATTTCACACACCTCCATTCTATGACTTCACTCAGCTCCATTCTATGACTTCACACCCCTCCTTTCTGAGTTGACACACCTCCATTCTATGAGTCACACACATCCAATCTGAATTCACACACCTCCATTCTATGACTTCACCCACCTCCATTCTATGACTTCACACACCTCCATTCTACGACTTCACACCCCTCTAATTTGATTTCTCATACCTCCATTCTATGACTTCACAACCTCCCTTCGGTGACTTCACAATACTCCATTCTATGACTTCACACACCTCCATTCTATGACTTCACAGACCTCGAATCTGTGACTTCACTCACCTCCACTCTATGACTTCACACTTCTCCATTCTATGACTTCCCAAACCTAAGTTCTTTGACTTCACCCACCTCCATTCTATGACTTCACACCTCCATTCTGACTTCACACATCTGCACTCTATGACTTCACACACCTCCATTCTGACTTCACACACCTCCATTCTGTGACTTCACACACCTCCATTCTATGATTTCACACACCTCCATTCTGTGACCTCACACACCTCCATTCTATGACTTCACACACCTCCATTCTGTGACGTCACACACCTCCATTCTGAGTTCACACACCTCCACCCTGTGACTTCTCACACCTCCATTCTGTGACCTCACACACCTCCAATCTGTGACTTCACACACTTCCATTCTATGACTTCACACACTTCCATTGTATGATTTCACACACCTCCATTCTGTGACTTCACACACCTCCATTCTATGACCTCACACACCCTCATTCTATGATTTCACACACCTCCATTCTATGACTTCACACATCCATTTTGATTTCACACACCTCCAATATATGTCTTCAAACACCTCAATTCTGTGACTTCACACACCTCCATTCTATGACTTCATACCGTCCATTCGGTGACTTCACACACCTCCATTCTATGACTTCACACACTTCCATTCTATGACTTCACACACCTCCATTTTGTGACTTTACACACCTCCATTCTGGGTTCACACACCTCCATTCTGTGACTTCACACTCCTGCAATCTGTGACTTCCCACACCTCCATTCTGTGACTTCACACACCTCTATTCTATGACTTCGCACACCTCCATTATGACATCACACACGTCCAATCTATGACTTCACAGACCTCGAATCTGTGACTTCATTCACCTCCACTCTATGACTTCACACTCCTCCATTCTATGACTTCCCACACCTCCTTTCTATGACTTCACCCACGTTCATTCTATGACTTCACACCTCCATTCTGACTTCACATACTTCCATTCAGTGACTTCACACACCTCCATTCAATGGCTTCACACACCTCCATTCTATGACTTCACACACCTTCATTCTTACTTCAGAAACAACCATTCTATGACCTCACACACCTCCATGTATGACTTCACAAACCTACATTCTGTGACTTCACACCTCCATACTGAGTTCACAAAACTCCATTCCGTGACTTATCACTCCTCCATTCTGACTTCACACACTTCCATTCTTTGACTTCACACACTTCCATTCTATGATTTCACAAACCTCCATTCTGTGACTTCACATACCTCCATTCTGAGTTCACACACCTCCATTCTGTGACTTCACCCACATCCATTCTATGACTTCACACACCTCCATTCTCCGACTTCACACCCCTCTAATTTGATTTCTCATACCTCCATTCTATGACTTCACAAACCTCCCTTCGGTGACTTCACAATACTTCATTCTTTGACTTCACACATCTACATTCTATGACTTCACACACCTCAATTCTGACTCACACAACTCCATTCTGTGACTTCACAAAACTCCATTCTATGATTTCACATATCTCCATACTATGACTATACACACCTCCATCTATGACTTCACACACCTCCATTCTGACTTCACACACCTCCATTGTATGACTTCAAACACCTCCATTCTGTGACTTCACACACTTCCATTCTATGACTTCACAAACTTCCATTGTGATGTCACACACCTCCATTCTATGAGTTCACACACCTCCATTCTATGACTTCACACACCTAATTTCTATGACTTCACCCACCTCCATTCTATGACTTCACACCTCCATTCTGATTTCACACACCTCAATTCTGTGACTTCACACACCTCCATTCTATGACTTCACAAAATACCATTGTGACGTCACAGACCTCCATTCTATGTGTTCACACACCTCCATTCTATGACTTCACTCACCTCCATTCTATGACTTCACACACCTCCTTTCTAAGTTGACACACCTCCATTCTATGACTTCACACACCTCCAATCTGAATTCATACACCTCCATTCTATGACTTCACCCACCTCAATTCTATCACTACACACACCTCCATTCTCCGACTTCACACCCCTCTAATTTGATTTCTCATACCTCCATTCTATGACTTCACAAACCTCCCTTCGGTGACTTCACAATACTCCATTCTATAACTTCACACATCTACATTCTATGACTTCACACACCTCAATTCTGACTCACACAACTCCATTCTGTGACTTCACAAAAATCCATTCTATGATTTCACATATCTCCATACTATGACTTCACACACCTCCATCTATTACTTCACACACCGCCATTCTGAGTTCACACACCTCCATTCTTTGACTTCACACACCTCCATTCTGACTTCACACACCTCCATTGTATGAATTCACACACCTCCATTCTGTGACTTCACACACCTCCATTCTATGACTTCACAAACTTCCATTGTGACGTCACACACCTGCATTCTATGAGTGCACACACCTCCATTATATGACTTCACACACCTCCATTCTGACTTCATACACCTCTATTCTACGACTTCGTACACCTACATTCTGACTTCACACGCCTCCATTCTATGACTTCACAGACCTCGAATCTCTGACTTCACTCACCTCCACTCTATGACTTCACACTTCTCCATTCTATGACTTCCAGCACCTAATTTCTATGACTTCACCCACCTCCATTCTATGACTTCACACCTCTATTCTGACTTCACACACCTCCATTCTATGACTTCACAAACCTCCATTCTGACTTCACACACCTCCATTCTGTGACTTCACACACCTCCATTCTATGATTTCACACACCTCCATTCTGTGACTTCACACACCTCCATTCTATGACTTCACACACCTCCATTCTGTGACTTCACACACCTCCATTCTATCACTTCACACACCTCCATTCTATGAATTCACACACCTACATTGTGACTTCACACACCTCCATTCTATGAGTTCACACACCTGCATTGTGACTTCACACACCTCCATTCTATGACTTCAAACTCCTCCATTCTGACCTCACACACCTCCATTCTGACTTCACACACCTAAATTCTGTGACTTCACACACCTCCATTCTATGATTTCACACACCTCCATTCTATGACTTCACTCACCTCCATTCTATGACTTCACACACCTCCTTTCTGAGTTGACACACCTCCATTCTATGACTTCACACACCTCCAGTCTGAATTCACACACCTATATTCTATGACTTCACCAACCTCAATTCGATCACTTCACACACCTCCATTCTCCGACTTCACACCCCTCTAATTTGATTTCTCATACCTCCATTCTATGACTTCACAAACATCCCTTCGGTGACTTCACAATACTCCATTCTATGACTTCACACATCTACATTCTATGACTTCACACACCTCAATTCTGACTCACACAACTCCATTCTGTGACTTCACAAAACTCCATTCTATGATTTCACATATCTCCATACTATGACTATACAAACCTCCATCTATGACTTCACACACCTCCATTCTGACTTCACACACCTCCATTCTATGAGTTCACACACCTCCATTTTATGACTTCACACACCTAATTTCTATGACTTCACCCACCTCCATTCTATGACTTCACACCTCCATTCTGACTTCACACACCTCCATTCTGTGACTTCACACACCTCCATTCTATGACTTCACAAACTTCCATTGTGACGTCACAGACCTCCATTCTATGTGTTCACACATCTCCACTCTATGACTTCATTCACCTCCATTCTATGACTTCACACACCTCCTTTCTCAGTTGACACACCTCCATTCTATGACTTCACACACCTCCAATCTGAATTCATACACCTCCATTCTATGACTTCACCCACCTCAATGCTATGAATTCACACACCTCCATTCTCCGACTTCACACCCCTCTAATTTGATTTCTCATACCTCCATTCTATGACTTCACAAACCTCCCTTCGGTGACTTCACAATACTCCATTCTATGACTTCACACATCTACATTCTATGACTTCACACACCTCAATTCTGACTCACACAACTCCATTCTGTGACTTCTCACACCTCGATTCTGTGACTTCACACAGCTCCAATCTGTGACTTCACACACTTCCATTCTATGACTTCACACACCTCCATTCTATGACTTCACACACCTCCATTCTGTGACTTCACACACCTCCATTCTATGACCTCACACACCCTCATTCTATGATTTCACACACCTCCATTCTATGACTTCACACATCCATTTTGATTTCACACACCTCCAATATATGACTTCAAACACCTCTATTCTGTGACTTCACACAGCTCCATTCTATGACTTCATAGCGTCCATTCTGTGACTTCACACACCTCCATTCTGGGTTCACACACCTCCATTCTGTGACTTCACACTCCTGCAATCTGTGACTTCCCACACCTCCATTCTGTGACTTTCCACACCTCCATTCTATGACTTCACACACCTTCATTATTACTTCAAAAACACCCTTTCTATGACTTCACACACCTCCATTCTATGACTTCACACACCTCCATTCTGTGACTTCACACACATCCATTCTATGACTTCACACATCTCCATTGTGACTACACACACCTCCATTCTATGGGTTCACACACCTCCATTCTGACTTCACACACCTCCATTCTATGACTTCACACACCTCCATTCTGAATTCACACAGCTCAATTCTGTGACTTCACAAAATTCCATTCTGACTTCACACACCTCCATTGTATGTATTCACACACCTCCATTGTGTGACTTCACACACCTCCATTGTGGCGTCACACACCTCCATTCTATGAGTTCGCACACCTCCATTCTGCCTTCACAAATCTCTATTCTATGACTTCGCACACCTGCATTCTGACATCACACACCTCCAATCTATGACTTCACAAACCTCGAATCTGTGACTTCACTCACCTCCACTCTATGACTTCACACTCCTACATTCTATGACTTCCCACACCTCCTTTCTATGACTTCACCCACCTTCATTCTATGACTTCACACACCTTCATTCTTACTTCAGAAACATCCATTCTATGACCTCACACACCTCCATCTAAAACTTCACCCACCTCCATTCTGTGACTTCACACACCTCCATACTGAGTTCACAAAACTCCATTCGGTGACTTAACACACCTCCATTCTGACTTCACACACGTCCATTCTATGACTTCACACACTTCCATTCTATGACTTCACAAACCTCCATTCTGTGACTTCACACACCTCCATTCTGAGTTCACACACCTCCATTCTATGACTTCACACACTTCCATTCTATGACTTCACAAACCTCCATTCTATGACTTCACACACCTCCATTCTATGACTTCACAGACCTCGAATCTGTGACTTCACTCACCTCCACTCTATGACTTCACACTTCTCCATTCTATGACATCCCACACCTAAGTTCTATGACTTCACCCACCTCCATTCTATGACTTCACACTTCCATTCTGACTTCACACACCTCCACTCTATGACTTCACGCACCTCCATTCTGACTTCACACACCTCCATTCTGTGACTTCACACACCTCCATTCTATGATTTCACACACCTCCATTCTGTGACCTCACACACCTCCATTCTATGACTTCACACACCTCCATTCTGTGACGTCACACACCTCCATTCTGAGTTCACACACCTCCATTCTGTGACTTCTCACACCTCGATTCTGTGACTTCACACACCTTCAATCTGTGACTTCACACACTTCCATTCTATGACTTCACACACCTCCATTCTATGACTTCACACACCTCCATTCTGTGACTTCACACACCTCCATTCTATGACCTCACACACCCTCATTCTATGATTTCACACACCTCCATTCTATGACTTCACACATCCATTTTGATTTCACACACCTCCAATATATGTCTTCAAACACCTCAATTGTGTGACTTCACACACCTCCATTCTATGATTTCACACACCTCCATTCTGTGACTTCACACACCTCCAGTCTATGACTTCACACACCTCCCTTCTGTGACTTCACACACCTCCATTCTATGATTTCACACACCTCCATTCTATGACTTCACACACCTACACTGTGACTTCACCCACCTCCATTCTATGAGTTCAAACACCTGCATTGTGACTTCAACCACCTCCATTCTATGACTTCACACACCTCCATTCTGACCTCAAACACCTCCATTCTGACTTCACACACCTAAATTCTGTGACTTCACACACCTCCATTCTATGATTTCACACACCTCCATTCTATGACTCACTCACCTCCATTCTATGACTTCACACTCCTCCTTTCTGAGTTGACACACCTCCCTTCCGTGACTTCACACACCTCCATTCTATGACTTCACACACCTACATTCTATAACATCACACACCTCCATTCTATGACTTCACAGACTTCCATTCTATGATTTCACAAACCTCCATTCTATGACTTCACACTCCTCCATTCTATGACTTCACACACCTGCATTCTGACTTCACACACCTCCATTCTATGACTTCATACACCTCCATTCTATGACTTCATACACCAACATTCTAGGACTTCACACACCTCCATTCTATGACTTCACAAATCTCCATTCTGACTTCACACTCCTCCATTCTATGACTTCACACACCTCCATTCTATGACTTCACACATCTCCTTTCTGTAACTTCACACACTTCCAATGTTTGACGTCACATACCTCCATTCCATGACTTCACACACCTCCATTCCATGAGTTCACACACCGCCATTCTTTGACTTCACACACCTCCATTTTGACTTCACATACCTCCATTCTATGACTTCACAAACCTCCCTTCGGTGACTTCACAATCCTCCATTCTATGACTTCACACATCTGCATTCTATGACTTCACACACCTCAATTCTGACTCACACAGCTCCATTCTGTGACTTCACAAAACTCCATTCTATGATTTCACACATCTCCATTCTATGACTTCACACACCTCCATTCTATGACTTCACAAACCTCCATTCTATGACTTCACACACCTCCATTCTATGACTTCACACACCTCCATTCTATGATTTCACACACCTCCATTCTATGACTTCACACAGCTCCATTCTGACTTTACACACCTCCATTCTATGACTTTGCACACCTGTATTCTGACTTCACACACCTCCATTCTGTGACTTCACAAACCTCCTTTCTATGACTTCACCCAACTCCACTCTGTGAATGCACACATCTCCACTCTGTGTCTTTACACACATCCATTCTGCGAATTCATACCCCTCCATTCTGAGATTTCACACACCTCCATTCTATGACTTCACACACCTCCATTCTATGAGTACACAAACCTCCATTGTGACTTCACACACGTCCATTCTGTGACTTCACACACCTACATTCTATATCATCACAGACCTCCATTATATGACTTCACACACTTCCATTCTATGACTTCACACACCTCCAGTCTATGACTTCACAAGCCTCCATTCTATGACTTCACACACCTGCACTCTGACTTCACATACCTCCATTCTATGACTTCATACACCTCCCTTCTATGACTTCATACACCAACATTCTATGACTTCACACACCTCCATTCTGTGACTTCACAAATCTCCATTCTGACTTCACACTCCTCCATTCTATGACTTCACACACCTCCATTCTGTGACTTCACACATCTCCTTTTTGTAACTTCCCACACTTCCAATGTTTGACTTCACAAACCTCCATTCCATGACTTCACACACCTCCATTCTATGACTTCACACACCTCCATTCTTTGACTTCACACACCTCCATTTTGACTTCACACACCTATATTCTGTGACTTCACACACCTCCATTTGTGATTTCACACACCATCATTTTGACTTCACACACCTCCATTCTGTGACTTCACACACCTCCATTCTATGACTTCACACACCTCCATTCTATGACTTCACACACCTACATTGTGACTTCACAGACCTCCATTCTATGAGTTCAAACACCTGCATTGTGACTTCACACACCTCCATTCTATGACTTCACACATCTCCATTCTGACCTCACACACCTCCATACTGACTTCACACACCTAAATTCTGTGACTTCACACACCTCCATTCTATGATTTCACACACCTACATTCTATGACATCACACACCTCCATACTATGACTTCACACACTTCCATCCTATGACTTCACACACCTCCATTCTATGACTTCACACACCTCCATTCTATGACTTCACACACCTGCATTCGGACTTCACACACCTCCATTCTATGACTTCATACACCTCCATTCTATGACTTCATACACCAACATTCTATGACTTCACACACCTGCATTCTATGACTTCACAAATCTCCATTCTGACTTTACACTCCTCCATTCTATGACTTCACACATCTCCTTTCTGTAATTTCACACACTTCCAATGATTGACTTTACAAACCTCCATTCCATGACTTCACACACCTCCATTCTTTGAGTTAACACACCTCCATTCTTTGACTTCACACACCTCAATTTTGCCTTCACACACCTACATTCTGTGACTTCACACACCTCCATTTGTGACTTCACACACCACCATTTTGACATCACACATCTCCATTCTGTGACTTCACACATCTCCATTCTGTGACTTCACACACCTCCATTCTGTGTCTTCACACACCTCCATTCTATGACTTCGCAAACCTCAATTCTGTGGCTTCACGCACCTCCATTCTGAGTTCACACAAGTCCATTCGGTCACTTCACACACCTCCAATCTGACTTCACACACCTCCATACTATGACTTCACACACCTCCATTCTTTGACTTCACACACCTCCATTCTGTGTTCACACACCTCAATTCTATGACTTCACACACCTCCATTCTATGACTTCACACACCTCCCTTCTATGACTTCGCACACCTCCATTCTTTGACTTCACACACCTAAATTCTGAGTTGACACACCTCCGTTCTGAGACTTCACACACCTCCATTTTGACATCACACACCTCCATTCTATGACTTCATAGACATCGAATCTGTGACTTCACTCACCTGCACTCCATGACTTCACACTCCTCCATTCTATGATTTCCCACACCTCCTTCTTACGACTTCACCCACCTCCAATCTACTACTACACTCCTCCATTCTGACTTCACAAACCTGAATTCTGTGACTTCACACACCTCCATTCTATGAGTTCACACACCTCCATTCTGTGACTTCACACACCTCCATTTTATGATTTCACACACCTCCATTTTGTGACTTCACACACCTCCATTCTATGACTTCCCACACCTCCATTCTGTGACTTCACACACCTCCATTATATGACTTCACACACCTCCATTTTATGACTTCACACACCTACACTGTGACTTCACACACCTCCATTCTATGAGTTCAAACACCTGCATTGTGACTTCACCCAACTGCATTCTATGACTTCACACTCCTCCATTCTATGATTTCCCACACCTCCTTTCTACGACTTCACCCACCTCCAATCTATGACTACACACCTCCATTCTGACTTCACGAACCTAAATTCTGTGACTTCACACACCTCCATTCTATGATTTCACACACCTCCATTCTATGACTCACTCACCTCCATTCTATGACTTCACACACCTCCTTTCTGAGTTGACACACCTCCATTGTATGACTTCACACACCTCCAATCTGAATTAACACACCTCCATTCTATGACTTCACCCACCTCCATTCTATGACTTCACACACCTCCATTCTACGACTTCACACCCCTCTAATTTGCTTTCTCATACCTCCATTCTATGACTTCACACACCTCCATTCTATGAAATCACAGACCTCGAATCTGTGACTTCACTCACCTCCACTCTATGACTTCACACTTCTCCATTCTATGAGTTCCCACACCTAAGTTCTACGACTTCACCCACCTCCATTCTATGACTTCACACCTCCATTCTGACTTCACACACCTCCACTCTATGACTTCACAAACCTCCATTCTGACTTCACACACCTCCATTCTGTGACTTCACACACCTCCATTCTATGATTTCACACACCTCCATTCTGTGACCTCACACACCTCCATTCTATGACTTCACACACCTCCATTCTGTGACGTCACACACCTCCATTCTGAGTTCACACACCTCCATTCTTTGACTTCTTACACCTCGATTCTCTGACTTCACACACCTCCAATCTGTGACTTCACACACTTCCATTCTATGACTTCACACACCTCCATTCTATGACTTCACACACCTCCATTCTGTGACTTCACACACCTCCATTCTATGACCTCACACACCCTCATTCTATGATTTCACACACCTCCATTCTCTGACTTCACACATCCATTTTGATTTCACACACCTCCAATATATGTCTTCAAACACCTCAATTCTGTGACTTCACACACCACCATTCTATGACTTCATACCGTCCATTCTGTGACTTCACACACCTCCATTCTATGACTTCACACACTTCCATTCTATGACATCACACACCTCAATTTTGTGACTTTACACACCTCCATTCTGGGTTCACACACCTCCATTCTGTGACTTCACACTCCTGCAATCTGTGACTTCCCACACCTCCATTCTGTGACTTCACACACCTCCATTCTATGACTGCTCACACCTTCATTCTTACTTCACAAACACCGATTCTATGACTTCACACACCTCCATTCTACTACTTCAAACACCTCCATTCTGTGACTTCACACACCTCCATTCTATGACTTCACACACCTCCATTGTGACTACACACACCTCCATTTTATGAGTTCACACACCTCCTTTCTGACTTCACACACCTCCATTCTATGACTTCACACACCTCCATTCTGAATTCACACAGCTCAATTCTGTGACTTCACAAAATTCCATTCTGACTTCACACACCTCCATTGTATGAATTCACACACCTCCATTCTGTGACTTCACACACTTCCATTGTGACGTCACACACCTGCATTCTATGACTTCACACACCTCCATTCTATGACTTCACACACCTCCATTCTGACTTCACAAACCTCTACTCTATGACTTCGCACACCTCCATTCTGACATCACACACGTCCAATCTATGACTTCACAGACCTCGAATCTGTGACTTCACTCACCTCCACTCTATGACTTCACACTCCTCCATTCTATGACTTCCCACACCTCCTTTCTATGACTTCACCCACGTTCATTCTATGACTTCACACCTCCATTCTGACTTCGCACACTTCTATTCAGTGACTTCACACACCTCCCTTCAAAGACTTCACACACCTCCATTCTATGACTTCACACACCTTCATTCTTACTTCAGAAACATCCATCTATGACCTCACACACCTGCATCTATGACTAAACAAACCTCCATTCTGTGACTTCACACACCTCCATACTGAGTTCACAAAACTCCATTCGGTGACTTAACACACCTCCATTCTGACTTCACACACGTCCATTCTATGACTTCACACACTTCCATTCTATGACTTCACAAACCTCCATTCTGTGACTTCACAAACCTCCATTCTGAGTTCACACACCTGCATTCTGTGACTTCACACACCTCCATTCTATGACTTCACACACCTCCATTCTATGACTTCACACATCCATTTTGACTTCACACACCTCCAATATATGACTTCAAACAGCTCAATTCTCTGACTTCACACACCTCCATTTTATGACTTTAAACCCGTCCATTCAGTGACTTCACACACCTCCATTCTATGACCTCACACATCTACATTCTATGACTTCACACACCTCAATTCTGACTCACACAACTCCATTCTGTGACTTCACAAAACTCCATTCTACGATTTCACATATCTCCATACTATGACTTTACACACCTCCATCTATGACTTCACACACCTCCATTCTGAGTTCACACACTTCCATTCTGTGACTTCACACACCTCCATTCTGACTTCACACACCTCCCTTGTATGACTTCACACACATCCATTCTGTGACTTCACACACCTCCATTCTATGACTTCACAAACTTCCATTGTGACGTCACACACCTCCATTCTATGAGTTCACACACCTCCATTCTATGACTTCACACACCTAAATTCTATGACTTCACCCACCTCCATTCTATGACTTCACACCTCCATTCTGACTTCACACACCTCCATTCTGTGACTTCACACACATCCATTCTATGACTTCACAAACTACCATTGTGACGTCACACACCTCCATTCTATGAGTTCACAGACCTCCATTCTATGACTTCACTCACCTCCATTCTATGACTTCACACACCTCCTTTCTGAGTTGACACACCTCCATTCTATGACTTCACACACCTCCAATCTGAATTCACACACCTCCATTCTATGACTTCACCCACCTCCATTCTATGACTTCACACACATGCATTCTCCAACTTCACACCCCTCTAATTTGATTTCTCATACCTCCATTCTATGACTTCACAAACCTCCCTTCGGTGACTTCACAATACTCCATTCTATGACTTCCCACATCTACATTCTATGACTTCACAAACCTCCCTTCGGTGACTTCACACAACTCCATCTATTACTTCACACACCGCCATTCTGAGTTCACAAACCTCCATTCTTTGACTTCACACACCTCCATTCTGACTTCACACACCTCCATTGTATGACTTCACACACCTCCATTCTGTGACTTCACACACCTCCATTCTATGACTTCACAAACTTCCATTGTGACGTCACACACCTCCATTCTATGAGTTCACACACCTCCATTCTATGACTTCACACACCTCCATTCTGACTTCACACACCTCTATTCTACGACTTCGTACACCTATATTCTGACTTCACACACCTCCAATCTATGACTTCACAGACCTCGAATCTGTGACTTCACTCACCTCCACTCTATGACTTCACACTTCTCCATTCTATGACTTCCCACACCTAATTTCTATGACTTCACCCACCTCCATTCTATGACTTCACACCTCTATTCTGACTTCACACACCTCCATTCTATGACTTCACACAACTCCCTTCTGTGACTTCACACACCTCCATTCTATGACTTCACACAACTCCATTCTATGACTTCACACACCTACACTGTGACTTCACACACCTCCATTCTAAGACTTCAAACACCTCCATTCTGACCTCACACACCTCCATTCTGACTTCACACACCTAAATTCTGTCACTTCACACACCTCCATTCTATGATTTCACACACCTCCATTCTATGACTTCACTCACCTCCATTCTATGACTTCACACACCTCCTTTTTGAGTTGACACACCTCCATTCTATGACTTCACAAACCTCCAATCTGATTTCACACACCTCCATTCTATGACTTCACACACATCCATTCTCCGACTTCACACACCTCTAATTTGATTTCTCATAACTCCATTCTATGAGTTCACAAACATCCCTTCGGTGACTTCACAATACTCCATTCTATGACTTCACACATCTACATTCTATGACTTCACACACCTCAATTCTGACTCACACAACTCCACTCTGTGACTTCACAAAACTCTATTCTATGATTTCACATATCTCCATACTATGACTTCACACACCTCCATCTATGACTTCACACACCTCCATTCTGAGTTCACACACCTCCATTCTGTGACTTCACACACCTCCATTCTGACTTCACACACCTCCATTGTATGACTTTACACACCTCTATTCTGTGACTTCACACACCTCCATTCTATGACTTCACAAACTTCCATTGTGACGTCACACACCTCCATTCTATGAGTTCACACACCTCCATTCTATGACTTCACACACCTCCATTCTGACTTCACACACCTCTATTCTATGACTTCGAACACCTACATTCTGACTTCACACACCTCCATTCTATGACTTCACAGACCTCGAATCTGTGACTTCACTCACCTCCACTCTGTGACTTCACACTTCTCTATTCTATGACTTCCCACACATAATTTCTATGACTTCACCCACCTCCATTCTGACTTCACACCTCCATTCTGACTTCACACACCTCCATTCTATGACTTCACACACCTCCATTCTGACTTCACACACCTTCATTCTGTGAATTCACACACCTCCATTCTATGATTTCACACACTTCCATTCTGTGACTTCACACACCTCCATTCTATGACTTCACACACCTCCATTCTATGACTTCACACACCTCCATTCTGACTTCACACACCTCCATTCTGTAACTTCACACACCTCCATTCTATGATTTCACACACTTCCATTCTGTGACTTCACACACCTCCATTCAATGACTTCACACACCTCCATTCTGTGACTTCACACACCTCCAGTCTATGACTTCACACACCTCCATTCTATGACTTCACACACCTACATTGTGACTTCACACACCTCCATTCTATGACTTCACTCACGTCCATTCTATGACTTCACACACCTCCTTTCTGAGTTGACACACCTCCATTTTTTGACTTCACACACCTCCAATCTGAATTCACAAACCTCCATTCTATGACTTCACACACCTCCATTCTGTGACTTCACACACCTCCATTCTATGAGTTCACACACCTCCATTTTGACTTCACACACCTCCATTCAATGACTTCACACACCTCCATTGTAACTTCACACACCTCCATTCTGTGACTTCACAGACCTCCCTTCCGTGACTTCACACACCTCCATTCTATGACTTCACACACCTACATTCTATAACATCACTCACCTCCATTCTATGACTTCACAGACTTCCATTCTATGACTTCACAAACCTCCATTCTATGACTTCACACTCCTCCATTCTATGACTTCACACACCTGCATTCTGACTTCACACACCTCCATTCTATGACTTCATACACCTCCATTCTATGACTTCATACACCAACATTCTAGGACTTCACACACCTCCATTCTATGACTTCACAAATCTCCATTCTGACTTCACACTCCTCCATTCTATGACTTCACACACCTCCATTCTATGACTTCACACATCTCCTTTCTGTAACTTCACACACTTCCAATGTTTGACGTCACAAACCTCCATTCCATGACTTCACACACCTCCATTCCATGAGTTCACACACCGCCATTCTTTGACTTCACACACCTCCATTTTGACTTCACACACCTACATTCTGTGACTTCACACACCTCCATTTGTGACTTCACACACCTCCATTCTGACTTCACACACCTCCATTCTGTGACTTCACACACTTCCATACTATGACTTCACACACTTCCTTTCTATTACTTCACACACTTCCATTCTGTGACTTCACACACCTCCTTTCTGAGTTCACACACCTCCATTGTTTGACATCACACACCTCCAATATATGACCTCAAACACCTCAATTCTCTGACTTCACACACCTTCATTCTATGACTTCATACCCGTCAATTCTGTGACTTCACAGACCTCCATTCTATGACTTCATACACCTCCATTCTATGACTTTACCCACCTCCATTCTATGACTTCACACAACTCCATTCTCTGACTTCACACCCCTCCAATTTGACTTCACATACCTCCATTCTATGACTTCACAAACCTCCCTTCGGTGACTTCACAATCCTCCATTCTATGACTTCACACATCTTCATTCTATGACTTCACACACCTCAATTCTGACTCACACAGCTCCATTCTGTGACTTCACAAAACTCCATTCTATGATTTCACACATCTCCATTCTATGACTTCACACACCTCCATTCTATGACTTCACAAACCTCCATTCTATGACTTCACACACCTCCATTCTATGACTTCACACACCTCCATTCTATGATTTCACACACCTCCATTCTATGACTTCACACACCTCCATTCTGTGACTTCACACACCTCCATTCTATGAGTTCACACACCTCCATTCTGACTTCACACACCTCCATTCTATGACTTCACACAGCTCCATTCTGACTTCACACACCTCCATTCTATGACTTTGCACACCTGTATTCTGACTTCACAAACCTCCATTCTGTGACTTCACAAACCTCCTTTCTATGACTTCACCCAACTCCACTCTGTGAATGCACACATCTCCACTCTGTGTCTTTACACACATCCATTCTGCGAATTCATACCCCTCCATTCTGAGATTTCACACACCTCCATTCTATGACTTCACACACCTCCATTCTATGAGTTCAAAAACCTCCATTGTGACTTCACACACGTCCATTCTGTGACTTCACACACCTCCATTCCATATCATCACAGACCTCCATTATATGACTTCACACACTTCCATTCTATGACTTCACACACCTCCAGTCTATGACTTCACAAGCCTCCATTCTATGACTTCACACACCTGCACTCTGACTTCACATACCTCCATTCTATGACTTCATACACCTCCCTTCTATGACTTCATACACCAACATTCTATGACTTCACACACCTCCATTCTGTGACTACACAAATCTCCATTCTGACTTCACACTCCTCTATTCTATGACTTCACACACCTCCATTCTGTGACTTCACACATCTCCTTTTTGTAACTTCCCACAATTCCAATGTTTGACATCACAAACCTCCATTCCATGACTTCACACACCTCCATTCTATGACTTCACACACCTCCATTCTTTGACTTCACACACCTCCATTTTGACTTCACACACCTAGATTCTGTGACTTCACACACCTCCATTTGTGACTTCACACACCATCATTTTGACTTCACACACCTCCATTCTGTGACTTCACACACCTCCATTCTATGACTTCACACACCTCCATTCTATGACTTCACACACCTACATTGTGACTTCACAGACCTCCATTCTATGAGTTCAAACACCTGCATTGTGACTTCACACACCTCCATTCTATGACTTCACACATCTCCATTCTGACCTCACACACCTCCATACTGACTTCACACACCTAAATTCTGTGACTTCACACACCTCCATTCTATGATTTCACACACCTCCATTCTATGACTTCACACAACTCCATTCTATGACTTCACAGATATACTATATGAGTTGACACACCTCCATTCTATGACTTCACACAACTCCAATCTGAATTCACACACCTCCATTCTGTGACTTCACACACCTCCATTCTATGAGTTTACACACTTCAATTTTGACTTCACACACCTCCATTCTATGACTTCACACAGCTCCATTCTGACTTCACACACCTCAATTATATGACTTTACACACCTCTATTCTGACTTCACACACCTCCATTCTATGACTTCACAAACCTCCCTTCTATGACTTCACACACCTCCACTCTGTGACTTCACACATCTCCACTCTGTGACTTTACACACCTCTATTCTGCGAATTCACACACCTCCATTCTGTGATTTCACACACCTCCATTCTATGACTTCACACACCTCCATTCTTTGACTTCACAAACCTCCATTCTATGACTTCACACACCTCCATTGTGACTTCACACACCTCCATTCTGTGACTTCACACACCTCACTTCCGTGACTTCACACACCTCCATTGTATGACTTCACACACCTACATTCTATGACATCACACACCTCCATACTATGACTTCACACACTTCCATTCTATGACTTCACACACCTCCATTCTATGACTTCACACACCTCCATTCTATGACTTCGCACACCTGCATTCGGACTTCACATACCTCCATTCTATGATTTCATACACCTCCATTCTATGACTTCATACACCAACATTCTATGACTTCACACACCTGCATTCTATTACTTCACAAATCTCCATTCTGACTTTACACTCCTCCATTCTATGACTTCACACATCTCCTTTCTGTAATTTCACACACTTCCAATGATTGACTTCACAAACCTCCATTCAATGACTTCACACACCTCCATTCTATGAGTTAACACACCTCCATTCTTTGACTTCACACACCTCAATTTTGCCTTCACACACCTACATTCTGTGACTTCACACACCTCCATTTGTGACTTCACACACCACCATTTTGACTTCACACATCTCCATTCTGTGACTTCACACACCTCCATTTTGAATTCACACACTTCCATTCTGTGATATCACACACCTCCATTCTGTGACTTCACACACCACCATTGTTTGACATCACACACCTCCATTCTTTGACTTCGCACACCTCTATTCCACGACTTCACACATCTCCATTCTATGAGTTCACACACATCCATTCTATGAGTTCCCACACCACAATTTTGTCTTCACACACCTCCATTCTATGACTTCACACACCTTAATTCTTAATTCAGAAACATCCATTCTAAGACTTCACACACCTCCATTCTATGACTTCGCAAACCTCAATTCTGTGGCTTCACGCACCTCCATTCTGAGTTCACACAAGTCCATTCGGTCACTTCACACACCTCCAATCTGACTTCACACACCTCCATACTATGACTTCACACACCTCCATTCTTTGACTTCACACACCTCCATTCTGTGTTCACACACCTCAATTCTATGACTTCACACACCTCCATTCTGACTTCACACACCTCCATTCTATGACTTCACACACCTCCCTTCTATGACTTCGCACACCTCCATTCTTTGACTTCACACACCTAAATTCTGAGTTGACACACCTCCGTTCTGTGACTTCACACACCTCCATTTTGACATCACACACCTCCATTCTATGACTTCATAGACATCGAATCTGTGACTTCACTCACCTGCACTCTATGACTTCACAATCCTCCATTCTATGATTTCCCACACCTCCTTTTTACGACTTCACCCACCTCCAATCTATTACTACACACCTCCATTCTGACTTCACAAACCTGAATTCTGTGACTTCACACACCTCCATTCTATGAGTTCACACACCTCCATTCTGTGACTTCACACACCTCCATTCTATGATTTCACACACCTCCATTCTGTGACTTCACACACCTCCATTCTATGACTTCCCACACCTCCATTCTGTGACTTCACACACCTCCATTCTATGACTTCACACACCTATATTCTATGACTTCACACACCTACACTGTGACTTCACAGACCTCCATTCTATGATTTCACACACCTCCATTCTATGACTTCACTCACCTCCATTCTATGACTTCACACAACTCCATTCTGTGACTTCACACACCTCCATTCTATGACCTCACACACCCTCATTCTATGATTTCACACACCTCCATTCTCTGACTTCACACATCCATTTTGATTTCACACACCTCTAATATATGTCTTCAAACACCTCAATTCTGTGACTTCACACACCAACATTCTATGACTTCATACCGTCCATTCTGTGACTTCACACACCTCCATTCTATGACTTCACACACTTCCATTCTATGACATAACACACCTCCATTTTGTGACTTTACACACCTCCATTCTGGGTTCACACACCTCCATTCTGTGACTTCACACTCCTGCAATCTGTGACTTCCCACACCTCCATTCTGTGACTTCACACACCTCCATTCTATGACTGCTCACACCTTCATTCTTACTTCACAAACACCGATTCTATGACTTCACACACCTCCATTCTATTACTTCAAACACCTCCATTCTGTGACTTCACACACCTCCATTGTGACTACACACACCTCCATTTTATGAGTTCACACACCTCCATTCTGACTTCACACACCTCCATTCTCTGACTTCACACACCTCCATTCTGAATTCACACAGCTCAATTCTGTGACTTCACAAAATTCCATTCTGACTTCACACACCTCCATTGTATGAATTCACACACCTCCATTCTGTGACTTCACACACTTCCATTGTGACGTCACACACCTCCATTCTATGAGTTCACACACCTCCATTCTATGACTTCACACACCTCCATTCTGACTTCACAAACCTCTACTCTATGACTTCGCACACCTCCATTCTGACATCACACACGTCCAATCTATGACTTCACAGACCTCGAATCTGTGACTTCACTCACCTCCACTCTATGACTTCACACTCCTCCATTCTATGACTTCCCACACCTCCTTTCTATGACTTCACCCACGTTCATTCTATGACTTCACACCTCCATTCTGACTTCGCACACTTCTATTCAGTGACTTCACACACCTCCCTTCAATGACTTTACACACCTCCATTCTATGACTTCACACACCTTCATTCTTACTTCAGAAATATCCATCTATGACCTCACACACCTGCATCTATGACTAAACAAACCTCCATTCTGTGACTTCACACACCTCCATACTGAGTTCACAAAACTCCATTCGGTGACTTAACACACCTCCATTCTGACTTCACACACGTCCATTCTATGACTTCACACACTTCCATTCTATGACTTCACAAACCTCCATTCTGTGACTTCACAAACCTCCATTCTATGACTTCACACACCTCCATTCTGTGACTTCACACATCCATTTTGACTTCACACACCTCCAATATATGACTTCAAACAGCTCAATTCTCTGACTTCACACACCTCCATTTTATGACTTTAAACCCGTCCATTCAGTGACTTCACACACCTCCATTCTATGACTTCATACACCTCCATTCTATGACTTCTCCCACCTCCATTCTATGAGTTCACAAACTTCCATTGGGACGTCACACACCTCCATTCTATGAGTTCACACACCTCCATTCTATGACTTCACACACCTAAATTCTATGACTTCACCCACCTCCATTCTATGACTTCACACCTCCATTCTGACTTCACACACCTCCATTCTGTGACTTAACACACCTCCATTCTATGACTTCACAAACTACCATTGTGACGTCACACACCTCCATTCTATGAGTTCACACACCTCCATTCTATGACTTCACTCACCTCCATTCTCCGACTTCACACCCCTCTAATTTGATTTCTCATACCTCCATTCTATGACTTCACAAACATCTCTTCGGTGACTTCACAATACTCCATTCTATGACCTCACACATCTACATTCTATGACTTCACACACCTCAATTCTGACTCACACAACTCCATTCTGTGACTTCACAAAACGCCATTCTATGATTTCACATATCTCCATACTATGACTTCACACACCTCCATCTATGACTTCACACACCTCCATTCTGAGTTCACACACCTCCATTCTGTGACTTCACACACCTCCATTCTGACCACACACACCTCCATTGTATGACTTTACACACCTCTATTCTGTGACTTCACACACCTCCATTCTATGACTTCACAAACTTCCATTGTGACGTCACACCTCCATTCTATGAGTTCACACACCTCCATTCTATGACTTCACACACCTCCATTCTGACTTCACACACCTCTATTCTATGACTTCGAACACCTACATTCTGACTTCACACACCTCCATTCTATGACTTCACAGACCTCGAATCTGTAACATCACTCACCTCCACTCTGTGACTTCACACTTCTCCATTCTATGACTTCCCACACATAATTTCTATGACTTCACCCACCTCCATTCTGACTTCACACACCTCCATTCTATGACTTCACACACCTCCATTCTGACTTCACACACCTCCATTCTGTGAATTCACACACCTCCATTCTATGATTTCACACACTTCCATTCTGTGACTTCACACACCTCCATTCTGACTTCACACACCTCCATTCTGTGACTTCACACACCTCCATTCTATGATTTCACACACTTCCATTCTGTGACTTCACACACCTCCATTCAATGACTTCACACACCTCCATTCTGTGACTTCACACACCTCTAGTCTATGACTTCACTCACCTCCATTCTATGTCTTCACACACCTACATTGTGACTTCACAGACCTCCATTCTATGACTTCACTCACCTCCATTCTATGACTTTACACACCTCCTTTCTGAGTTGACAAACCTCCATTCTATGACTTCACACACCTCCAATCTGAATTCACACACCTCCATTCTATGACTTCACACACCTCCATTCTGTGACTTCACACACCTCCATTCTATGAGTTCACACACCTCCATTTTGACTTCACACACCTCCATTCAATGACTTCACACACCTCCATTGTAACTTCACACACCTCCATTCTGTGACTTCACACACCTCCCTTCCGTGACTTCACACACCTCCATTCTATGACTTCACACACCTACATTCTATATCATCACAGATCTCCATTCTATGACTTCACAGACTTCCATTCTATGACTTCACAAACCTCCATTCTATGACTTCACACTCCTCCATTCTATGACTTCACACACCTGCATTCTGACTTCACACACCTCCATTCTATGACTTCATACACCTCCATTCTATGACTTCATACACCAACATTCTAGGACTTCACACACCTCCATTCTATGACTTCACAAATCTCCATTCTGACTTCACACTCCTCCATTCTATGACTTCACACACCTCCATTCTATGACTTCACACATCTCCTTTCTGTAACTTCACACACTTCCAATGTTTGACGTCACAAACCTCCATTCCATGACTTCACACACCTCCATTCCATGAGTTCACACACCGCCATTCTTTGACTTCACACACCTCCATTTTGACTTCACACACCTACATTCTGTGACTTCACACACCTCCATTTGTGACTTCACACACCTCCATTCTGACTTCACACACCTCCATTCTGTGACTTCACACACTTCCATATTATGACTTCACACACTTCCTTTCTATTACTTCACACACTTCCATTCTGTGACTTCACACACCTCCTTTCTGAGTTCACACACCTCCATTGTTTGACATCACACACCTCCAATATATGACCTCAAACACCTCAATTCTCTGACTTCACACACCTTCATTCTATGACTTCATACCCGTCAATTCTGTGACTTCACAGACCTCCATTCTATGACTTCATACACCTCCATTCTATGACTTTACCCACCTCCATTCTATGACTTCACACAACTCCATTCTCTGACTTCACACCCCTCCAATTTGACTTCACATACCTCCATTCTATGACTTCACAAACCTCCCTTCGGTGGCTTCACAATCCTCCATTCTATGACTTCACACATCTGCATTCTATGACTTCACACACCTCAATTCTGACTCACACAGCTCTATTCTGTGACTTCACAAAACTCCATTCTATGATTTCACACATCTCCATTCTATGACTTCACACACCTCCATTCTATGACTTCACAAACCTCCATTCTATGACTTCACACACCTCCATTCTATAACTTCACACACCTCCATTCTATGATTTCACACACCTCCATTCTATGACTTCACACGGCTCCATTCTGACTTTACACACCTCCATTCTATGACTTTGCACACCTGTATTCTGACTTCACACACCTCCATTCTGTGACTTCACAAACCTCCTTTCTATGACTTCACCCAACTCCACTCTGTGAATGCACACATCTCCACTCTGTGTCTTTACACACATCCATTCTGCGAATTCATACCCCTCCATTCTGAGATTTCACACACCTCCATTCTATGACTTCACACACCTCCATTCTATGAGTACACATACCTCCATTGTGACTTCACACACGTCCATTCTGTGACTTCACACACCTCCATTCTATATCATCACAGACCTCCATTATATGACTTCACACACTTCCATTCTATGACTTCACACACCTCCAGTCTATGACTTCACAAGCCTCCATTCTATGACTTCACACACCTGCACTCTGACTTCACATACCTCCATTCTATGACTTCATACACCTCCCTTCTATGACTTCATACACCAACATTCTATGACTTCACACACCTCCATTCTGTGACTTCACAAATCTCCATTCTGACTTCACACTCCTCCATTCTATGACTTCACACACCTCCATTCTGTGACTTCACACATCTCCTTTTTGTAACTTCCCACACTTCCAATGTTTGACTTCACAAACCTCCATTCCATGACTTCACACACCTCCATTCTATGACTTCACACACCTCCATTCTTTGACTTCACACACCTCCATTTTGACTTCACAAACCTATATTCTGTGACTTCACACACCTCCATTTGTGACTTCACACACCATCATTTTGACTTCACACACCTCCATTCTGTGACTTCACACACCTCCATCCTATGACTTCACACACCTCCATTCTATGACTTCACACACCTACATTGTGACTTCACAGACCTCCATTCTATGAGTTCAAACACCTGCATTGTGACTTCACACACCTCCATTCTATGACTTCACACATCTCCATTCTGACCTCACACACTTCCATACTGACTTCACACACCTAAATTCTGTGACTTCACACACCTCCATTCTATGATTTCACACACCTCCATTCTATGACTTCACAAACCTCCATTCTATGACTTCACACACCTCCATTCTATAACTTCACACACCTCCATTCTATGATTTCACACACCTCCATTCTATGACTTCACACGGCTCCATTCTGACTTTACACACCTCCATTCTATGACTTTGCACACCTGTATTCTGACTTCACACACCTCCATTCTGTGACTTCACAAACCTCCTTTCTATGACTTCACCCAACTCCACTCTGTGAATGCACACATCTCCACTCTGTGTCTTTACACACATCCATTCTGCGAATTCATACCCCTCCATTCTGAGATTTCACACACCTCCATTCTATGACTTCACACACCTCCATTCTATGAGTACACATACCTCCATTGTGACTTCACACACGTCCATTCTGTGACTTCACACACCTCCATTCTATATCATCACAGACCTCCATTATATGACTTCACACACTTCCATTCTATGACTTCACACACCTCCAGTCTATGACTTCACAAGCCTCCAATCTATGACTTCACACACCTGCACTCTGACTTCACATACCTCCATTCTATGACTTCATACACCTCCCTTCTATGACTTCATACACCAACATTCTATGACTTCACACACCTCCATTCTGTGACTTCACAAATCTCCATTCTGACTTCACACTCCTCCATTCTATGACTTCACACACCTCCAGTCTGAATTCACACACCTATATTCTATGACTTCACCAACCTCAATTCTATCACTTCACACACCTCCATTCTCCGACTTCACACCCCTCTAATTTGATTTCTCATACCTCCATTCTATGACTTCACAAACATCCCTTCGGTGACTTCACAATACTCCATTCTATGACTTCACACATCTACATTCTATGACTTCACACACCTCAATTCTGACTCACACAACTCCATTCTGTGACTTCACAAAACTCCATTCTATGATTTCACATATGTCCATACTATGACTTCACAAACCTCCATCTATGACTTCACAAACTTCCATTGTGATGTCACACACCTCCATTCTATGAGTTCACACACCTCC